>CAHIKZ030005437.1:1292500-1852500 GCA_903632075.3 Acanthosepion pharaonis
TAGAAAGGATATGAATCCATCTCTTCTTCCTCTACTGCAGCTATGGATTAAATAGTCAAACAGACTGGGATTCTGACCTTGGGTGATAACCAGTCTAGGCGAAGAATAACTCTGAATTCAAAACTATTTGTGTATGGAGCTAGCAATTCCTCCCCATAAAAATGTACTAGCTACAGAAGCCACCGCAGCAACAGCTAGAATTGTGAGACTATGCTTCTATACTCTTTAAAGGAGTCTAATCGTAAAGAAATAGAAACTAGTGTCCACCTCATTTTGTTTCGTACTGTTAGGTGAATGCTTGAATGTTTCTACAGCAGTTCTAACACAAGGATACGTTTTAGAGGAAGACACTATGCTTGCCATAAAATTCGACACAATTGTTTTCTAAATTACAAACTGAAAGGTTACGCTGATGTCATCTATTTATTCTTCTTTTTTCAATATATCCCTAGATTATTTAAGTAATTCTATTCGCTCATTTGTTAGGGAACAGGGAAATAACATTAAACCTTCCTCAACAGACTCCATGACAGACATGAGTCAAAATCACTAAAATTAGGAATCACTTTGTAATATACATTGCAAATAAAGAGATGAAGCATTTAAAGAAGACAATACGAGAAACGAATCCATTTGACGAGAACATTTCATTAAATTTAGGGGATATAATTTATATTACCTCACAGCAATGTCTTTTAAACGAGAGAAAATAACAAGATATAAAATAAGAATTAGACAAAATTCATTTATACATTAATGCCCAGAACATTTAAAATATTGATATTTGGCACATTTCAAGACGAAGATACAAGGACTGATCGAAGCAGTCAGATATGACAAAATTCAACATTATTCATATAAATGATTAATATCTAGTTGCTTTTTCTGGATTAATATTTTGTTGTGAAATGTGAAGATCGAGTTTGTACAATGAACGTACAGATAACTTTCTACATGGACACACATTATGAAAGAAATTTATTTTGTTAGAGTTAATATAGAGATTATCTTCAAGTAGAAGAAATGCAAATGCAATACAGAATTTGAAAAGAATTACATCCGATTCCGTATCCCCTTGCATGAGTCGCCTAAATCTTATATACATGTCAGCGAGCATATTAATCAAGGGAGAAATTTGTCACGAGGTGGTTTAAAAACTGTGTTGTAGCATCATGGTTTCCAATAACAACTACACTTGTAAATCGAGGGCTTTAATATACAGGGTTTCAGAAAAATTGATATCATTTCATAATTTAATAACTTGGTCAATTCTCGTTCAAATAATCTCAAATCTTAACAGCATGTGTAAAAACAACTCGAAATTTTGTTTAATATTTTTTTATTTCAGTTATGGAAATACCATTCACTGTCAAAGAAAAGACGTTTTCTGTATTAGATTTCCTCGACTGTGCTGTATGCTTTTCTGAGAGAATTTACTACAATGCACCAACTGCAATGCAGATTTGGACATCGCACAAAAATACATTTGTGAAAGGTTGTCTGTGCAGGGCAAAAGTATCTGGACGACCATCACTGTCGGAAAATATGGTTGAGCGGGGTCGAGGAACATTTTTGCGAATCCCAAGGAAGCCTATAAGAAGAGGATGTCTGGAAACCAAGATTCCTCCAACGAGAGTTTGGTGTGTCGCAAAGAAAGGCTTGCGAATGATACCCAATAAACTGCAGATCGTTCAGGCCCTAAAGATATGTGACAAGCAAGAGCGCAAGCAATTCTGTCTAGACGAATCCAAGCATGAAATCACTGGCGCACTGAAGACTATTAGCCAAGACATGCTGCAGCGTATTTGGCAGGAGGTGAACTACCGACTTGATGTGTTCCGTGTCACGGGCGGTACATATATTGAAAACTTGTGAAAACGTTCATGAGATCCACATACTTTTGGATTTCTCATTCATATTTAGATAAATAAATTTTATTTTGTTCATCAATAAACATGTTTAGTTTCATTTGCCTAGGCTATATAGTTACTCAAATATTTACATCTCATAATTATATCCATTTTTTGTGTGTGTGTGTGTGTGTGTGTGTGTGTGTGTGTGTGTGTGTGTGTGATCTATCACAAAGGGATAATATTTTATTAATAAAAAACGACAGAAAAGTATCACAGCGATTAAAATTTAAGGTACCTTTCTGTCGACACATCTTCCGAAAAAATAATATCGTCGGCATGTAAAACTAAAAAGTTGAAAAGAAAAATTATTTTCAAAACTAGTGTTAAAATATACCAAAACTAGTGATGGGAACAAGAAAAATACCATTTTTCTAGTTAGGTGTTGGATTGGCGACCAGCTACCCGAACAAGTCCAACTTGTGTTTTAATTCTCTCTTCCTATACAGGTTAGGACGTTGTATATTAATTAACAGACTCCAAGATGTCCAAGTGAAGTCTTGTTCGTGCCCTGTGCAAGACAGAGAAGGACTCGGGAGAATAGATAGTCCGTCCTGCAAGCAACAGAATTCACTAAATACTCGCCGTTAGCGGGAGTCATATATATATATATATATATATATATATATATATATATATATATATATATATATATATATATATATATATATATAACAAAAGGAGCTGTCTACTTTAACGGGACAAAACAACTTCAAAGTTAGACGGTGGGTACATATTTCTAATTTTGTACTGAAAATTACTTTAACCTGAATTAGCTATATAGTGACTGGTTAACTCGAAAATTACAAAAACCGATTTTGAAAATTATTATTCAGTTGAAAATAATTCTTATGCAGGATTTTAACTACACCATAATTATATATTTTTTATATCAACTGCTGGGCAATGAATAATAAATTAATGGAATTTTTCGAATATCCAGTAAGAATGTCTCATTTCTCCTTTGACCTAAAAGTCATAAATATCGAATGATATTTATGAGGAAAAATAAGGAAAAATAGACGTATTATGTGAATATAATAAAACTGAGACTGACAAGAACATTTTTTAAAGATAAATTACCTAAACAACGAGGCAATGAACCAGACACTGCTTTCGTGTTGTTTGCATTATATTCCGCTAAACGTGCCAAAATGCTTTTGATAAAACTTGTAACACAAAGGACATTACTTATCGTTCATTAAATACTAAATTTAGATCTACTAAATCTTCTTTTTTAGAACTCTTAAAGTTAAAACGATTTAATCGAATAAAGATGTCACTATAATCAGACCAAATTTGTTATGTTGGCATGTGTTGTAGCATAACAGAAAGTAAGCTAGCCTTGTATACGATTTGCAAGTGTAGTCGATTCAATCCATAAGTAATCTACTATTGTAGTCTTGTACCAGACTCATTTTAATTGAGCAAATAAATGTAACTCCTGTTTAATCTATTAGATAATTGCATATTTACTGCCAGTGGTCAGTGTTCGAGCTTATGTAGAAGTTGAAATGATAATTCTTCAGGTTAGATTTTCTCTACATTGGGGATTATCGCAACGCAAACTTCTTGTCCTATTCTCTCTATACTAAATTTTGTAAATATATTTAGAATTTGATCGCTTCAAAACGATAGAAATTTTTGTTTGGCTGCTTTTTATTTTTTTTATGTGTATACATTTATTTCAAAGAAATACAAACCCTGTCGTTGATGCATCATGAAATAATAAAGTTCCAAAGAATACTACCGTTGTAGTTATAATCCCATAATAGTCAAAAATCGTCGAGGTACCAAACATCTTTACGAAATGGAATTGTCTAGTTTTATGTTTTAACTCAATGAAATTTCTCTCGCTTGTGGAACTCTCTTTCGGCTTCTTGCTTTCCACAAATATTTAAATGTATTGTCATTCATTATCTTCTGTCTTAATTTCTGTTCGTTTAATGTCCTTAATATTTTCTTTTTCTTGTGTTCTTTCACACTTAGTAACCCCTCTGCGTCTTAGTAGCGTTGTTGCCTTACTTGGGATGAAATTATTAAAAAAAATGTATATGACTTTTACAGGGAAGAATATTAACTTGAGCTCAGAAAGTCGTCAAGTCTCATCAATCAAAGACATATCGCTACTGTTTATTTCTTGCTTAATCACTGATTCGCGGATATTTTTTAGTTATTGTGAATTAAAATTTTGTTTGAATTAAATAGTTTCGAATTTTTCCTAAAAAAAACTATTATTATTTGACAAATTTCCTACTTATCGTTTATGTTGTTACAAATTCAATGCTTTAAGAAAGTGCGGATTTGAATTGTTGATAATGCTTTACATTGGCTTGCTTAGGAAAAAGCTACTGGAGAATTGTTGATCGATTCAATAAAAATCACTGTGTTCGCTGTGAAAGTAACAAACAATATTTTTGGAAATGTAACGCAAAAAGACTTCCATATTAGAAAAATGAGCCAGCTTTGTGTTGCTTTGAGCGTTCAAGAAAAAGAAATCGAATCTTCTGAATTCGATATAATTGCACGTCATGAAACAAATATGAATTCTATTTGAAAAAGCTTTTAAAATCTACCTTGGGCAAATGTTATTTGCTAGCATTCATATGATATTGTTTTCCTTAAAAGAAAGCGTTGCAAAACTATAACTATGTCAAAGTGTGTCCTTTGTTTTCTTGACTCTGAGGTAAGAATGAGTTTTTCAGGCAGACCCCAATCTTACTGTCTGTAAAGATAGAATTTACAAAACACACACATATATACTACCGGGTTACCATACGGAACAACGTTATCCGCCGCGGTGGTCCGTTTGGTAGCCATTCTTATAGGATATGCGTTATGAAAACTTCTCGACTGGAGCCACCTCCCCAAATCAATATGCTGATGTTTGGTAATTGAAATAATAAATTTGAGAGTTGAATCAGCCCATAATCCCATGTTGCATCTCTATTCTCGTCCACTTCAGTGTGTGCAAAATCTGAGAAAGACTCGCAGCACGCTCACAAGAAAACGAAAAGTGAAAATAAATGCCATTCGAAGCCTGTTTCTAAGATATATTTGGTTGTTTATTTCGGGGATTTTCTTGTAAGGCCTCTGTATCTATGTAAGTGACTATTTCTGCCACGTTTGACATCTCAGACCAACGGATCAGTTGTTCCCATCAACCAACGAGAACATTCAATTTCTCCCACCAATTCTCATCACAACGCGCGCGGCTGGCAACTCTCTCGGCAGACAGCGAACACTCAGTAAAAGGCAACCCGACACTACCTCAATTCCTACTGGAACTTTTAATATAATCCTGCGACTGGAAGTTTTCAGCGTCTGACTTGTTGTCACTTGTTCACATTATTTATTTTTTAATTTATTAACTTTTGGTCAAGCTTGGCTGTCTGCTTTTGAAAACTTCATTTAACAGACTTTATCGATGATTATAAAATACAAAATGCTTAAAACAGATGAAATCAGACACCATTTCTTTCTATGTGACTGTTCCCAATCATAGTGTCACAAATACACAGGCTTGCAAAACCTCATTTTTAGCTGTTGTTGTATTTTCTTTTACGTCTATTATATTTCTCGATCTTTGTATGAAATATAAAATGCAAGTGAATAAAACAAACATTGAAGCAAAAACAGATTTTTAAAAATCCAATTTGGAGTTTTGTGTTAACTTTTTCCGATGCTAAAAGAAAAATACGAACGCAGATATTTAAATTCTTTTTAGCTACTGCTTGAATTACTTTTAAATGTTTCAGTTAATTTCTTTGTATAAATTACAAAATCTAAATAAATAAAACAAACTTATAAATGTCCAATTTGGAGATTTTTTTTTTTTCAAAAATATTTACTCTGCTTTGCAGATTAGATGAAAGACAAATAAATGGAAATTCGTCATTTTATAATTATTCGATAAGATAATAAATTGGTGGGTTAAAATGATAAAATTTTACGTTTGTAGTTTATTTTCCTACCTTTTTAGGTTGGGGCATTTGATAATTGAAGAAACCGAAAAAAACTTTTTTCTTTACAAATATATGAATGTAAGATTTTATTGGAACCATTATTATTCACTTAATTTGTCATTAACTACTCAAACTACTGTGATTATTTGGGGGTTATCTCTCACTGCACATGAGTCATTAGATTACGAATCTTAAACGTTAATTAGTTTTTATTCAAACCTAATCAAGTGTAAAAAATAATAGCCTAAAACTAAAACCTAAATAGCCTAAAACTCTTCTCACTTCTCACCCAAACCTAATCTTAAGCTAATCCCACGCAATCTAATAAAAGCATTAATCACAATTGAAACAAAGGAAAAACGATCGTTTAAAAACATGAATCACTATTTACGCGCGGTGTATTGTCCTCATCTTTGTAATCACAACACTTCGGCCGGTGTGCCCTCCGGCCTTGATCAGTTGTATGTTAATCCAGGTAACCTACAGGGAATTTGAAAGTGAAACATTCATTTAATCTACAGTGTTAAACTGTTCTTGTTCCGCTGCCCATGTCTAGGGATATCTTGTCTCATGCAATAGCCCGAGTATAAATAATAACTTCGTGTCCAAGAAATTCAGAGAAAAGAAAGTCTATTTAGAAAAAGTATTTTAATGTCTCTCAAGCTTTTTGTGGAGGTACAGAAAAATATTAGCTGAAAGAAACAATCAACCTCTGCTTTGAGAAGAGCAATGGTACTATTATACGGTGATGCTAAATAAATTTCAAATCATGAGACAAATACAGTTTGAAAACATTTTACCTGACAATGAAGATAATCTCGTCAAATACAAAACAATTCATAAAAATCCCTATACCAACTATTCTCACAGAAGTTTAGTATAAATTTTCATTAGCTACAAACTAATATATATATATATATATATATATATATATATATATATATATATATATATATATATATATATATATATATATATGAGTGTGTAAGTGTAAAATAAAAGCGCGCCATGTAACGTCCAAGAAAAAAAAAAACAGACATTCAATAGAAAAATGCAATATTATTTGCATATATATATATATATATATATATATATATATATATATATATATACACCATGCTCCCTAAAGTACGTGTGAAATTTGCTGTAAGGCTTACTTTTTTTTTAATTTGATACATATATATAAATTATATAACGTTGTTTAAAGAACAACGAATGTTCTTTGTTGAAGATATTTTTATTTATTGTTTTTATATTTCAAACCATTTTCTTAATTTCCGGTATATATTAAAATATAAACTATCCAATGGCAAATATTTTCGGCTTTCATAAGCCATTATCAAAAAGGTTTTGTTTGTTGTGCTATGTTGTTTTCATCATTTTCAAACATCGTAGCTTTCCTTCTTCACGTGAGAGTTCATGTTAACGATTTTTTATTGAAATATATTTAGTGTTTTTTTTCCTGAACTGACATTTTAGTTAGATTGTTTTGCTTTCTTGTGAAAATGCCTATAAGGCTGTGCATGTATCAAAAGACATTTTGTTTGTAAATAAATGACAGATACCGAAACGTTAACATTCTAATCTAAGGTTTTTGTTCTGAAATGAACATAAGCTTAGATTCCAAGAATCGGTATAAATAACGTAAGACAAAGTTACATCTAGTGACGAATTACCTTGATCATATGGAATACGTGCAAAGGGTACTTTCACGTGGTGTAATGGTCAGCAAGTTTGTCTTGCGAGATCAATTGAGACTGAGTGCCCCATACTTTCGGCCTTGTGCCACATCTAAGCTACGCCTAGAAACTCATTTGGACACTTCGATGTGTAATAGCTAGCAATCTTGTCTCGCTAGATCAATTATGACTGAATAGTGAGTTCGTTCCTCACTAGGCGTCCCATACTTTCGGCTTGTGTCACATCTAAGCTACACTTAGAAAATCACCATATGGAATACGTTCAGGAGTAGCACAGTCTGATCGAAGTATTTTAAACGGAGAAGCCATTCACACTTTTCATAAACAAATATTTTCCCCTTTATTGTGATTCTAACCTTTTGTGAATGTGCTGATGATGACATAAGATAATAGAAGCTAATACTAAAGAAGAAATAAACATAATTTCAAATGTTGGTTTCTATATATAATCGTTATCTTTGTACACTTTAGTTTGTATTAACAATTTTATTGATGTGTGAATGCGTAATTTTCTGCTTTGCGATAATACAAGACAATTTGTGTCCAAGTTTGCTGGCGAGACGATGTTAGGATCCACACCATTAACTAATTTCTTAGGTTGTTGTTAAGGACCTTGGAGTTTTTGATTGCTACATTCTAAAGGACATTACTTCGTCTCCAAACATTCAATTCACTATTTGTCTGAAGTGATCTATTAATGAATGTGTGTCATTCATATCTGTATAAGTCCAGTCAGTTGCTGAATTTTGTTAACGGGGTTCTTTTTAGGTTTCCTTCAGAATATATTCTTATTGAATGTTACTGTTAAAATCGCTTTCTATAAGGCTGACACAACCTGTCAAAATTATTGAATTCGTTGGATGTGTCTGCTGGTAACATGTTTCTTAGAAAGCATACCCATCACGTTTTCTCAACCTTACATGTAAAGAACAGATTTTATTTCACATATCTAAAATCTTTACCGATTGAGTGTCTGTCATTTCATAATAACTGAATAAACATTATTAGATGTAAGAATATTGAAAACTGAATATTTATCGCATTGTGAAACAACATTTTATGCAAACACGTACACACATACACACATACAGACACATAATTCCACGCATAAACATACGAGTATATATATATATATATATATATATATATATATATATATATATATATATATATATATATATATATATTTGTGCGTGTGTGCTTATTTGGATAGCAATTTTTCATTTGTTTTTTGTTAATTATTTTTCTATATTTCAGACTATAACCTTGCTTTACAGTGAATTTTTAAACATAAATTGACCAATATCTGAGCACTTTCATCTTTTATATCCATAAGAATTCTTTATGCTATGTCAGTTTCAAAATTTTTCGAATATTTTATTTTTACGTGTTATGTCGATTTTTTAATATATCGCGTCTTCACGTGGAAGTTCGTTTTATCGTGTCATTTTTATTAAGTATATTTAGTGTAACAGATATAATGTGTGTGTATGTACATATATATAGATTGATATGATTATTATTTGTTAGTAAAATATGTTTGAAAAATGTAGCAATTTCTGCATCACTAAACATTAACGTCTTTATCTTCATTTTTCTCACGAGAAAATGGTCATTTTAAGTGAGGCTGGACCAAAAGAAAAAAAAATAGGATTCATTTAACAGCTACATTGAAAAAAACATCTTTAATATTAAAGATAACTGTTTTTATTGGTCAGTTGAGGTGTCAAATCACTATATTTATATTAATCATGGATCGAAGATGGTACGTGAGAATTAAATTTTAGATGCAAGACAAAAGAATATTTCTCTTTCTTGCAACAGCAGATAAATACAGATTCGTTTGTTCCAAAATCTAGCTTCTTTCTCCTGCTTTGAGCAATGTGACACCGATGCTGTATGTTTATAAAGCCTTACATATCGATATGTAGGTAGTTTTTGTTATTTTTCAATATCAATTTTTAGTTGATTCAATTATTATTTTCGTTCACATGTATATATCATATTACTTGCTGATAAAAAATTCCTGCTCTGTTGGCTTACAATAGTCTTAGTTAAGTCGGACACAAACAAAAAATATGCTCAGATAATGCAAGCAAAAGCGATTGCACATACGTATATATGAATATATTATTGTATGTTTTAAGAAAACGAGTAGCGTATACTTTAGACCTCAGATGAAGTTGACATAAATAGTTTTACAACATTCAATAAGTACAGATGCTGAAGAATATATTAAAAAACCCGTTGACAAATTCAGCAAATGACTGGACTTATAAACACGTGAATGATACTTTTATTAATATAAAATTAAAAACAGATTTTTCCCATTATCGAAGATGATGCCACTTATCCACAAACATCTACAATTCTCTCTCAAACCAGAAGAGGTGCATCTATTTAATTAAAGTTCTTGTAAAAAATATCAGTATTCTTTAAAAATTGCTGAATCTTTCCTGTTCCTATACTGACATAATATTAATTAGAATCCCTGAGGAATAATGTGAAAAAAATTAATTAATAGGGGCAATGTCGATTGCAATATGCTATGTAAATATAAAAAGTTGTTCATAATTGGCATGAATCACTTGTCAGGTTTTACAAATATGCCATAGCCACGACAATGAATTAACAGATGCAAGAAAGAAATCAGTCAAAAAAAACACACAAATGATGCAACTGTCAATAAGATACCAGTACTGAAAAATATCTTTTCTAAACACATTATTGTTTATGGCATACTTATTTAGAATACATGAGTCATATAATTTAAAAAAATAAAGCTATAGCCAGTTCTCCGAGTCTTAAGTATTTCTATTGCAATCATTGTCTGCATTATTTCGATCTTGTCCTTTTTCATCATCTCCCTTACACGATACTCTCCTCCTCCTATTCCATTTTAAACCTTTCCCGACTCTCTTTTTATCTTCCGGAATTCTCTCTCTCTCACACACACACTCTCTCTCTCTCTCTCTCTCTCTCTCTCTCTCTCTCTCTGTCTTTCCCTGCTTTATTTTTATTGCTCCCACTCCCTTTTTTTGTTGTTGTTTTATTTTTAATTCTTGATATTAACAAAGTTTAATTTTGTATCGTGCAGAGTTAATATGTGATTATATTCTTCATCATTTCAGTCATAAAAATCTACATTTGAAATCCTAGTTATTTCATCTGAGCTTGAACCCTAACCACTAACGTCAGTGGGAAAATATATAATTACCACATATACGAAGCAAATCACTCGTTCTGTGTCTTCTGCCCTTGTCTTGTTTTTTCTTCAACTTATTATTTTCTCTTTATTATAACATTTTCTTCTTCATTATAACGTAACAAAATACATTTTAATTAGTCTGTTTTGAACAGAATGAATATCAAAAGAACATCCTTTTATTTGTATAACTATACTAATGTATTTATACATTCTGAATCCCTGTCTACACCATAAGTATATCTTCTCAACTTTCATATGGCAAAAAATATCAATTCTGGTGAAAATGTAATACTCAAGGTATTTTATGTTTAGTCTAATAACAGTAAATCATTTGCTTCAAATTTTCTTAGCCAATTTAAATCATTGTTTCAATTACAGTATTTTTTTCAAATGTAGCGTTGATATTCTGGAAATTTGCTTTTGTCTAAATAGCTTTGAATAAATAAAATATTTTTTAGAATTCTGTATTTTGAACAATTTTGTACCTTTTCTGACATGTCTAGTGAAATTTTCTGTGTTTTTAGCAAGTTTTATTTTTTCATTAAGTAATTCAATTTGCTGTTTTTGTTTGTTTTTATTCGTTTTTGTTTTTCTTAATCCTAACCCGGTGCGTAAACCTTTCAAAAGAGGACGTTGTATAAAATGAAACATAACGAGGTAAAGTATCTATCATTGTTAGTATAAATGTATCATTTTGAAATATTTCTATAAAAGTAGTGATTTGGGCTAAGAAATAAAATACCTCTCTTTTTATAGAACATATAAAAATCCTCTTGGGTTATTCAACTGAATAAATCAAATTATATTATAGTTCGGTTTTCGACATTTTTGATACGCTTCTTCGGCATCAATATAATCTTTGTATTCTACGAATAACACTGATAACATTTGACATCAAAATGTCTTATGTTTAATCATTTGGCCAGAACTCACTGTGTGTAGGTGGGTGTGTGCGTGTATAGTGATTCTGTGTCTGTGTGAACATAAGAATCAACACTTTTTGCTAGCTAGCAGTTTCATGCTTCAATAATCCTCAAAACAGGTTTAACTTTATCTGAAGATCAATTTTAATCGAGAAATTGGTGCTGATTATGTAGTGCTGATTCAGTTGTTCATAATGACTCCCCCTCGATACATACATACATACATACGTGCATATATATATATATATATATATATATATATATATATAATAGCTGGCTACTCATGTTCGAGGATACCCGTCTACTAGGGCAGCTAGACAATCACTATTGCAGACTCCCGCTCAGGCACATTTGTATTTGTTCAACATCCATAGAGCCAAACTGTGGTTTATACTGCAACTATGCTTAGCGGACTTAAGTTACATTTTCTGGGAAAGAGTGTGTTATCTAGCATGACCAACAATCTGAACAACACCAGCACACTCAAACCCATCGGTCACGATGACTTGTTACTTTGTGCTAGCCCAGATATCGACGCTTCTCCCCCAATAGTTTCGTCTACCCAATTTCACTTACGAGGCTTGGGTCAACCCGTGCTATGGTTTTCAGGCAGTTTCTAAAGGTGCCGCACGCTGGTATCGTCCCCTCCAGACCGTTAACATCAGGAAGTCTCCTTCCTAGCAATCAACCGTGGTGAGATTCAAACCCGGGTCTCATGGTCAGAAAGCGCGCGATCTAGCCACGCGCTTATATATATATATATATATATATATATATATATATATATATATATATATATATATATAGCTCAAGGTTATTACCTTTGCAAAACTGATTCCCTTAATCTATTCATTAAAGGTATGCCATTTTCATTCCTCAATCTGAAATATCAAAAAAAAAAAAAGTAAAAGAAACAATATATGAATATTACGGAGCTAAGCTTTATATCCTTGGAGTATTATTTGGAAATTATCACAAATTCAAATTATTGAAGATTTCGAGTTATTTTAAAAATCTCCCTCCGTCTGATTACCCCTTTATTGAACTGTTTCAGATATACTATTTCTGAAGAATGAAGCCAAATGAATTTTACAAAAAAACTGTATTGTGAAGTTCTAAATTGTCACAAGTTTAGTGGGAATGATAAATCCTGCGTTAACGAATGTAATCTAAGCAGGATTTTTAAAAATATTTTTCTGATTTCATATTCAGACATCATTTGTGTAATGACCAGATTTTTTTTTTATTTATGTCAACAGTTTTTGCCCAATCTGAAACATTTTTCCTCTTTCTTATAATCCTCCCGCCTTTATTTTTATTCACTTTTTCTTTTATTTCTCCCGTTCTCAGTTTTTTTCACTCTACTATTCTTTACTGTCTCTCCCTTTTCTCTTTTGCTGCATCTTCTTTTTTCTGTCATTTTCACTTTCTTTTTCAGCTCCTTCTCTCTTTCTCTCTCGCGCACACGCACATCTCATTCTTACTACTTCCTTTCTCTCAAATTCAAAAAGACATTATTTTTCATCATTCTCACTGTTTTCGTTCTTTATGTTTCTTTTCACTACACTCAAATATGTACTATTTTCATTGTGGCTGTGTGGTTCTGACGTATATTTCCAAACTTAATTATTCCCCTTTAACAATAATTTTCAAGAATTTTGATGTGATAAATTTTGCTTTAGATTAATCTAATAAACGCACATGTGATACAATGAGGCTATATTGGCCTTTTAAGACGTTAAGGTGAAGAGAATAAATAATTTAAAGATTTCATACAAATGATATAGTCATTATGATTGGTAATAATGCAGTTAAAAAAAACAATATGGAAAAGAAATCTATTTTTCAAAATTTACAGCTTCATCTTAGGTGTCTAATAAAATATTTTAAGAATATTTTAACACTTCCTATGAGTCCTTATTTAATGGATGCATGTTTCGATTTTATCTTTGCATGAATCTTTGCGCATATATTCACACGTTAATGGATAATTTCTTTCCTCGAAAAAGTGCACAGAGCCCGGTTTAGTTGGCCATTATTTGGAAGAAATACACGCATATTATTAAATCTATTTTGGCATATTCTCAAGAAATATCTCAGAACAAAATAAACACAGATTTTCCTGACCCATCTTATTAACGAATACTTAATGCCAATTCCCTAGCTAAAATAAATTTCTTTTCTTTTTTTTATCAAGTTTTTGAAGTTATCCATTTATTTCTTGTAGTATGCGAATCACGTTAGCTGATGCTGAGAATAGACTTTGCACTCATGATCACACCAAACCATCAGAGAAGCCAGATATATCAGTGGATTGATATGATATCTTCGTAGCCACTAGGTGCAGATTCGAGCCTCATAGACTGTCAGTGGCTGCCTCCGATATATGAACAAGTTATCGATTTAGCTGTACTTAGAATGTGCACGCGTAGGACAGCCGATGTTATAAAAGATATATGTTGAAAATTAAAATAATAAAAAACACATTTTTTTAATTTTTCGTATGTACACTTATTTTGTAGATACGCTGTATTTTATTTTAAAATTAAAACAAATGTATCCAAATGTAAGCTATTAGCACATGCGTTGTTTGCTAGTTTAATGATTTTTTTTTATCGCAGACATGTATTATCCTCTGTTTTAGTGATGATTTTTTATATACTAAGGGGAAAAGGAAAGGTAACTGATCAATTTATCTTGCTCATATAGGGTTTTTTTGTGCGTATGCAAATTGACTCGTTTGAATTTAGACACACATTGGAGATGCACATAATAGAGTGTGTTCGAGAGTTGTTTTTGGCAGAACAGAGTTGTTAGCCAGAACGGAGAGTAAGGCCATCATCCCTTCCTCTCTAAACTCATGACGGTTCGTCAGCAATAGCACAACAGGTGTCATCAATGTCTCCATGACGACCGCCAATCACAGAACAAAGCGAAAGATTTTTTTCACGAAGAAAGCGGTTTCTGCACCTTTCAAGGCAAACTCTCGTGTGAACCAAAATTATTCTTCTTTAAATATTCGGCAGATTAAAAGCCGAATTTTTAAAGGATTGAATTTAAATCCTTTATTAAGACCCTTAGTGGTTTCATGAAACATTTAATAATAAAAAACAACAGCTCTGATGAAAAGATACAAGAGATACAATTTTCGTTTCGCTAGTAACTACAAAATTCATTTTATTTACATGTTTCATGTTAAATGGTTGAAGATAATCCCATAGCACTTAAACCTACTATTAGTGCAAGTCATGTATTATTCATTTATGTCTACATCTAACTGTTGTTTATATTGTAAATAAAGTTTTTCTTAATTCTATAAACGTCGAGCGTTTTTGTTGTTTTTCTTTCCTTTGTTTACATTGTTAACCTTCATAATGGGATGAATTTATTGATAATAAAACATTCAAGTTGCCACCACTTTTTTGTTTCTAGTATTATCGCCCCATGTTCACGATCGCTGGTGTCAACGCACAATTTATTTTTCCGGTATATATTAGCACCCACCAGAAAGGGAAGAATAAAATTCACAAACTCGCGAGACAAAAAATCTACGTTCGAAGAAAACCTCAAAGCCACACACCCACTTAGCGATATAAATTGACGAAGATTTTAATAAAAAAAATACTTTTATGTATGAGGAATTTAATTTTGTATTCTTTGTACAACGATAATGTTACATTTTTATCCAAAACGTTAGATTAGGCCAGCCGGAAATCCAAGAGTGCTATATTTATGTATGCATTCCCAATACACGCACGTATATGCAAATACAAATAGATCCACACAAACGTTCGAGTAGGTTTTTTCAAAGAGTTGCGCACAAAGTAAAGTATTCATGGGTACAACACAAAAATATATGCACATAAAATAAACATACGTTTACTGATAAAGTCTCAAATCAGACAAATATATGTGTGCACTCATCGCTGCATGTCACCTTAAAACTTGCACAGGCCTGAGGGATGTTCTACGCACTTGCATTAGACGTGGAAAGCCCTCCAAAACCTTTGTTCACGAAACCAATCAATATATATGTGTGTGTATGTTTGTGTGTGTATAGTTATGAACGCACACATGAATATTATACTTATTCTTAACAATATGAAAACCTATATACGTGAATGTTTACATACCCGCTCATACCAGTCACATAATGCACTTTAGCATGAGTATACACATTAACTACTACACTTTTTCGTCTACAAACAAATGGAGATAGAAAAGTTCATGCAGACATTCATATATTAATTTATAAATTATATGCGGGAGAAGCAAATTCTCTTTTTTGAATCGTTGATTGAAAACCACGGACATATATCTTCTTCGCAATAGTTTTTATATCATTTTCTTGTTTTCTTACAAATGCATGACGGTTCAAATTACAGATGTACTTTCCGATATTATTTCTCCAAGTAATTTCAGCCACTTTAGCCATCTCCAAGAAGTAAAGTTGTTTTCAAATTTTCAATCAATGTTTGCTATTTCCAGTTTCATATTTGGTAATTCTGGCATTTTATTTTCACTTTGGATGTTCTTATGTGACATCATATTTGGAGTTGAATTTTTTTCATCAATCGCTCAATAGGGTGTTAATTCAGGTTTTTTTCTATTGTTAATAGATACTTAAAATACTATCCTTATTTTTAACATGGTCAGAAAGCGAGCGCTCTAGCTACGCGCATATATATATATATATATATATATATATATATATATATCTCTTTACATCCGATATATTTCTATTTATATATATATATATATATATATATATATATATATATATATATATATATATATACACTGATGTTTCGTTATAAGATTAGATTTTAGGAAGTTGGTTGGGCTGATAACCTCGTAACACATTCTCCTATATACGAGCGAGAATTGATAAGTCCTTAACTATCACGTAGCTATTAGCTGAATTTTGTCTTGTATACTATCTGTATAATGACTTATGAATGTAGTTAATCTTCTATACTGAATTGTATTATTGAAAATGAGGTTAATTACATTAAAAATTAAATGTTTGTGTAAATCAAATGGGTTTTTAGTCATTAGCGTGTGGACCTATTGACGTTCTTAGGTATATATGTATGTACAGATTAAATCTTTTCACGTGCATTATTACAGATTCTAAAATATGCGTATTCGCATCACGCACATAGTATAAACAAACAGATATTCACGCATAGATGTGTGTATGAGAGTTTGTGCGTGCGCACGTATACACACAGACGCACATACATATTATTATTATTATTATTATTAAAGAAAAAGAAAATGTTGGTAGAACCAACCGACAACTTGCCAAAAGACTTAATACCCTTAAACAAGATAAAATCTTGAACATGATCAGCAATAAGAAAAAAGAAATGATCTAAAGGCAAACACCTATCTAATGAGTAAAGTGCTCAATGCCTAGATTACCTAGACAAAGCAAAAACGCTTGACAAATTTAATTCCTATGAAAGGATGGCACTAGTTGTAACACGAGTTTTACATTCCCGCGATCTTAAGACAACTTGAACGCAAATAAAAATATATATATATATATATATATATATATATATATATATATATATATATATATATATATATATATATGGAACAGAGCTTATTTTAACTCAATTTAATTTTTAAAATTATATTGAAGTTTTCGGCTCTTGTTTTTTGAAACATGGGACTTCTTATGTCATGATTTGGAATCATATTTTTTTAAATAAATAAATTATATATATATATATATATATATATATATATATATATATATATATATGGTTTGTTGTACAAAATGTATGGCCTCTATGAAAAGACAAAATTTATTTTTCTTACCACTCATGAGGATAATAGATAAAAAGTAAAACTGAAAAACTGGTTAGCTAACCGGTTTCGAACCTCGCTCAACTGAACTAAATCGAGGTTAATAAATTAAATAGAATTAGCAGTAAAAAGAGATGGACAATATGTATTAGGGAGGAGAAAAAATTGCTTAGATGGAAATTAGTTGGAGGCCCAGTAACAAGTCCTTCTGTTTACACAAAGATGGCTTCAACTATAAAATATAAATGGCCTCCAGTTAGAATGTCTTAATGGGTGTACTTAAGATGGCGGATTTCGTTGGAACGTGTTGCTTTATTCTGACATCCAGCCTTTGAGTCGTTCTCCCTATATAGTGTGAGCCACAACTACATTTAAAAGAATAAATTAAAGAACTATTATGATTCTAAATATTTCAGGAGCTTTATTTTTCAATTAGCTAATGATGTAACTGGATAGTACTTATGTATCTTTAACACATTTAACAGTTTATATTATCACATTATATAAACCCTTACAAATAAACAAAAATTGTAAATTTGCAGAAGATTTATTTTTCAATTTGTTAATGATGTTATTGGATAGTACTTATGTATTTTAAAGTATTTAACAGTTTATAGCTACAGGAGAGTGTATAAATAATATATATATATATATATATATATATATATATATATATATATATATATATATATAATTAAAACGGAAAGTTAAGTGAGTGGTATTATTTCACTACTGAAATAACACAGTTAATAAGTTTTTCCACATTAATTCTATTAACGCTCTATCCTTATCTTTTGATATCGAGCACTTTTTGACAAAAATTAGTCTGCCTAAAATACCATTCAACCAGTAGACTATGGGGAAAATACCAGCAGTATTGGCACCTAAAATCCCTTACAATTTAATCTCGGAACGTAACCTTTTTCAACGACAGGGTTTTAACATGCAATGGATGCTTAATTTTTTACTTCTTACCTCAAGACTTGCTTGCCGCATAGATTTTCTTTAACTTTTCTTTAAGATCTTATCGGCAATACGTTTCTCATAGCCTTTCTTGCTTTGTGTAACAGACTTCCGGACGTTTCTCGTGGACATTTCGAACAATTCCATTAATTTCAAACTTATCTCTAACTTGAGGGATGATAACGTGCGAACGAAATAGACACAACTGAAATTTGAAAAGTTCACACCAATCTGACATATTGCGCCGACAACCGCTAAGCCATGCCCACATCATATATATATATATATATATATATATATATATATATATATATATATATATTGTTGTTGTAATCTAGAAAGGGTTACTGAACGTGGTATAACCAAAACGGAGTTCAGAAATGAAATTGTAATCTTTATAACGTCAACAAAATACAATACTCGCCAGCAGCGTGAAATATTTACACAACCGCCAGTGGTGGACGACTTAGACAGCATATTACCCCCCACTTTACAATAGTGTCCAACGTATTTATGAGGATTGGGACATACCCATTAGTGTTCATACGTATTTATATATATATATATATATATATATATATATATATATATATATATATATAGTATCGAAAATATTTTCACAAATTTTGGATCGGGTTCCTCATACCAAAATAAGGACAAAAGACGACATAAACATGTCCGAAAATCCTTCATTTTTTAATTATTAAGTTTAAAGAAAGTTTACGGTGGATGGGGCTGTGTTGGCATGTAAACTAAGTTAAATTTGTCATTCGTGTATATTTGTGGCTAGTCTATCTTCAACGTTTAATCCGGATAGTAGTGAGTTAACTGAGAATTGTTCCGTTTAATAATGGTAGGATATCCATATCGTGAGTAAGCAGAAATTATTGTTACATACAGCCGCTCGAATGCTAACGGACGCGAGGCTGCGCAGCTGTATCCGATCGCGTTTCCAGACTGAAGTCACCCGAGTCATCCAACTTTTACTGATGCAGGATCTGTGGCACTACAAACTATGGATTGAGGAAGTTGAGATCTGCTCGTAAGCCTGACCACGAAGAACACATTTTAATGACTGTCGGAGACTATCCAGATATAAGCAAGCATCAAGTGGCCCTTGCATGTCATACATCTCACCGCATGGAGGGTACTTCAAGAGCAGCTCCTATATCCGTATCATTTGCAACGTGTGCAGCCTTTTTCGCACAGTAGAACTTTTGTCGATGCTTTATTGCGCAAATTGCCGATCCGTTATTTTCCTCTTCAATCTTGTTTACGGATGAGGCAACATTTTTTTCAGAATGACATAAGTTACATCTGTCGTCTTTCCTGTTGAAGAGTTTAACTTTAAGACATCGCCACTATCAAGAAATCGGATAAGATTATCATCAATTCCGATAAAACGGGCAACCATTAACAGGTCGATGTCGACGCATATCAAAAAGCCATTAATAGTGTGGTTAATAAGACTTACAGAAAAATACCCCACCACTGGGAATTTTCCAGTAATAATGAGGCCAAAAAGAGAGCCAAAGAACTAAAAACCGACGATAGAGTCTAAAAATTGCACAAGCGGCAGGCATTCATTACGGGGAAATACCACAAGGATGACTTACCACACATCCTCCAATACCGGCTAATCAAACCATCGAAGAATAATATCAATAGGATAAGCAACAAAATCCTCGAAAGAGCCTGAAAATACACCAGAAAAGCTTTAGGAATCAACCAGTGGCATAATACCGCTGATGACATTGATTGGTTCACTAAAATAAATAAGAAAAGCGAATGCTCTTTTCGCCAGTTCGATGTTGGCAACATCTACCCATCCATCAGTGACAAGTTGTTAACGGATGCGATAAATCTGGCCAACTTTTACTGCACCATAAGCAAACAGGTCATTAACATTATTAAAACAGGCCCAGAAGCCCATCCTGTTCTATGAAGATTCCCTGTTGACCAACCATAGCAATCCTGGCATTAGTATTGCTATGTGTGCGTTTGATTCAGTGGGAGCTTGTGAACTAGTTGGTATTTTATTACTTTGGCGTCTAATGTTTATCTTCATTATTAATAACACAGGCCTTTTTAAGGATTACGAGAATATACTCTTACGCAAATCAAACGCACAAGAAACTAACCGACTAAGAAAAAATCTAATTAAATTCTTCAAAGACCACCACCACCAATGGTAAAATAATCAATTTCCTGGATATAACATTGGACCTATCTAATGGGCTTTATAAACCATATACTAAAGATTTATACAACCATGTCGAAACTAATATCGGAATTTTTTAAAATTTAATCCATAAGCACTTCTGTGATTTCCCAACGCTAAATAAGATTTTCAACAAAACCACCAAAGTTAGCTACAGCTGTAACAAAAACATCGACCAGTATATATCGCAGTACAACTGTTCCATTCTAAATAAACACTTCAACAACCTACAAAACAGCAACATTCAGCAACTAAGGAATGCAACTGCCGAAACAACAAACCCTGCCCATTAAATAGCAGATGTATGACCAAATCATTAGTCTATAAAGCTGAAATCAATATGACGAGGTGAAGTTTTATATGGGCTCTACGGAAAGCCATTGAAAATCGCGCTTCTATCACTAACAAATGATATTAGGAAGTATCAAATATAGTAACAGAACTGCCCTCTCTAAATTTTTATGGAAACTGAAAAGCAAGAATAAAAACTAAATTCTCACCTGGGATTCGTAACGAAAGTTAAACCTACGGCGGGAAAGGTAACAGATGTAACATGGCATATTTATTTTCTATAATATTGAGTGCACACCGTGAAATTAATATCAGAGACATTAGACTTTATAGGAATGATGGCTTTATTATTATGAGGAAGTTTATAAACTTTAAAATTGATAAGATTAGAGAATTTAAATACCTAAATTTGAAAATTACTGTTAATACAAAATTAAAAAAGGTAAACTTCCTCGATATAACATTAGACAATGAATAATATATACCAACCTTATAAAAAAAACTAATACTAACCATTTATATATACAACCGAAGTCAAATCATCCCCAACTATAATAAAGCATGTACCTTTATCTATTGAAAAACGAATAAGTAAAAATTCTGCTAATGAAAATATATTCTATGGACACAGTAATTTTTATAATAAAGTTTTATAGTGGCTACAACTGCCCTGACTTTAATTATATAAAAAAGATAATAAAAACCGGAAGAAAATAAATAGAAAAATCATTTGGTACACACCCTCATTAAACCAAAGGGTTAATAGTAAGTTAGGACATAAATTTCTTGCTTTAATTGATAAATATTTTCCTAGAAATCATACAATTAGCAAAATTTTTAATAAACATACCTTAAAATTAAGTTAAAGTTGTACTGAAAATTTAGAAAAAAAAACATAATAATAAAATTTTACATAAATAAATGAACCAGAATCAAAGAAATAAGAACGAACAATAGTAAATATATCATTGTAACTCTAGGAAAAATAAAAAATTTTTAAATGAATAATAAATGTTTCCTTAAAAATAATTAGTTTATCAAAAAATAGATTCCTAACATTAGATATTTTATATTCGATCATAAATAAAATGAATTTAAAAAATGGAGCCAACATTAAATTCTAATATTCTAATCGCAAACCAAACAACCAATCGAAATATTTTTTATTTAAAGTAAATATACTAAATATAATAATTTGGAATCTTTATAAAAACGATAAAATATAAATATTAAATAACCATGCCCTTTAGCATATTTGGGAAAAGTTATATATCATTAAGTTTCTGAAAAATAAAAAATTTTTAAATCAATGAAATTTTTTAAAAATAATTAAATAAAAATAAAAATAAATCTTTTAAAAAATAAAATAGTTTAAAATGCGTAATTAAATTTAATATTCTAATTTAATACTATAAAATAGTTTATTAGTAAAAAACTAAATATAATATTTGATGATCTTTATAACTAAAAATTAAATAAATAATATGACTTTAGCATATTTGGGAACCCCTTTAAGAAAACAATGTATTTTACAAAATAAGAAAAACAAAAAATAAATACAAATGCCAATTTTATTTTAATGTTTTCAAAATAGAAAAAAAAAATTATTGTGATGATCTTGATTTGTCTACAAACAGAAAAAAACACCTTCTGATTTTAATAAAAACAATTTTCAAAGAAAACAAATTAACAAATTTTGAATTCTCATCCCCCCCGCCAACTATGTAATACTATTTAGCTTATAAATAAAGTAAATCAGTTTTTTCAAAAGTTATTCTGCATCGCTTGAAAATGAAAATGAACTTCAAATTTTAAGTTTAATTTAAAATTTAGGTTTTGGTTTCGAAATATGTTAATTTCTGTGTCGCGATGAATACATGTTTTTAAATAATAATTATAACACACACACACACAAACACACACACACACACACACACACATACATATATATATATATATATATATATATATGCATCCCGTGGACATTTTTCTCTCGTTAGCTCCCTCAGAATATCTGTTTCGAGAGAGTCTCATCATCCAACCGGCCTAATGCATCTGGTTCAGAATTAACTGTTTCTCGATTTGAAATGTAGTATGTGTCCACGTTTTCCGCTATCAAGAGCAAGTTTGGTAAAATTTGCATGGGCTAAGAAGGAATCAAGCATCTTTTGAAGAAGTTTTTTTTCCAGCACGTCCACCACTGTTCTACATCTGGATTAATATGTAAATCAGATGGTAGCTTGGCCAGACATTCGGAAATATACAAACATGTATTTTAGCCGATGACCTCGAAAGAGGGACACGTTATGTCACATCTTTAAACGATCATTCAAGACTGAGGCTGAGCTGAATAGTCGTGTACATGCTCATTAGTGTGCAGCGATCAGTTAAGACACGGCGTTCTTCTGACAAGAATGTGCAACCATTATTATATATATATATATATATGTGTGTGTGTGTGTGTGTGTGTGTGTGTAACGCCACAATTTAGCCAAATAAATATTGCTTGCCGTAGTGATAACAGCCATCTTTGACAATGACTGATAGTCGAAAGTACTTGAATATAACAAGAAAACACATGAACTTTGAACAATTTATTCACAACTTCATTCTCTATGTAGAAAACTTCACTCATTCAGAAATTGGAAAGATATAACCAAAAAAATAATAGACAGACCTTGTCGGTGGAATTTAATAAAACTTGTTTAGAAATATATAGTAAAGTAAATGTACAGTATATCCATATATAATTTGGATTAACTATTTCAAGAAACATTAAAATATTTTTATTTGTTGAATAAAAAGATGAACTTATATTTTGAATAATTTTAGAATCTTCTTCTGATATCAACACAGTTATAATTATTTCAATAAAAATAAATGCAAAGTTTATGATAATTTTTAACCACACAACGCCACTCAAGTACAAACCTTCCAGAGTCTAATTAGCGACATCAGTTGCCCAGGTAAAGCGATGTATTCGGAGTCACATGGAAGCCACAGAACGGTGAACTAATCTGGTGGTTATGCGTCTGGCATGGATGTGATTAGACTCAATGTTGCTTGTCTGTTACTAAAGCCAATTCTAGCCAGATGCCTCTGGTCACGATCATTAAGAGGTGGGAGTTAATGCCTACCGTTAGGTATTCCCGGTTCACACGTGATACTATAGATCGCGGGATGTCAAATGTCCTTGCAGCTTCAGAAATAGAATGTCCGACTCATCAAATTTCGATAATTCACGTTGATTTCATATGTGCATTTATCAATTGTTCGCACTGACTACTAGATTTCAGAACAGAACTGAATTTTGTATGGTCATTTCCATGATGTCAATGTACGGTGACACCATCGTCCATCTGCCTTTACATATTGTTAACATATAAGAAAGATTCATAACCCTGTCTGAATAAAATCTTGCGTATTTTCAATGTGCTAAATTTGCAGCAGTACCATCGGTTTCTTATTGTTATTACTGCAGCAGAAATTTGCATAAGAAATGTTTTCTTGAAATTATATATTAAAATAAAATTACTGGCGTTTACCGGTAAAGATCTTCGGGTTTTCCTTTATACTGTTCGAACTATAAATTGGTATTCGTTTTCACCCCATAACTACGACAAAATGGTGAGTTTATCAGGTTATAATACTTCTTTTTGTATGTACCGTGTGTGATCATGTCTCTCCACAATGTCCTATCCTTTGTTGCTCTAAGTAGTGTTTATCCGTTTACTATCCTTCTCACTACCTACTCTGTCTTCCATTTAAACAAGCTCGTTAGGTAAATTAATTTCAGTTCTACTCTGCACGTCCTGTGTCTTGCGAGTGTCAACTACTCCAAATTTTTTCTTCATAATGTGTCTCAGAAATTTCATCTGTCTTTTTCTGATTCTAAGTAAAAATGTCCTGTTTCTATTTTCCCTAATACTTCATCGTCCATGGTATTTTCAGCATCCTTCTGTAGAACCACATTTCTGTTGCCTCAAGTCTCCGCTTTATCTTTGAAGAAATTGCGCCACATTCACTGCCATATAGAAGAATAGATATTACCTAGCAGATCAGCAGTCATTTTTTAATAAATTTTCCCGTTTCTTAACATATGGTTTTCCTTTTGGAAGGCAGCTTTTACAAAAACAAAGTTAGTTTTTTATTCAACTGAACTTCGCAAAAACTGAGTAACAATGTAATATATAAAAATCAAAATATGTAATTCATTTGTGATGAATTGTAATGCAAAAATACCCTATTACCGCTATTTTGTGCAAAAGAACACCCTCCATGTTGAACAATTTTTTTGTTAAAAATGTATTATATATAAGTATAGTTTTATGTGTATATGTGCTTTCCCCCAAAGAATTTGTACACTAAAGTTTCAATAAATGAAGAAAACTTTTTTGTCGTTTTCACAATTGATAGTTTACTAGAGATATCGTCTGGAATTTGTTTTTTTATTCCTGGTTCATTTTAAAGAAATATACTTTTTTGCAAAACCGGCTGCATATTTTTGTTATATATCTGAATCGTAAGTAAATCTTGATCAGTTGGCAATTCACAACACTAATGGCAGAAACGAATGAATAATGGCAAAATAATAATGAATAATGGCTTCTAATGGCAAAACAATTAAAAATAATAGCATTTCTTTTTTTTATTATTTAAAATGTTGTGAAGAAAATACTCCATTAAAAGTATTAGCATGGATGGACATATTTTCTATTTTAATAATACACATATAAAGTATTTGAACAATACAGATGAGGAATTGAAAACCCATCTCAATCACAACGATGAAAAACTTATTTTGGAGGATTCACCCAAAACTAATAATTCAAATATCATGTATTTTATATATGGCAACCACATTCTGTTTGATTTTTTTGGTATGATATTACTTACATATGAACTAATCTTCTCATGTTTGTTGTTATCATCACGTTGCAGCTGTTATACCCTTCGGTCTTTTTCAGGTGTCTGTCAATCCTGGTAATCTTTATGGAATTTCGAACTCAAATTAGTATTTAATCCCCGAAGGTAGATTATTCTCGTTCCGTTGTCTATGTCTAGAGATATATTGTCTTTATTTTTAGTACTGCTTGTCCTTTTCTACCGGGTGTAGCAATATCCGTTTTCTGCTGATATTTTGTTAAGGAAACATCTGCAGGATGTTACAGAAATCGTATTCACAATTATCGTCTTGACAAAAAGGTCAGCTGAGTGAAACGGATCTTACAAAAACTATACCAAACGAGCATAACAAAGAAAGCAGCTGAGTGGAGCGGACTTGGTGAGAGACGATTTTAGGCGAAAGCTGACAGGACAAAAAACGATTGTTCTCTATAAAACAGCGGTCCCTAGCAACCAAAACAGAGGACGACTCGAAAAGGAAGACATACGCCGGTTAGAACGTTCGCCATACCCTCACCTCGCCTCACTTTTTTCTCGCTCACCTACAACCGTCCCTTACGAGAGGGTTACAACTGAATATAATTTGCCGACTGCTACAATTACGTCTCTTTTTTTTTTCTTGAGTAACGATCCAGTCAAGCAATTATTTGTCTGGTGGCTGGTTTCAGCAACGCTACAGGCTTATTATTGGTAGCGTGACCAACGGCAAATAGCGATTCGACGACACCAGCCGTGAGAAGAGGACCCTAGCCGGGAAAAGACAAGCAAGGAAACGGAAAAATCCCAGTAAGTACCTGATTTGATTCCTTGTCGGTTTCTCTTTCTTCTTTCCGCCATGAACCCCCAAATGTTTACAAGTGCACTCTCTCACTTAACTAATTAAATCAGCTGTGGTGTTCCAAAATAATCCGTTAGCTTTCTTTTCAATATCACAATGTTCGAGAGGCAAAAGAAAATATATCAAATAGATTTAGAAAGATATTTTTTAGATGCCGAAATACCGGGAGGAAGAAAAACCTTCGTAGTGTATCAGTTATGTACCGGGAAGGCGGCGGACCTAGTGGGACACCTTGAGTCAATCTCAGCTGCAACATGGAACGAGATGAGGATACTGTTGGACCGATGCTATGCGGAAACCGTAGTGTAGTCTCACAAGCCCTTTGCAGTTGGACTCCATAGGGAATGGAGAAACAAATAGTGTATGTTATAAACACTGAATGATGCTGCAACGACGGACCAATCTATTGAACTTCTAATTGCTATATTATCAAATTCACGAAGCAATGATTTTAATCGACTACATTTCGTGGAACAATCCTAAGCACGGAACTTGTAACCTTAAATTTAATCTTTCTTGCCTGCATATGACACTGCGGCTGCTGCTACTATCATGCTTATAATAATAATGGTTTAAAGACTCAATGAATACAAATAATAATATAATATCTTGCAATTATAAAGACGTCTATGATCTAACAATTTAACTAAAAAAACACACTGTAATATATATAGATGACTTCATAATAATTTATGAAAATAAGTATTAATTGAAAACATTGATCGAAGCAGAATTTTTATTGGAATAATGGAACGGAATCCAGTATCGAGAAATTTCCAATGCTGTTAACACACAAAAGGAAAACAGAAACCTAAATAACGAATTACCCAACAAAGAAATCATCAGGACACGGAAAGGTTAATACTGTAAAGTTTAAAACTGTACACTTTGGAATGTGGCAAATGGGCTCAGTTGAACGGAAAGAAATTGAATGAAGAATCCATTATTTTGTCTTACACCTCATTTACAAAATCACAACCAAAATTCTAGAAATGACTATTAGATTCTATCATTTGAACAATTTCTTAAATATACCCCTAAAGAAAGCCTTTGTTCGAACACTATTAAACAAAACTTAACAGAAGTACAATGATTGTCATTTTCATATATATATATATATAATATATATATGCTAAAAATATAGTTTTAAGGTATGCTATATTTATGAGTTAAAGTGCTCAATATCAGGGATAGAGCGTATGTAAATATAAAAGTGGACGTTGAGGTCAACACCCAGCTGCAACAGCCTGTTTTATGCTGAATCGTTATGGCTTGACGATTGCGTTTAAACATGAAACAGACCTTTGTCGCTGGTGTTGACTTCAATCTCCTCTATTACATATGTGATCTTTTTCAATGACAGGGTTTTAAAATGTTTGATGTTTGATTTCCTACTACACGATTTGTTTGCCGCATAGATTCTTTAAGATTTTATCGGCAATACTTTTCTCGCACCCTTTCTTGCTTTGTTTTACAGACTTCCAGGCGTTTCTTGTGGACATCCTGAACAGTTCCATTAGTTTCGAACTTATCTCAAATTTGAGGGATGATAACGAGCGACTGAAATGAACACGACAGAAATTTGAAATGTTCACGCCAATATCTGATATTTTGCGTCAACAACCCATACGCTATATATATATATATATATATATATATATATATTACAGTTAATGGTCAGACTTAAATTAGACCAGGAAGAAGTAGTATTAAAAGTGCTCAATACACATATAAAAAGAGAAAAAATTAACATGTAGAGTTTTTAAGTATAAATTGCCTGCAGATACCGAACGGTTGAAAACCAAGGTAGCGAAATCGATTGACTGGACTCTGTGGGTGTTGAACAAACACAAAATACGCCTGAGCAAGTGTCTGCAATAGGGATTAGCTAGCCGCGAATACGAGTGGCCATTAACGTTAAATATGCTGAGTCTGGAAATGTCATATTAGTGAAGCTACTGGAGATGTGCTTATGCTAAGAAAAATATTATCTGAAATTATTTCTGATAAAACTAACACGACAATAGAATTCGGGTTACTCGGGTATTTTGGTGTTCCTCGAAATCTCAAAGTAATGAGTTACATTACTCTTAGGTCGAGTCAATTATATCTGAGAAAGAAATGAATATGTATGATTATACTGCGATGAAAAATGATAAAAAGTTATTTAAGAACCATTTTGAGTGGAATTGACAGACACTGTTACTGGTATTTTTACGAAATAAAAATCAGGAGACAGGGAGATTGTTATGTAATTTCTCTTTATAAATAATTTTAATTGATCCTTCTCTCTCTCTCTCTCTCTCTCTCTCTCTCTCTCTCTCTCTCTGTCAATATATATATATATATATATATATATATATTAACCTCTAAACCTTTCTGAAGTTTTTTTCTCATTTAATTACTATATTTACTGGTTTGCTTCTTTTTCTCTCATCTTCGCATTACCCTTTCTCTTAATTTCTATTTCCTCTATTTTTGTTTTGTTCCTTCTCACTTTTCCGTGTTCCCTCGAGACGCCATTCTTCTTTACTTCAGTTTATGTCTTTATTTGAATATACTGCTCATTTTCTCTGCCTCCATTTTCCAAATTTTTTCACTTCTTCTCACCATTATTTCTGTTTCCAGCATTATATTGAACAGTTTCTTCTTGTTTTATTCATACTTCTTTTATATGCTGTGAGCGATCTTGACTCTTCACTACTTTTACTTCTTTATAGCTCTAAGCAATGTTTATATTTTTAATATTTCTCCTACGCCTTGTTCTTCCATCCGTTTACACAAACTCGTAACGTAGGTTATTCACTGTTTCCTTCTCTCTTGCTTTCTATGTGAATTAGAAGTTGAAAATCCCTCTTTCCTCATGTGTCCCAGAAATTTCTTTCTGATTCGAAGTATAAGTCCATTTTTTTCTATTTTCCCTAAAAATTCCTCGTTTCTCATGTACTCCCTCCATAGTATTCTTATCATCCTTCATTCGAACCACATGTCTCAAGTCTCCTCTTCAACTGTGAGGAAACTATCCAACACTAACTACCATAATAATTGATTTGTTTTGATTTTTTTTAAAAGACTTATCAACCCTTTTCGGGTTATTTAAAAACGAACCATATTATACATTATTAAAATAATTATTTTTGCGAGTGAACAAATTCTGGAAAATACCAATGACTTTTCGTGATAAAAGTCCTACCATTCAATTTATAGCGGGGGTGGGGAAGGATTCATATCCTTTCCCAAGGATATTTGTGCGTAAATGATTGTAAGCAACCCGACTGTAATTTGAACGTGGCTCTCCGAGCCGCTATCTATTACACAGGCAGATGGAGAAGAAGGATAAAATTGTATTGTCTCGAATTTACTTTTGGAAAAGACTGACTGATTGCCTACCTGTCTTGAAAGCCAGCGTCCAAAATTTTGGCGTTTATATTTTCTTTGGAATCCTGGATTTTTACCTAAACTTGAGGCGCTAATGATATATACGAAACCATCTCTACACTGACGCAGTCGTTCATTTTGAATTCTCTTTTACTCGCTGTTTCCTTTTTTTCTGTTATAATTAAGTGCCTCTTTTCTTTCTTTTTCTGTCCATTTTTTATCTTTTTCAATCTTTCATTTTTTTCATTAACATTCGTTTTACCTTTGTCTATTTCATTGCTTCAATCTTAACCCCCCCTCTCCTCTCTCTCTTTTTCTTTCTTTAATTAAAGTTTTTCACTAATACTTTTCTACCCTTCATTTTTCTTGCATCCTTTCTTTTTTATTCTATTATTTTTCTTAATTTCAGTTCTTCACTACTACTCATTTTCACCACTCACTCTTTTCCTTTCAAAAAAAAATCTCTTCTCCACTATTACGCTCTCTTTCTGCATCTATCATATTTTCATGTTCTCTGTTTGTCTATAATTCCAATACAGTAATGACATGATATGTTTCTTAAGTACAAATTATGAAGCTGCAAGAAGCTAAAACTATGATGATATACCTTACTGTCAATTAATTTTTTTACAACATCACCTCTTTGCAAGAAAGGCGAGAAATACATAAAATTTATCTTTCCTATGATGCGTTTGGCTAGTTTTAGCAATCAGAACATTATTAAAGAAAATTCCTTCTAAATCAGAGTTAATATTCCTTAATTTTTTATATAATTTTTACTTCATTTTTTAAAAAGTAATAGTCAAATATGAAAATGTTGCTATTATCCGCTCCTGGCAAGCCATCAGAATTGTGAACATATTGCATACGTTAAAATGGCGTTGGAACATTCGAAAATATAATTAAAAATTTAAATTGACATAATAAAATCCATAAAAATTTAGCAGGCTTTTATTCGTGTCATTGACCAGTGAATGGAAACATTCAATACTCATATCTGCACAGAAATATCATTAAAACTCCATTTTTCTCGATGTTATTCATTGAACCTAGCCAAGCCAAAAAAGCAAAACAGTGCGTGTCTCGACGTATTTTTAGATGAATTCAAATCCAGCTACGGGAGGTGGGAAGCTGTATTTTTTAATTTTTACTTTTTCTTTAATTCGTTTTTATTCATTTTATCTTTAGCGCCTACTGTCTAAAACTTTTAATTTTAATCATTAAATAAATTCACTTCAAATTCTTTTCTTATGTTTTCTTTTTTTTAAGTTTAATAAGCAAAGACGAGATGTTTTATAATTTATCATTTTGTAAGCAAATAATAGCATTATAATTCATAATCAGTTTTCTGAATTATAGTTATATAGAAATAAGAGTAGGATATATTTTATAATTCATATTTATATTGGCAAAGGATTCACTCCAGACAGCTTTCTTATAAGCATTATTTATTGAATATAACATTATGGTCATATTAAGGAAATTATGAGGTTTACGTTGGAAGTAAAGGATTCTTCTTTCGCAAAACGTAAAGTTGTAACAGCCAGATGGCTAGGTTTTACTGTTCTCATACTCTACTAAATTGGAATGAATTTAATATAGAAAGAATATTTATATACTAATCTTCACAGTGCAATGAGTACATGAATTTGGTGTATCTGATCGCAATTCTCTGATCGCATCCTCAAATAAAAAAGGTAGAAAATAGTGAGAAGTCGGATGGTACACTGTTTTTTGGGGTTTTTTTTTTAAGAAAGATTTGTTACCAGCATATGTTGGAAAAATCAGGGGTTCAGTTACTTCGTACTTAAACGTGCTCAGAGTAGAATAATGAGCCTTTAATTGGATATGACTGCACAAAGCAGTTGGAGGTGACACTTTTACTTATCTCCTCTCGGTCTCGATCTGTCTAGGACGTGTGTAAGCTGGGAGTTGTGCTTTATGACATTTCATAATTAAACTGTCAAGAGAGATGAGTTCCAGGTCCAATAAAAGAGGAACCGTTCAGTCAGCTAACAGCATTTCATTCCGGGTCAACGCTAGACATAATGAACCTTATCTGACACTCTTCGCATTACACATTTTAGTCTAGTAGTAGCCGCTCTCGTCTCGATATTGAAGCACATGAATAAAGTAGAATGAGTTCTTCAACCGCTTTTTGTCGTTCATCATTTTTCGACAAGTGTTAGTGTTCGCTCACCTCACTGCATCCAGCGATCAACCAAAACGTGACATCTAAAATCCAACCAGGTGCTGATCTAAGATGCAACGCTACACATTCCTGGAGAGCGAATCAGAATTATAGCAAGTCAACTCTTGTGCATGTATTCCCCATTTGATATCGATTTATCAACTGAGTCGGTATGCAGATGATGTAGTTGTTATAGTTTTATTTAACGTGGGAATACACATGCGGAAACACGTAATCAGTTTAGAAATAACAAGTATGTATAATGGTTCGCAGAAAACAATTAAATATATTATTACTCTGAAACATTAAACAAAAATTGATAGATCATCGTCCTAGTTGTAAAATCTATTTAATTACCGACAATAACGTTGATCATACATTTCTCGTTATTATACGTATTCTTTTATTACTTATTTTTATCTTAGCCTTGTAAAAATCCGTATAGTCACGCTGTTCCAGTTAGGCGCCTATTCTTCTTCAAGTAGAACACACAAAAATTAAGGACAACTGACTACTGTATTCAGTTTACTAAATAGAACAGTACTTTTATTTATGTCTTCTTTTTTCGAAAACGACACTTTGCCATAAAAGTAAGTAGATATAAACTACGTCTAGAGATTATATGCAAGTTATGAATTGGTATAAAGAGTTGCGTCTTTAATGTTAAAAGTCCTATTATGATGTTGTTTAGATTCTACTCAATATTATTAACTTAGATATATAGTGATAGAGAAAACTATTGTTTTTGGTTGGAAAAAATTTTACTAAAACAGACTAATTTGACTGTCAGTAGTTTATTTGCAACTATTTATTTTGATACTTTTACATTATTATACCTTGTAAAACTAATGTAAAAAATAATATGAAAAGATTTTAGAACAAATTCGTCAATTTCTTAAAGGAAAAACATAAAAAAAACATTTTATTTTAAAAATAAAAGATATATTAACAAAAACTAATAAGAACCTCCTAAAATTTATTGCACAAACGGTCCTTTCTTTTCAATAAATCTTAGCAGCCTATTGTCAACATCTGATGTTAGATTTGCAATTTTAGCGGCTGGTAAGTTGTTTGCAGCAACTTTAACTGCCTCCCAGAGGTCACACTTGCTGTTGAATTGCCTTCCATTAGAATAAATATCTCTCTTGAGGATGCTCCACAGGTTCTCAATGGGATTCAAGTCACAGCTATTTGAAGGCCAGTCCATTAGAGAATCTTCAACAATCCCTTTTCTTTCAACCAGGATTTAGTAAACTTTGATGCATGACTTGGTGCGTTGTCTTGCATAAACATCATAGATCAACGCTTGCTAAGGACTGGTTATCAAGCCATTCAAAGAAATATTGCTCTAGAAAATCACAGTAACTTTTGGAATTCATTCTAACCCCGCCTTTCAGTTTAAATTGACCCACGAGCTCATTATCAATAATCCCAACCCATATCATGATCCTACCGCCGCATTGTTGGCGTTTAAAAAATATCTTGAGTCATGTTGCTTGCAGACCACATTGCCACATTGCTACAAACCGAAGAGGCCTCAAGGACAAAGAACTTTCCCTGCAACATGCGAACCATGAGGCCTTCAACAAACTTACACAACGGAGCTACCAACTTGCAATGAAAGAAGACGTGACCTAGGGCCTCGACTTCCCCACTACAACGTCGGCAGTTTGGAGATTTCTCCAAGCCCGCTGCGCAAACCTTTTTAGCAACCCAGAGGGCCCCACGCATCACCAGCCAGGTGAGGGATGTCTCATCGTTATTGAGACATTTCAATCCGAAAGCCCAAGGCCAGATCGAGCGAGCCTCCTGCTTCGTAAGACCAAGCTCGTCAATCAGATTATCATGAACGGACCCCCTGACTAACACTTGATATAATGCCCTACAAATCCTGGACGTTGGAGAGGCCATCCGACGCCCGTAAGAGGCGTTTCAGAGTATGACGACATTCACGGTAGGAGCACTCGGCTCGGGGTAAACGGTGGGTCTCCTCCTCGCACGAGTGCACACTTCTCAAGGATGGGAAATTTCTACGGGCGTCTTCCTTCCAGAAGGCACCCTCCTCATCCAGTTCGCGACACAAACGATCTAGGACCCCGATGCGAAGCATATCAAGACGAATCTCAATGCTAGGCATACCTAAACTGCCTTCAGATTGATGAAGGCAACAGATCTTCCGAGATACCCTAACGGCTTTGCCTCCCCACAAGAAAGAGAACAAGAGCCTTACTAATGACATTAGTGTGGCATACGGAAGTGGAAGTACCGAGAGTCGGTAAAGGAGAATTGGGTAGATATGTGAAACACATACTTCCGCCCTCCCCTTCAAGGAAAGATTCCTCCGAGACCACAAATTAATTGCGATCTCGGCCTTCTCCTGTACCTTCAACCAATTCATTCCGAACTGGATATCAGGACCGAACCAGACCTCGAGTATCTTGACCGGCCCATCCGTCCAGTGGAAAGGTCCGGGAAGAGAAATTCCCTTCCTCGCACCCAACCGCAAGCCAACAGACTTATCGCGGTTGATCTTGGCCCCTGTCACAATCTCATAACCACTGATTTCTTTGCTGACTTCCTTAATCTCGGCTCTGCTCGACACAAGAACCGAAACGTCGTCAGCATAAAGCGATGTTAAGAAGAAATTTACTTAATTTATAAGTGCAGACAATATTGATATTATGAGTTGTCAAGGTTAAGGAAAATCTATTTTAATTTAGGGTGGCTGGGTTTTAATTTCCATAGACAGCTTATGTATCCAATATATGTAACTTACAAAATCAAGTTAAGTTTAGGTGGGGTGGGGGTGTCTGCTAACAAACGTATACTTCCGTTATTTAGTAAGTCGTCTGGGTTTTCAATGAAAAAAATTTTGGCATTTTTATTCATCCGCTTAATTCATATTTTTATACAAAGATTTTCTAAAAGGGTCATTTAAATATGTGCAAGACATATTATTATTACTTAAATGTTGTTAATTAAACTTTATTCTTATAGATTTAAAGTTGCATTTGACCTTTTAATAACTAATAGACTATATGGTATTTTTACAAATATATATATTAGAATTTAATTATTAATTAAAAATCAAATATAAAAATGTATGTTCTATCTCTATTCTTTATTATTAAAAAACTAATTATTACTTAGGGATAATATTTGACAGTGCCTACAAAAAATAGCTATTTCATTTCTTTGATTTAGTAAATTTTTATTTTTCAGAAACTTAATAATGTATAATTTTTCATGTATGCACAAAGGACATGGGTCATTTAAAAACCTATAAGCTCTAGCTTTTCTTAATAATTTCCATTTTACTGTTGGTGTTTTATTGGCTTCTTTTAAGCAATATATATATATATATATATATATATATATATAAGTAAGAGCAGCTATTTCTGATACAAGAATGCTATAAGGTCACATATGTAGAGAATCTTACACTTACTATACAGCTTGCAAATTGTACCTTCATGTAAGTTTCTTATGAGTGAGCAAAACATTACTCCTATTATTACACACTTTCTTCCTCTCAGTGTGTGAAAACGCAGTTGTTACTTGAATGATTTACTGAATTGGTTGCTTGTATTTGAATTATTCATATAACGACATTTTGCTTACGATTATCTTTTTTAGTTTGACATGTAAATTTTAGATTTTTCCTGTTTCTGTCTCATGACTTGGTCAAAATTAATAATGTCCGTTCTCGTCACTGCATCTGTTTTTAACACGAACGAACTTTTACTCACGCGCATGCGCGCACACACCCTCTCAGAATTGAAGGAAATAATTTGAATTCCAAATAATGAAAATCGTTGTTCTCCCTAAAGTTATCATTTCAGTAACAAAATGCAGAAATGCCCACGGCTAAAAACAACATTCTCAGACATTAAAGGAACAACAAAACCAAATAAAAAATAAATCATTTTTCTTATATATTTTATTATTTTTGTATTTAATATTACAAGTAAGAATGCAATAATATAAATAAATATAGTAATGTGCGGAAAGCATTTGGATTAATATTTTCTGTCTTAAGATTATTCTTTAAGAAGAAAAGGAAAAATTGATGCAAATCTAGAGTGTAGTGTGACAATTAATAAGCTCGTCTAATTCACTCGTGGATTAAGTTGTGTCTGACAGGAAAAGGTTAATAAATAACTGTTTGTCAAACTGACATTAAATTGGAAAATTAATTTTGTCAAAAAAATGAAGTCAACTCAAATTTCGATCAGTATTTTCTCTTAATACTAACAATAATGTTCGCATGCACACACACACACACACACACACACACACATATATATATATATATATATATATATATATATATATATATATATATATATATATTCTTATCTCAACTAGGTAAAGAAATCTTTAATATACACAGATGAGTCAAAATGATTGTCAATAGTCATATGTGACAAGAATATCAACTCTTTCTTGTAAAAACTGTTCATGTCATTGTTAGAGATAAGCAGGTAGACCCACCTTAAGTACTTTATTGTGATGGGATGAACGAAGTTACGAATAAAAAGAATTCAAGTGACTTAATTTAAGTGTCCGAATTTTTATGGCCAGAAGACTAGGTCAGAGCATTTAAAAAAACGACACAGTTTCTAGGGAGCTCATATTCAATTGTGTTGCGTACAAAATGGAAGAGTTCTAAGGAATTTAATATCATTAGGAGTTGACATAGCATTCAGTGCATAAAACATATTAATGTGTACTGAGTCTTTTCTGATAACTAATAGCTAACACAAATTCGACAAAGAAATGAAAGAAAGTGAAGGAAGGAATGCGTCACAGCGGACTATTTTATACAAAGTTGCGTAGCTGCACACCAGTTAGAGTACACTGGCCAACCAAAGGTCATCACCGAAAGCGTTTTTCCAATTGTAACTATATCAATGTATACAAGTTTACTGGTCTGACTAATCTCACCTTCTAGTAAATATAGTGGATGGCGAGGTATATTTACGACGTTATAATGAAGAAGCGATTTCACCAAAATGCACTATAGGAAAACAAACTAATAGAATTTGTTTGATGGTTTGAGGGATATTCTGCTGAGAAACACTTGGCGCTATCTTTTATACCTAAGGTACTTTGTGCCATGCCACCCATATCATTGAAAAGAGGCACATCCTTTCATGGTAACAATATTCTATGAAACCATACAACTGTGTAATACGCTATGCCTCCCTTCATTGGTTTCACGAACATGAAGATTTCGCTTTGTTGCTCTGGTAAATAAATATCCTACATTTCAACCTTATTAAGCACTTAGACCATCGCTTAAAAAAGCCTGATATTTGCATACTGGCATCAGATTTGAGACCAAAATTTTCGAGATCATCTAGAATTATTGACTGATAAGATAAGAGCTCATTTGTAATCACATGAAAAAATAACTCCTCATTCGTCATTATATATACATCCTTCTAACACAATGTAAATATTTAAATGAAATCATATAAAAGACGATACATAGAGGAAGATTTCTACTGACTTATGGTATTCCAAACGAAATTTTCAGTGCCATAATAATGCTGCGCAAAGATATAAAGGCTAGATCGATATCCTGATAAAGACAATGGCTTTTGACATTGCTGCCAGGTTCTTACATGGAGACACGCTTACAATTTACTTGTTTATTATATATGTCAATTATATATGACATATTTCTACAAGGAAAATCAAGGAAAACGGACATACATTTACACAAGTTAGAACGAAGAGATATCCGACATAATCATCACAAAGACAGTTTATGCCAACGACCTCGCACTAATTGCAAATAAAATCACACTGACTGAATTACTATTACACAGTAAAGAGAAAGCAGTAAGAGGAATCGGTCTATATGTAAATATAGACAAATCATACTTCATGTACTTTAATCAACAGGGCTCCATCTCCAGGCAAGACATTAAAATGGTTGATCAGTTCATCTATCTTTGAAGTAACATCTCTTCCACTAAAAGTGATCTGAATATACCCATTGGCAAAGTTTGGACTGCAATGGACAAGCTGACAAGAGACTGGGAATCTTCTTTACCTAATAAAATAAATATAACCTCTTCCAAGCCAAGTCTTCCTGTATGATAGTGTCGCGTAGGCACTGACAGAACGATTGGAAAAGCTAGCTGGCAGGTATACAAGGGTGTTGCGTATGGCATTCGATCTATCCTGGAAACACTGCTCAACATAAAAGCAGATATATATGGTCATCTACCTCCCAGTTCATAAATTATTTAGCAGCGAACAAGATTTACTGGGTACTACTGGAGAATAAAGGACAAGCTTTTCAGTGACTTTCTATTGTGAACACCAAAACACGTGCACACTAGCGTTGGTCAACCAGTCAAAACATATGACAGACTCTAATTGGAAGAATATTCTCAGTATATGGGATGATATTCCGTTCTCTGATTCCAAACGGATTCGAACCACCGATAGAGCTTCATCCGCATGGACTCTAATGAATAGAGTCATCACATCAAAGTATACCATATCATTGCTACGGATGGGATCGCCTCGGATTGATTACACTGACGAATATATGACGAGAACTTCCCTGTTAATGGGTTGACTATATCCGCCAGGAATCGTTTCAACGAGTGACATTCCAAGCTCCTGAGGCTGACTATAGATTTCAACGGAATACCAAGTTTGTGAAGATGTGAAAGCTTGGTGTAACGTTGTCAGCAGTCTATACTTATTCAGTCTGAAATAGTCTTTGTTCATATTTAGGATCTGTAAAAATTTCCTCTCGGTTTTTGAGTGAGATCAGATCCTTTTCCCCTTGCTATAACTATCATACGCATTAGGCTTACAACTTTGTTTAGTGTATGTGTAAAGACGTATTCAAATCAACCAAGAAATAACACAACTTAGATAAATAATACAATCTACTTATGCTATCTACATAGATAAAAATAGGAAACAGTTAAAAGAATAATTTATCCTTGCTCCTTCTTTTCATTTGATCGGCCAAAGACGTAAGTGGATATGAAAATGGCCGAAATGTTATTTCCTCTATAATTGCGTTGTTTTGGGGGAATTTCAGCTTTAATAAAATTTTGCTTAAAATAACATTTGTGTTATAATTTATCAATGTATTTGATGATGGAAATTGAAGTGACTATTGTTTTATACTTTTACAGTTGGATTTATAAATGAAATCATTCAGTTGTTTAGCAGTCGCATGACTTTTTTCTTGAGTTACAAATCAAAAATAAATTTTTTTACATATTAAAATATCACACGCATATTTACACGTTTACCTTTTTTAACACAAAATTTTTTAAATCGCATCTCGTTTATAAGTAAATTAATCGCCACCCATCCTTTTTCGGATAGATAGATAGATAGATAGATAGATAGATAGATAGATAGATAGATAGATAGATATGAACAGGAGAACACGTAAACATATAAAAACATTTCCTTTATACAAAATAATTTTCCTTCACAATGAATTTAACCTAACACTTCACCAGATAATAAATAGATAGAATATTATGCAGTGAAAAATCTCAGATGAAAATTCAGCTAATAGCTAAGGACCTTACTAAAACCTCATATATATATATATATATATATATATATATATATATATATATATATATATGTGTGTGTGTGTGTGTGTGTGTGTGTGTGCGTGCGTGCGAGTGAGAGTGGATGTGTCTGTGTATCTGTACAAGGATAATGTGAATAAGGTAAATGCACGGGTAAATTCCTCAGAGGACGAAACATGGCTTAGATAAGTTTTCCTTTTGTCTTATATATATATATATATATATATATATATATATATATATATATATATATATATACACTGCGTGCCAAATTATTATCGACATTTTTTCTAATATTTCAAAAACTGTCCAATCAATTCACACAAAATTTTCCCACAATGTTGGCCACACTGACCCGCGCAATCACTGAAACAAACTAGCGCCATATTTGTTCTCAGCACGGTGATTTGAGCGTGCCAAATTATTAAAAAGGTTTAGTAAAATTCACAGAATTGAGCAAGCAAAACGTTTATTAATGTTGCACGTGAATGTTTATGATCAAAAGAAGCTAATAAATAAGATAATCAAACAAATAATAACAGATACAAAGAAAGGCTCAGTTTTAAACAAATTAATAGGGAATGTGCTTTCCCTGTTTTGAAATTATTTGAAGAAGTCGACAATCCATAGAATTTGTTAATTGTAGGATGTCATCTGCTGTAATGCCGCGAGATACGTCAAGAATTGCTTCCCGCAACTCAGCGTTGCTCCTGAATTATCGTCCGTTGGCGTACAATCTTCGCTTCATAAGGCTCCAAAAGTTTTCGATTCGGTTCAAACCCGGAGAATTTGCTGGCCACTTCATTTTTCGAGGTCCATCGAAGCCTAACTGTTTCAAATATTCAGTAGTCTTGTGAGCAGCACGTGAGGAAGCATTATCTTGCATGAAAACAATGGCCCTTCTGAAGGCAACTCTTTGCCTTTTCATCCACGGTTCAAGATGCTACTTCATAAACGCTATGTATGCATCAGCAGTCATTTTGACGCCATCTGGTACTCTCCATGGGCCCACTAATGTTTTTTCCAATAATACCACCCCAGATCATTATGCTTCCACCACCTTGTTGGCGTCTCAAACGCTGATGGCGATTCTGTCCGTTCATTACTCAGAGTTTGCACCATCTATCTGGCCCATCAAATGTTGCTCGAGTTTCGTCTGGTAACAAAACTCAATCTTCATATTGTCCTCGGCCCATTTCAATCGATTTTGAATGTGATTTCTCGTCAACGGAGGCTTCGATACAGGTTTGACTGTTGTTGCTATTTCCCTCAGATACCGACACCGAGTATTTTTAGACACAGTAGGATCCCCAATGCGACTGAAAAGCTCTTGACTGGTAAGTCCAGGTTTCTTCCTGGCCACTCGTTTAAGTTGTGACATGAGACGACGTGAAATAACCCTCGGCTTGCCTTTATCTACCCTTTTACGTACTTGTGTAGGGTCGGCGGTGAACTTTTTCACTGTTTGATGATACCTCCCTATCATTTTAGAAATTTCTAGGGTAGATTTACCTTTTGAGGCTTCTGAGGTGATAGGTTTCTTTTCAGCCTCACTTAAACTGCTTTTACGGATCATCTATTCGCTAAATTCTTACACTTTTCTAATGTGGCATAATGTGGCACACTCAAATCACCGTGCTGATAACAAATATGGCGCCAGTTTGTTTACATTGCGCAGATCAGTACGAAAATTTCAGTGATTGCGCAGGTCAGTCTTGCCAACATTGTTTACTGTGAATTAATTGGACGGTTTTTGAAATATTAGAAAAAAGTTATCTTGATAATAACTTGGCACGCAGTGTATATATATATATATATATATATATATATATATATATATATATTAATCGGCATCACCCCATGCAAGGCAGTAAATCCACTAAAAGACAAGGGATTACGGAGTGTAGAAGAATTAGGAACAGAAACATTAATAATGAGCGGAAAGAGAAAAGAGTAATCAGGAGGTGGGTATCTAGCGATTGACACCGCATTTAAACTTTTTCAGATTTAAGTTGGCTGGAAATCAGGGAGCCACAGAGGAGTTCCGCAACCAAGGTGTGCGAGAAAATAAACCGTTATCATAGGATTTACGGCTACACCTAGCCAACTCAACTGTAAATTGATGAGATCTCGACGCCAGTCTAGGTACCATTGCGAATAGCCCATCCGAACAATTACCGTGAAAGTATTGATAAAATAGACACAGAAAAGCAACATTACGGCCGTGGTAATGTGACTGAAGCCGAGCTGCCCGATCAGGACCAATAATATTTCTGATTCTTCTTTGGATCTTATCAAGGAGCTCAGGATAAATAGTAGCAGCACCGTCCCATATGTGGCAGCAATATTCCAAGTATGGATGAATGGTAGGCTTATAGATATGTAAGATAGATTCCGAGTTTCGTAGCAATTAACCTAGAAATGGATTCAATATAGTCTTTCCACTTCATGTCAGCTGAGAACGTCAGTCTAAGAAGGCGCAACGAGTCATTTTCCTGGAGGTTATCATCCGTCATACCTCAATTAACGACGGACGAGGTCGTTTTGGACATCGGTTGTCATTTTGATTTTTATCGGACTGATTAGCCTTACTATCGAGACAGAAGTAAATGGGTGTATCATAAGCGTAGACGTCAAGTTGAGAGCTGAAGTCATCAGGCCAGTCATTAATGAAAATTAAAAACATAGTAGGACAAAGGATGGAGCCCTGGGGGACATCCGCATTAGTACGAAAGAATCTAGACAAGTGGTCGTTCAGGATAACTTTCATAGGAAATACTAGATCATTTCAAAAAATTCTTCAGAGACACCGTAACTTTTCAGCTTTATGGAGAAAACCTGAATGCCAGACCCAGTCAAACGCTTTTTAGATGTCCAATATTAAAGCCCGGGCATCACCGTTTCCGCAATTATCGTCAGTACATCAGCAATTGACCTGGAGAGTCAAAAACCATATTACTTGAGAAAAGAGTGCGATGCGATGAGAGGTTAGGGCTTCTAGGAGTTTCCCAAAAAGATCTAGAAGGCTAATTGTCCGATATTTGGAAGGGTTGGATGGCTCACCAGAATTCTTAAATACTGGAACAACAGATGATGACTTCCAGTAAGCAAGAAAGCAGGGGGCAACGCGGCATTTATTATAGTTCAGAAACAACGAAGCCAGTTCGGGAACACACTTCTTGACTACTATTACAGGGATAGCATCGTATCCAATTACTTTGTGGGGATTTAGGTTAGAGATGATAGCAGAAACCATGGAAAGCGTCACATGCATATCAGAGACTCAGTTTTAAGTGGAAAATTGGGCGGGGATACTTCAGATGAGTCAAGAGTAAAGTTTGAGAATTTACAGGCAAAGCATTCAGATACTACTATTACTAATAGTAATATATATATATATATATATATATATATATATATATATATATATATATATATATTAATTCAATTTAAATAGAAAACAGACAACCTTATGAGTCCATTGGTCACAATTTATTTCCACAGATATATGGTTTTTTACCAATCATGCAGAAATGATCATACTATCATATATATATATATATATATATATATATATATATATATATATATATATATATATTTTAAAATGTTATTTTGATTGATACCCGTATTTGAGTAGAACGTCCCTTTTTTTAAACAGTGTCTTTCATCAACCTGCTTCCGCATTCGAGAAAAATTAATAAGATATGCTCTCGAGCAGAATTCGAACCTACGCTTCTCTTCGTAGGAGGAAGTACCGTCTGACCCGTCTTCCTTTAGACCATTCAGTACGGAGAGTCTCACAAACAAGCTTCTATTTGTCTCAATGTAAATCTCATTCAGATTTTTCTTAGAAAGCCATATGTGCTCAGTTTTGTATCCGAAACATAAACAAAGCCATTGCTAAAGAACTGATCCAACATATTTGTTCTACTTTAGTGGATAATCTCGTTTTTAAACAGTGTTTATTTTATCTACTGGCCTGCATATTCGAAAAATTAATAAATATTATATGCCCTCCAGCAGGATTCAAACCTTCGTCTTCCTTCGTAGTAGGATGGATTTTAGACATTTTTAAATGCCGTGTCAGGGCGTAGATGGTTATGGGCCCCAATTGTTCCTTTCCTTTATTGTCATTAAATTACCATGGTTTCTTTTGAAGGATAGCGTGGCTTCACCATGGTTTATAATTCGATGCAGTCCTTCTCCTAATCTGACTGCCATCCCAACCTCCCGAGTCCTATTATTATTATTATTATTATTATTATTATTATTATTATTATTATTTTATTATTATTATTTTGGAGGTTAGAAATTACTGATTCCAAATAATTAGATTAGTTACTGCTTAAAGTTCATTCATTTTTTGTCGTTAGATGGCATTCTTCTTTTTCGTCTTTTAAGCATCATGTACCTTCATGCAGGGAGTTATCATAGTTCTACACAACTCTTTGTCTTTTGAGAAATATTTAACTCTTTGCCAGACATTGTTCTGCCATCCATTCACTCAGCTACGCCATTTCTCATTGTCTTTAGTTTTACCTCCTTACTTCTTTTGTCTTCAATTTTTTTTTGTGGGTGTTAAATTCTCGATGGCCTCTTTATCAGAAATTTCAGTTCTCTCTTTCAGATTGTATGTATAAATTTCCTTATGGTTCACATTTTCTTTAAAACTTCCTCGTTATTCATATGTTTTACCCATGATATTCTCCATGTTTGACTGTAAACCCTCACTCCTGTTGCTTCAAGTTTCTTCACTTGTGAAGTGATTGTCCAGCATTCACTATGATATTATAGATATAGGATATAGAGGCATTAACTTCATTCAAGAAAATTGAACTTGATTATATTGTGACAGTTATTAAAATTATCAGAATTAGTGTATTTTATTTATTGGATGTATCTTTGAAAATGGATGGAAATAACCTAAATAAAACGATCTTTTAATTTTAAGAAAGGTAGAATTACTAATCAAATGCAAAAAATGTATATTTGCTGTTTTTACAAAATATACTGTGTAGGATTAGACTTTTCAAAATTGTTTTAGAAACTTCTACGATAGGGATTCTACAGACGGAGGTCAATGGATAAAAATGTGGTAAAACTATATTAAAACAAAATAACCTATTTTAAATGAGTAGACATTTTAGTACGAAAGTAGAAATTGGGTGATATGAAATATAAGCAATTTCTATACCGAATAGTAAAGGCATGCATGTGATTTGAGATAATTTGAATGTCGAGTAAGTAATACAACATAAAATACACGTTCATTATATTTAATAAATTGAAAAAAAGCTTAAAAGCACAATAAATTAGAAGCGGAAAATTTAATTTTATGTTCCTACGTTCGACATGACAATATTTTGCACTATGTCAAATTCACTTAATTTAAATTCGTAAGCAACGATTCAATTACTTCTAATTATACAATTGATTATGAAGAATATTTTATCGTCAACAAATTTAGTAATCAAATATGATCACAGTGTTTCCTTGTAAAACACGATTTAAATCTTTATTAATTTATTGCATAAAATATATTTTTATGACATTACAGAACAGTTAGCAGTTTAATGATGATTTGCATATGTAAACAACATGCGTGTGGGTGTTGGTTTTGAGTCAAGATGTATAAGCTTGTGAAAGCAAGAACGTGTGTGTGTTCATGTAAGCATGGACATTTGTATATGCGCATATCCTATACATTAAAATTATTTTTCACTCTGATGGCCTATGGGCAAAGACTTCATATTTCAAATCTATGATCTTCGTCAATCGATTTTTTCTTAAATTAATTTCATATCTGATCTGTAGTTCATGCGACAACCAGGTTCTCTTGTAATATTTTGTTTTCTTGTTTAAATATTTGAAGATTAATTTATTTCTATAATATCAATCACAATTTGTTCAATTTAACTCTGTCTATCTCTCTATCTCTCTCACTTTCACACATACACACGCACACTAAGAACATGCCAATTGACATGAATGTAAATATTGTGTATGCACATGCCAATTGAAATATATTTAAATATATATGAGTATGTTTGTGTCCCTGTGTTAGTGTGTGCACATGTTTGTATTCAACAGAGTTTAACAACTTTTCGTAAGGAAGAATCGTACAAGCGAGATCCATGATTGTTGGCCTCCACTTCCAGAAGTTGTGCTGCCAATATATATATATCAGCTTTCGATAAGCGCGGAGTACATACACATATCCACCCACCAACGAATATATATATATATATATATATATATGATAAAAGATATAGTTTTGAGGTGTGCTATATTTATGGGTTAAAGTGCTCAATATCAGGGATATAGGATATTTAAATGCAGCTCTCAATCTTCAAGACCTACAAACAAATCAGAAATGAAACGGAATAAATAAATAAATAAATACTCCGGGTTAAAATCAAGAGATATTGCTATCTTATTTCGAGAGTGGGAAAAGACAGAGTGTTGACCTTTTTTGAAATACTGACTTCAGATTTAACATTAGTATGTTATTTGAGGAAGTGGGAGGGGCATAAAATGTAGTTAGTTCAGTGTGAATTGGAAACAATTCCGTTTGGTCCTGTCGATGGCCAAAATTCAATGCTGATATATTTCATTCAACAAATTATTTGTAAATAATATTAAAAAGGAACATTTTTGTAAAATTTGCAGGTCTTGGATATTGAGAGCTTCTTTTTTAGAGCTCTCATGAAATAAAAATTATTACCTATGGAACTGTTTGATATTCGTTAATTCATTATAATTTTTCTCTGTCTTTTGACATAGAGCTCTCCTTGAATCTATATCCTCCTGAAAATTCCATACGGATTACCTTATTGTATCATTACTCTCTCTCTCTCTCTCTCTCTCTCTATATATATATATATATATATATATATATATATATATATATATATATATGGGTGTATTAAGAATAATTATGTATTTCTTCCTCGTCATTTGATGCTACTTAAAGTTTCATGTGCATAACCATCATCAGGCATAAACTAATATTGTCAGACTTAACACTTTTTATTTAAAGAATATAAGGTCCATGAAATGTGTTAAGTAATGAAGATTCAAGTCTCGTGTTATGATTTAATCCACACCCCTCCATGTCATTATAACTTCAGTGGTGCGGTACATTTACGCTAAGAATTGTCCGTATAAGATTCTATAAATGTTTTAACACATAACTTTAAATTTAGATACCAAGATTTAAAATACAAAAGTATTGACACAAACTGGAAAATAAGCACATTGGTTGATACTTTTCTGAAACGATTCCAGATCAGTTATTTAGTCGTCCACGTGTCTGTGAGTCAGTCGATTAAATCGCCAGACAATCATACCGCGTATGCACAATTTTTTACTGTCTGTTGAAATATCGAACTATATCTATTCCCATGGACTTTCGTTTCCGAATCTGTTACAAGATGCATATTTTTTTCACACAGAGGTTAGTAATTTCATCAAGAATTTTTACTTGTCTCTAACCAATTTAGACGCAGAACATAGCAGCTTTTAATAAGGCCATTAATTTGGAAATCAAATACTAATTTTATTTCATAGGAGAAATGCGGCTGGTTTTAACGATATAAACTCTACTGTTTTACACAAGATGAAAATATTGATACGTTTTATAGTCTACACCATATTTACATACTCAGTATTCCTAAAGTTGTCTTTCTTTTAGACGCCAGTTTCTTTGATTGCATTGATGTTGACGGAAAACATTAATTTCTAATTGTTGGCTGGAGATACATTTCTGTGTCTAAACAGTAATTGGAATTAATATGGTATTACTAAAAGGCTAATAAGAACTGCTAAAATCGCTAATATTATTTATGAACATTATGTAATTTTGACCGATCTTAGATGATTTTACAAACACGCAGAGAGATGACAAAACTAAATAGATATCATGACAATTAATAATTAATGCTTGATAATTATTCATTTTACAATAAAAACCTTAGAGGAAAATATTGCAATCATTTCACAGTACCTCGTATTCCAAGAAACAAGGGATTGTCAGATTTAAAAGCTAGAAGCGAATTTATGTGAAAGACCGGATTTTGGAGGCTTTGAAGGTTTGTAAAGCGAAATAAAAGGAAATCTATTGCGTTTCGTTCAGGCTAATTGGAACCAATGAAATGAGAACTGAGACTGAAAAAACTGAAAATTGGAAAACATTCCATTGCAAGTCGAATTCCGATTTACCATCATCAATCCGACAAACAATAATACGCTTAAATCAGTAATCCGGTACTAATGTCCACTTCAGATTTCCACGCTTACCGAATGGTTTTAGCGCTACTGTTTGGTGGCACTACCTGCTGCATCAGCTGTTTTTGAACACTTTCAAACACTAACTTTTGTGTTTTTATTATAACCTGCTTATATTTAGGCGCAACCATGGCTTCAATGAACACAGGAAATGCTTGTTGAGGTTTGAAGCACAAACGCCATACATTGACCATAAAATATAAAGTATGACATTTGAAAGAAACTTGACAACGGCATGTCTATGCGAAGCTTGTGTGATTTATACAGCATTGTCTCAATTTCATGACATAAAGAAACAAAGACAAAATTAATTGTAACTTTTATTTTACTACTGTGTTTCGTTGAAATGTTGCTTAATTTTCATTTAATCTTTTCCCTTTATTAACCAGAAAATACTTATTTACTAGGTATTTTAAAATTAGGATGAAATATCTGTTGATCAAGTGTATTATAACATAACACTCAGTAACCCATAAAAATCACTTATCCGGCACTGTATATATCCCAACGATGCCGGATTGATGAGAGTAAATATGTATAACAAAATCAAAGTACAATATCTTAATCACTGAGATAAGGATGGAGTAACGAGAAGAACTAGTTACTTGCTAAATCGATAAACACTGAGGGGCGAAAACTGAGAATAATACAGGTGGCACTACATCTTGAATTTTGAACTCTTGAATTTTTGTCATTTTCCTTAATTCAAATAAGTTCCCATTTCCTCTGTTTTCAAACAGCGAACGTGTATGGGTCTGTAAACTATGAAACCGATAATTTTTATGAACCATCTCTAACCCACTACTAAACATGACATAATTTGGATTACTGCGTGAGGAATTATTTGGAATATTGTTTGTTCAAAGATTCTGAAGTGCGCAGTGAATACAAAAATACGATTCCATTTTGCGGGAGGGACTTTTGCCAATATTCTTTGACGGTTATTTGACAAAAGTAGCCTCTTTTTCAGGAACGATAGAGTTCATGCTATATTGCACAAAACGACACAGGAATAGCAAGTTCAAAAATGGATTAAGCGAATCTTATGCCCAATGCTGTCACCTGACAGGAATCCGATTACGTATGTCTACGCCATTTCAGATCGTAAAAGAAGGAAAAGGAGCAGAAAATCTTCTCCAAAAGATTTGCTTCGTGTTTTGAATGCAAAGACGAAAAATTCGACGCCTGAAAGAGTAAAAACTGGAAAATCTGCTAATGGCAAGTCCACTAAGTATCAATTTGCATCAAATTTTACTTAACTTTATTTAGAGATGTCTATTTTTCATATCTCTGTACACTTTCAAATACACAGGCACATGCTAACACATAAATATATATATAATTGAATGGACATAGGTATGCACGTGTATATCTGTGTGTGTGTGTGTGTGTGTGTGTGTGTGTGTGTGTGTGTGTGTGTGTGTGTGTGTGTGTGTGTGTGTGTGTGTGATTATTACTGTCTCCACCACGAGGGTGAACGGAGTTCTGGTCACAGTCGGTCCTTGCAAATTAATTAATGGACAATTACCATCTATTCAGGCATCTGAAAATCGATTTATATCGTGAAACTTGTCGGTAATGCGAAAATGCTTGGATTTTATAGACTTTAAAGGTTTTTAAAAGAAACTTTAAGCATCGGTCTGCTTTTTACATATATATATTGTGAATCAATAAGCTCATACCCTGCTGTAGTTATAAGCTGAATTCCGATCTAAACTTTTCATTATATAGGGTTAGATCGATGGAATTAATACAAAGACCGTTAGCAAGTATGGAGATTATACTGATAAATTAATATCGTGTAAAATAATTTTATCATTCACATTCGCACATACATGCGCACACATACACACAAACACACGCACACACAAACATATTGTTGTGAAGATGAACACACCTCTCCAGAATATGACGTGGACTTGTCCAAATACATATATACTGATGCCGAGAATCGTCAATAGAGAGAGAGAGAGAGAGAGAGAGATCTAGCTTATCTGCTTACTACCGATTTCAGGAAGACTTCATCGACTCCAAGCGACATTATATTTCTTGATTATGTTATCTTCATTAAATGGAACGAAGATATAACAATGGCGACGAGGATTCGAATTCAAACGAATTTTTTTCCTCTCCCTTAGCATAAATAGCTAGTGAAGAAAATTAAAAATTCACGGAAAATAATTTTGTGGCGTTCGTGTATATTTATAGCGCGACGCGTAAGTCGATAAACTTCAACGTTGTATGATATACGGTTTTTAGGAAAACACAAAAGCTTTTTCTTCCTAGTTAAGAACTACTTATACGATCATAATACACTATGGAAGAACTGAAGATAATTATTCAGCAATTATTACAACAAATGCAACGGAAGCGTATTGAATATCAAGAACAGATAAAAACAATCCTGAAAAAGCAAGAATTGCGTCAATTTCACTTTTGCCGGATCAGTCGCTAATTCAAGTAGTGAATTTAAATCCTAGAAGAAAATAGTATATTCCTATCGTACTTCAGAAGGTAGGAGACTATTTTCAAAGAAGAATGTCAAGGATGGTTGTATGAAAAGAAAGTACGCCTTCTGCTACGAAAATTGTACCCCGCTGAACATGAAAAATATCTGAATCTCATTTTGCCGAATACTCCAGAAAAAAGTGTCATTTACCGAAACACTTTCGATATTATCAAAAATCTTTAGTGAAAGGCATTCACTTATTATACACGTCGGCAATGCACTACTAAGAACGAAAATGAAGATTTTGTCACATATGAAGGTAAAGTCAACCGTGAGTGTGACAAATTTAAATTGGATAAATTATCCTCAGAGATTTAAATGCCTAATAGATCACAAACGAACCTCCTGCAAGCGAAAAGTAAAAGAAATACACAAATTAACTTGCTGAAAGTAATACTACCAGCTAAAAAACTAGAAAGTTTAAATAATAGAAAATTTGTGACAGTACAAATGCTTAACGCTACGGTGAGATTTCAATTCAACACTGGTAGCAATATTACAATTATTGATGAACAAACTTTGAAAAGAATTGGCAAGCCTAACTTGAGAAAACCGACGATGTTGAAAGGAGAATATTGGGCAAAAAATTAATTTTTCTTGGGAAAATCACGTGTAACATCGCTCTTATGGCTAAATCTTTAAAAAAAGCAAATGTTTACATATTAAAAAATTCCAACTCGAATTTACTAGGTGTCGATTGGCTAGAACTATTTAAAGTATGGAAAGGGCCGATTAATTCATTTTGTGGAAAAATTAATTGTTCACCAGAGAAAAAATTACAGCTAAAGAAACACTGAGTAAACTAAAAAAATAAATTCACGAATATTTTCTTAAAGAATAAGTGAATGGCATTTTTAAATTAAAAGAAAATGTGATACCAGTGTTTAAGCCTAAAAGCCATTTGCTGCATTGGAGTCTATTGACACCGAACTGGATAGGTTAGTAAACCGCGAAGTTATTGAAAAAATAAATTATTCAAAATGGGCTACGGTTTATATTAAAAGAAATGTAATAAGATTCGTTTACGTTTATGTCTATGTGAAGATTTATTTTCAAACATTGACCTGTCTGAGACATATCTTGAAATCGAAGTGGATGAGGAATACCAGAAATCTTTTACTATTAATACGCATAAAGGTCTCTACAAGTTTAAAACATTACCCTTTGGTGTAAAAGGTATTTTCCAGCAAATAATGGATAGGGTGCTAGCTGGACTTGACTGTACCGTCGTTTACATAGATGGTATACTTATTAAGAATGCTACGAAAATACAACACGTAAAACTGATTTCAGAGACTAAATCATTACGGTTTCAAAATCAGTGAACAGAAATGTTAATTCTTTATGGATAACATTAAATATTTAAGTCAGATAATTGACGTAGAAGGAAGAAGACCAGATACCGCTAGAGCAATAGCCATTAAAGACATGCCCCCACCCCGACAAATTTGGTGACCCTATAATCATTTCTCGGATTAGCGAATTGTCATAATTATGTACCAGATATTTACACATTGCGAGCACCTAAGAAGGGTATGAAATGGAATTGGCCGAGGGGATATAAAAAGGTTTTCGAAGGGATTAAAAACTACTAACTACGCTGACACATTACGACCCGCACTGACAGATAATAATAGCGTCGGAGGCAAGCGAATACGGCATTGGAGCGGTAATAGGCCATAAATTCGAAGACGGTACAGTGAAAGCAGTCAGCCACGCTTCAAGATGTTTGAAAAATACGGAATAATTTTACAGTCAAATTGAAAAGGAAGCGCTTGCTATAATGTTTGCTGTAAAGAAATTTCACTGGATGATATTAGGAAGAAAATTCATACTGAAAACTGACCTTCGTCCATTATTAATATATTCGGTTCTAAGAAAGGGATTCCAACACACACTGAAAACAGACTACAGCGTTTGGCTACGATTTTATTGAACTGTGATTTCAAGATGGTCAAAAACATTTGGGACACGCAGATGGCTTTTCAAGATTGATATCGAAATGTAAAGAAAATGTTGAAGATACTGTGATTACTTCACTGGGAACCGAAAACGAAATTAAATGCCTGGTGTGTAATACATTTAAAGAATTGCTGGTCACGATAGACGATATCAAAATTCATTCTAAAAAGGATACATTTATTCAAAAACTTATGAATGACGTTAAGTCGAAATGGGGTAAAACTAAAATTAAACCTGGTAATAATAATACTGTATTTTCTATTTGTGATAGAGTACTTTTGTACGCGGAAAGAGTAGTAATTCTGTTATCACCACAAAAAAGTATTTTGAAACAATTCCACGTAGGACATCCGGGAATAGTAATGATGAAGTTCCTAATGAGAAGCTACGTTTATTGGCCAAAGTTAAACAAGGATATTCAAAATACAGTTAGAAAATGTAATTGTTGTAATTTAGCAGAAACATCACCACCTATAAATTATCAGGCATGACCAAGTACTGATAAACTGTGGACAAGACAACATATGAACTTTGCTGCACCACTAAACTGTTCATACTATTTAATTATGGTCGACAGTTTCACAAAATGGGGATATTAAAGCGTAAACGAGCCACTACCGCAATAATGATTAAAGTCTTGCGCGAACATTTTGCAAGGTTTGGAGTACTTGATAGTGTGGTATCCGATAATAGAATTCAATTTACTTCAAGTGAGTTTTTAAAAATCAGAAAAAAATACGCGCTTGAACATTTGATAACTAGGATTTATCACCCGAGGTCGAATTGTGAAGCGGGACAGTTTAGGGACACCTTCAAAAGGTCATTAAGTAAAGCTAAACGCTTGGAAGAAACGGCACTATAAGAATTTTTGAACATGTATCGAGTGATGTCAAAGGCAAACTTCACCGCGAAAATGTCACCTGCAGAGCTTATGTTTGCTAAGATAGATCCATTTTTGACAAATTACTGCCAGGGAATAAGAAAAAAGTTCAAGTTTCAAACTAACCGATCATTTAAGATCGACGATAAAGTTTTCTTTAAAAGCTTTAAGGCCGGAAAGGAAAATTGGCAAGAAGGAAAAATTATTCGTAGTATGATGTACATTGTTGAAGGGAGACGATTTCGTCATAAGAGACATATAAATCAATTCAGGTCTAGATATGCACAGAATAAGCAACCATTACAGTTTAATTCACCGGGGAAAACACTTTACGATACCTCTGAAATACCTATTCCGAAAACTGAAATTACAATGCAACTCTAAGGTAAGCGAAAGTGTGATCCGACTGAAACGTTGGAAGTGGACCCATGTCGGAAAAAGTATCGACTAAAGAAAGTGAATGTCTAAAAAGAGGGTTTTGTAGAGATGAACACACCTCTCCAGAATATGACTTAGACTCGTCCAAATACATATATACTGACGAAAAGAAACGTCAGTAGAGAGAGAGAGAGAGAGAGAGATGTGGTAGAGATCTAGCTTATCTGCTTACTACCGAATTCACTAAGATTACGCCGACACCAAAAGATTGTGTTATCTTCATTCACTGGAAGGAAGACATAACACACACGCGCGCGCACACACACACACACACACACACACACAGACACACACATATATATATATATATATATATATATATATATATATATAAATTAGTGTGTGCACGCATTTGAGTTAATATCACTGGTATTTTTAGAAAATTGAAGTGTGAAATTAATACTAACCGACCTAGAGATCGTATAGTCCTACTATGGAAAATGTGCTTTTCCAGCAGGTATCGAACCTATATTCCCTTTTTTCATTAGACTACGTGACAACCATAAGGATAAAACAAGCTATTTTAGAACGGCACACTTCTCGTTGGACCCTCACATCGGATGCTTCCAAAGTCTATGCCTGCTAGCTTTATTTTCCTACCTGAAAATAACATTTTAAGCAGCTAATTAAATTTTAAAAGTATATAAACAAATAAAAATAATATTAATTAATGGATAAATAAATTTAAAACAATTAATGGATTTTTTAAATCAGATATCATCTTTTATTGCTATAAATATTATATTTAGTGGTTAAACGTGTCTGATTTGACGTCACTGTTATTTTAAAACATTGAAATCAATGCCAACCGGCCTACAGATCGAAAAGTCCAACTACTGTCAGGTGTACATTGTAGCATCTAAAAATGTAGGATAAAAAATTCATTTTCTGGAATTGGACAATTGAAAGAGTGACGTATTCCATCAGAACAACGTCAAACTTGCGTCTTATGCAAACTTGACATATACTGGTACAGCTTTGTTGGTATGTCCTACTCCACTTGCCATGGTCACCTGACCTTGCATCGTAAGATTACCACTTAACTCAATCCCTAAAAATTCTCTGAATGGGAAGAACTTCAATTATCTGGAAGTTTGTACAAACTATTTAGAGTATATCATCACCCGAAAAGATGACAATTTCTGGGAGTAAGTAATTACGGAACTTCATCAAAGACAATGAAACGTAATGGGAGAAAATGGTACATCTGTAATTGAATAGATCTATGTACAACTATCTAAGTATTGTCTATGAAATTCGCTTAAAAACTGCTACGAACTTATGCCCTGACCCAATATCATGAATGATTGAATGTGTCACTAATCGATAGTAATCAATGTTATACCACTTGGAAGATCGCTATTATAACTAAAATCTTGAAATCAAGCGTTAAAAATCATCTGTAGCACTTTGGTCATGTTATTAGCTTTGACGTGTGTCTTGGACATAATAAAAACATATTTGATGGCTTTTCCGTATTTGACTCACTACTTAAAAGTAATGAAAATGTCCCGCTTTGTAACGTGCGATAAAAAGACGATGGAAGCTAGACGAAATGATAAAACATGACTTATAGGACGAAATGGTTATCAGCAAAACGGTCAGCTCCAAAGTGATTAATATATCGGACGAATTAATATCAAATAGTGTCTCTCTCTCTCTCTCTCTCTCATTAACAGACGACAGAAAGTGTAACATAAACATAGAAATCCGAAGGCAAAGAGCATCTTGCCAAAATTCAAAGGGTCTGTAATGTAATTAATCCCAACCTGGCATCTCAACTTCAGTCACTTTCTCAGCGACATGATGTGACTCCCTTCTGTCTTTTCAGAGGCAATTGTTCTGATTAGCTTTCCTCCTTGGTGACTTGACTGCGTGAATTTATGCGTGCTACTAGATTGTCAACTACGTCTCACAGTTTCACTGTTGAACTGTCTTCATGCAACCGTATGTTCTATTCGAATAGTTTCTTTACTTGCACTTATCGCTTGTGGAACTCCCATCCGATTTCTTGCTTTCCTGCCACCTACATTCTGCGAAAACATAAATGCGACGCTAATCTTAACCTTCTGTCTTCCAGAATCATGTTCTTTTATTGTCCTTTCTCCTCACTTCCCCTTACTAAAGTTTTCTCATTCTCTTTCACTCTCAGTGACCCCATGCGTCCTATTAGCATTACCATCTTGCTTGGGGTGAAATTATTTAAAGAACTAAGTAAAAATTATTAAAGGATCGGCAAATTTCCTGAAAAGAACTTCTATCTAATTTTGAATCACTAATGTCTGTGAATTCAGAATTTCTCCACAAATGAAAAAAGACTTGAAGCGAAAAAGATGAGCTCCTACTGACAAATGGTGATTTATTTTTAAATACTATCTCCCTTCAGAGCATAGGTGGTTATGGCCCTCCATGGATTCTTCCTCTATTATCTGTGAATTGCCATTTCTTTAGAAACATATAGACATGTAGTAGTATCTCGTTCTGTGTCGTATTTAGAATTTTCACTTTCATAGACTTACCTTGATATCTAACCCTAACCCAGATTGAGAGAAGAGATGGATCCATGCCTTTTCCAAGAGGATTTGTACGAAAATGAATGCAATAGAATTTGAACTTGATTTATAGATTCCACTTTCCGCGCCAATAACCGCTGTATCCAACCAAAGTTTTCCTACGCTTTGCGTAATAGTTTAATACACATTTATATTCCCATGTAAGTGCATGAATATATGCATTTTTCTGTCTACTCTGGGAAAATTAACAAAATTAACATTTGTCTGTTTAGGAATCCCGGAAAATTGACTAACAAACCAAATGGCAAATCTGGTAAAATAATTCTTAGAAAATGCTCTTACTCGTAAAATATTTGATCGATACAGTAGCGGAAAAACAAAACATTGAAACAGATTTTAACCTTTAGTTGTGCAGTTAAATATTAGTTGGCCTTACAAGTTTTTTGCATTTGTGAATACAGTTTCTGCTGAGTGCGTTAAAAGAGTAGTAGCGATATACGATTATGCTCATTAAACAAAGTGGGATTAAACGAATGGCCCTTTAATCGAGTAAGATACATCAAAGCATTTGTGGGTTAGGTAATATTTATCTGTTTCAAATAAATCTCGATTAAAATATATTGGCCTGGGACGAGTCTCTGCGAGGAGTTGTGATGTATAACATTTCTTAAGTTGGCAGGAACGATGAGTTCAAATTTCATAAATGAGGAGGATTTAGCCACCTAGCCGAAGACTGTCCCAGGTAAAGCTACGAGAAATAACCCCTAACTCTTTGATTTCTCAGTTTCAAAAGTCTAGTAGCAGTCATTCCATTCGGTTGTTGAAGCAAATGTATGAATCAGTCAGAATGATTCTTTCAAATTTCTTTCGTTGTCCGTGATTTTTGCACAACGGATTCACTTTTCGATCATGCCAATTTTTCTGCATCCAACAGGGTGATCACCCAAGAAGTGCATCAAAAACCCAATCAGGTGCTGGCCCAAGGCACAACACTACAATAGAGCTGTCTAGCAGACTGATTCCAACCGAAGGTGATCAAAATATTCATGCTAGAACCCAAATTATCAAGTATTGTTTGATAGATTTTCATAACGGATATTTCAGATTTTACAAGAAAACAATAACCTGATATGAATCATGGAGCTCATTCTGTGTTAATCTTCCGAATGAATAAAGTGTGCCTATTGCCTTGAAAATCAGCATGAGAAATCATGGCTTTTCAACTTGACCACCATGTAGACTCTAGATAAATACCAGAATTCACGCAAACATAAACAGATATAATCAAAAATATGCGAGCAAAACAATTTCCGTCAGAACAACTTTTAGATTCCTATTATAGGTTATAATTTGGCCTTTCAATGAACTATACTTGACCTTTCGTTATTTGCCATCCTTTGAACTATATCAGGATGAGTACGATAAAATGTATGCCCTGAGGTAATTAAGTCAAAAATATCTCATTTTTTCTTTTATAGTTTTATGTTATGGTAGCGATTTATATAATCCAATATGGTGTGGAAGAAAAGCATCATCAATGGCAGTGAACACACAATATTTAAAATTTGATTCACTTGGTATTAATTACGGTTTGCTAGATACATACAAAGTAGTATATCATTATAAAAATATTTCATTACTTTAATTTCTATCAGAATTTCTGCAATTAAGAGTTATCATTACTTACATTATTGACAGTCGGTCTAGTTTCCTCATATTTGTTGTTGCTATCACAACATTTCAGCTGTTGTGCTCTCCGACACTTTATTTAATCTACGATGTTAGATTATTCTTGTTCCTCTGTCCATGTTAAGGGATATCTCGTCTTTTTCTTTTAAGCTTTGCTCACCTTGTTTTCACTCAGAGTCTGTACTGCCAGACTACATCGGCCGAATTTTTTCTCAATATCAACAAAGATGAGGGCATTATTCCGACCATGAATAATGTAAATAAACCTGTCTTTTCTATTATGAAGAATTTTATACAACTCATTACTGTACATGAGCCAGAAAATTCTGAATACGAACTGTAATAATTCCGGACTTATTTTTCCAAAGATTTAAATATCACAGTAGTTTTAAAAACTTCCAACCTGAAATAAGCATTTTCAATAGCGTACATTTTAACAACGGACTTATTCTAATGGTCCGAATGTAAATAATGTAAATAATAAATAAGGACATTTTGAAATTTTATAGCCAACTCCGTGGCTCCCTCAACTTAAAAAAAAACACGTATTTCAAATTCAACAACCATAATCAATACTGGTATCTTAAAAGAGAAATAATAGATGACATTAGAGGACGAATTTACTTGTCATTTCATTTTGTTTCATATATTGTAAATTTTACTTATCGAGATGTTTTATTCATTTATTAATATCGTAGATACATCCTATATTTTCTCATGTATATTCTTCGAAGATATAAAAATGTAAATAATCGTTCACGAATGATTTAAGGCAATTTTAACACACACACACACACACACGTGTGTGTGTATGCGTGCGTCTGTGTGTGTGCGTGTAATAAGAGATACAGTTAAGAAGAATAACAATGACCTCCACCATGCTTCACTTCTTAGTTGTGTTCTTTTTTCTGCAAACGGAATGTTGCTGGGTATGGTCAAAAAGTTAACATGCATGTTTCATCTGACCAAATAAATTTATTCCAGCAATCATTCTGTTGTTAAGCTAATGCTTAACAAGCTTTTTATGCTGGCTTCAGCAGTAGTTTTTTTGTTTTTTTTTTTTTTTTTTTTTTTGTAATCTTTACTGGTTCAATATTCTTCAAATAGTTGATACGTGTACATTTGTTTTTGGCGTTCTTTATATCTCTCTGAATATCCTTTTGGATTTTGGGTTGATTAATACTTCACTTCTCATTTTTGCTATCCCTCGTGTGTAAATCTTCTTTGAACAAACCGATCTTGCATGTAACAATGAAACAGGGTATTGAAAAAAGATTATATGCTTCTTTGGATTAATAAGCTTTAATCAATTTTAGTCAAAAACTGTATATAAATTTGAATGCGCTGACTGTAAAGTTAGTTATACTGGTGAGACGACTCGACATTTTCTTAAACGTACAATGGAGCTTATGGCGTTAGATAAAAAATAACTTCAATATCAAACATTTGACGCTCAATATAAACAAAAATTTAACTTAGATTTTTTCTGTCATCGGCAGAGTGGATAAAGCATACAAAGTGAATATTAAAGAAGGATTATGGATTGCTTAAAGGGAGACTTATTTATGTAAATAAGATGTAAAAAAATAATATTGTAGAATTGTAACAATCTTATCTTATACAACCCCAAACACTTTTCTTCTTCTTCTTCTTCTTCTTCTTCTTATTATTATTATTATTATTATTAGTAGTAGTAGTAGTAGTAGTAGTAGTAGTAGTAGTAGTATTCGTTATATATCTATATTTAACTTAAAAATTAATTGTATATAAATCTTTGGCTGATGAAGGGGAAAGATGTCCCGAACCATGTACCGAAATTCAATAATAGATGTTACACAGTTATTGCCTACAAATCTATCGTGTCCATAATACGACACAGAAATTGTATCCGTTTTTCAGATTCTTTGTGCGCTCTTTGGTTTTCCTAATAACCTAATAAAAATGAGGGAATTTTTTTTAAATTAATTTACGCTTTCTAAACAAAGTTTTAGCATTAGAACACTATATGCTGACAGAATAGCTTAATTTTAGCTTTTGTTATGATCTGGTTTAATAAACTATAAAGAATTTTATTAACATAAAATAATAACAATATTTTACCATAAGGAGAATTTCCAAAATAAACTGCAAAAATTTTTACACCCCCCCCAAAAAAAAAATAAACATTGGTGGAACATCTAGAAATTCAAATAAAAGATTATATGACCATAAAAAGTTTTTTTTTTTTAAATAATCTTGATACATTGGTTTTTCATTATAATGGGTTTGACTATATAATTTCGACTTAAAATGCAATTTTGATGAAAAAAACAATTTATTAAAGTGAAAATGTAGTGAAATTACATTAATTTTGGAATCCTCTGCGATATATTTATGCCCAGGATCATACAACGAAATTCTAGCTCAATAAATGGTATATAGAGTGTCAATTTCTGGAATGGCTTCTTTAGAATTTTTTGGGAGTTCGAATATATATCGTAATTTCCTCCAATTACAATTTCTGTTACCATTATTCTATGGTTGCAAACAGCGCGGACATGGAATAAACATAACAGACTTTGTTTTGTTGAATGACTGTCTCAAAAATTATAGTAAACAAACAACTGACATGAAAGCGAAAAATAACAGTCGAAAGAAAATCATAATTGATACTTCTTTATCTAACAAAAAAAATCACTATTTTTTGTTGTTTAAAATCTGAACTATTGTTTCTCTGGTGATCCCAGATCCACACATAACGTTTTTTTCAGGGCCTGGAAATGCAGATCCAGTAACTGAAGAGAAATGTACCGGCCCAAATCTTGTGACAAAAACATGAACAAAAATATAACTCGTGAGATAGGATTAAAATTTGACGAATATTTCTCATGAATTTAGCTATGAATATTATTATATACGCATCGATGTATAGAAATCTACATGTGTGTATACGTGAGAGAAAGAGAGAGAGAGAGAGAGACTGTGAGAAATTGCAGTTGAGGAATGTTTTCTAGTTATGAAGATCTTATTATTTTTCGTTTTTTTCTAGCAAAGAGCGATTTTTGAATAAGCAAAAAATAAAAATTAAAGATATAAAAAAAATCCTGAGCTTTCATGTATAATAAAATATGTTTGAAAGATTTCATTTCGTAACTTTTAAATGAGTCGGCTTTCGAACTGTATTACGTTAGATGCAAATACATTTCTTTAGAATTCCCTCGCTTTGTAACGTTTATATATAATATTATATATATATATATATATATATATATATATATATATAGAGAGAGAGAGAGAGAGAGAGAGAGAGATTGTGGGGGAGAGATATATTGTCCACATATCCAAATATTCATATCGACAAGAAAGATTTCTCTCGACTACAGCTAATGTAATGAAAAACTTTCAGCTTATGACCTTTCGCGTAAACAAATATTTTTGTAAGCAGAATTTTCACAATCAGAATATCATCTGCCTACAAATTTAAAAGAAGTTCTTTATATAAATATTTGTCTGAAAACGCTTCTCATCTGTAAACATATGGAAAAACATTTTATTAACTGATTTTGATCATTAAGATTAGATTTTCCACTTAAACTTTTTTACACAGAATGCAATTTTCTCATGTTGAATTTCCTTTCAATCTTTCGACACCGATACATTGGTAAAGTATTTAAGCTTTAAATTTAACACTTTTACTGCTGCATTATTATACCATTATTTCATTTCGTTTGGGCAAAATAGAAAATTGCCATTTATTAGAAATGGCAATATTTCATGGTGCCAGCATTTGGGTTTTGATCGCATATTCTGTAGAACAGACTAGGCTAAACGACACGTCCAACACACAATATAATAAAAATATCACAAAAGAAGTCGTATTGTATGTTGCTATATGTCTACAAGTGTTTTAAAATAGCACTAAGCGCTAGTTAGCTTATAACACAAATGCTAAGTACCGACATTTCAAAATATCCTGAAAGCGAAAATATGCATCGGCATCTGGCGATGTAAGTTTCCTAAAGACGTATAAGTACGTCTACAGCATCAAAAACATTAATGGTCTAAAATAAGAAGAAAAGACAGAAACGCTCATTTAATGATTTACGGAAATTTCAGAAGTCATAAAAATTGGAAAAATAAAAGCTCTGTTGGCTATTTGATAGTTATTTGATGCTATGCAGACCAAATTCGAAAATTTAGACACACTGGCAATGAAACAAGTATTATCACTTGAAAATAATTATTTCCTGTTTAAACAAATAATTTATCCTGACTTTTAACTTTTTAAAGATATTGTATTCAAACAAAAAGACTGAAAAATCATCAACTAATTATATTTAGGAAAATATTACAATTTTTCTCTGCCCGTTTGACTGGAGATATGACCAAGATTCTAATGGATAAAATAGTTAATATTAATTTGATGTTATTATAAACAATATTCATGAATCTTATTGTCAATATGTGAAATGTGCAGCTAAAAATGTATGAAGTAAGTATATAAAATCATTTTTAAATATAGTCTTACACAATCATGTTCCGCACAATTTCTTAATCAGCAAGACAAAAAATTAATGTTTCTTTTTAAGTATTAAATAGGTTATGTAAATTAATTACGCAATCTACACTAACATGAACTTTGTTAGTTCTCACCAATGTAAGAATTTGAAAGTTCCTGGTTAAAAAATTATTTAAGAAAATGTACCAAAATTGTGACTTTTAACACTGTTAATAACATCCACAATTTGTTTTGTTTGTCTTCTGACAAATGGAATTGTTTTGCTTCCAACTTTCGACATATAGTTTTTGTTTTTGATATTTTGTTACTGTTTCTTATTGTCAGGATTATTTTCTATTTAATCTGTTCGCAGGTCCTTTGATGGCGAAGTAAACAAACACTGCCTTTCTTGTTTCGACCATCCTCGTTTTGGCTATTACTAAAATTATGTCCACCATTACTGCCACAATTTCTGCTATTTCTAGCAACATTACTAATGCCATTATTTATTATCACCAACATTTTTACTACTAGTAATAACAAAATGACTGATATTGTTTTTGTTATAATTATTGTTGCAATACCAATTCGGATGTTATGTTTATTACTATTACTATTATCATTATCGGTGTTATCATGACTATTAGTTTATTTATCTTTTGATTGATTTCATATAATTATGTCCGTAAATGTGTTTTTTTTTTTTTTTTTTTGTTTGTTTTTTTAGGGGGGGGGTTGTAATGTTGTCTTTGTTCAAAATAGACGAGAATTAGGAAAGTTGTTGTGAGAAAGCGTATGGAAGGAACAGAAAACTAGGAAGAGGAAACAAAGAAGAAGAGGTTAATTAAATACTCATGCATAGAACGGAAACACTTGAGTAAGTTAAATACTACTCAAATCCTACTCTAATTTGGCTACATGGCATATTTATAAGTAGGAGCAGTCCATTGTCAAAGTAGTAGGTAAGGGAAGGAAGTACGCTGAGTCCTACTCTACAACAGTTTTATGATCAATGGCATTATTTTAATTTTTTAAAGTGTTATTTATATAGAAAATATTGATCATAAAATAATTAAATCATTAAAAATGTTTATGTTTGTTTTTGTTAAGATTTACCACAGTAAATTTTAGGAATTATTCTGCAAGTTTCTATCCACTATTTATTTAGTATGTTAATAATATTATTGATTTAACGATTTGGATCGACTATTTGTCAAACTACTTGTCATCTCTCTGATAGGATTTGAAATATTATACATTTTAATGAATGTATTCAAGAATAAATTAATCTATATATTTCATTTTTGCCTTCTTCATTCTAATCAATTGATTCAGTTCGATATTTTCTGATATCCATTTTAACGCACAGATGGGCAATCCTATAAGTGTAGAATATTTGTGAACAAAATTCAAGAAGCTTTCTGGGTTTGGCTGTTCATTGATCGATTTGTCTACAGTTTGATAAAAAAAAAACGACTGTTATGATTAAATCAAATTCTGTCTTCAACAAGCGACAGTTCAATACTTGGATATTGTATAATGAAATAAGAAAATAACATATAATGGCTATTTTTACGTTATCTTTTTTTTTTCTTTTGACTGCAAGATTTTCCAATAGTATGGTCTCCGTGATTAGTCTTTTGCTTTAATTATTAAAAGGCAGAAATGGATCTCAGTAGAATAATATCTGATTTGTGCAATTGAACAAGTATATTTTTAGAGATTAACTTATTTATATGAATATCAGCATATTTTCAATTGGGAAATCTGTATAAATTTTGGAAATAGAAAAAGTCGGAAAGCTGATAACATTTTTTAGGTAGCTATTTTCCTCAATAACCTTTCACCCTCTGCGGTATTCTTCCTGATTCTAATCTCGTGGATGAAGAAGAAGCTTAAAAAAATGTATCATTTGAGCATCAAAGAAGTGTGAAGTTAAATGGAAACAAAATAAATACACTTAGAATAAGACAGATCCGAGACACATAATGATAAAAGGATGTTTAGAGAAATGGACGCTAATATTACATACTGAAGGCAAAGGTATTTGATGGAAACAGCGAATAACCTACCAAAAAGTTTGTGTAAATGGATGGCAAAACATGAAGTGGTAATAAAAATTAAAAACAAACATTGGACAGGAAGTTGTGGCGAGCCATGGTCGCCCACATTCTGAACAAGGAACATAGAAGTCGTTATAATAATGAGGCCATTAAGATGTTTGTGCCACTAGTATTGCTAGCTGATGTTTCATTGTGTGCCTCACTATTATGGTTTTGCATTAGATTAAACTATGTAAATGTTTTCGAATGCTTCGTTTTAGAGTAGTTGTTAGCAAACTTGTCTCATGGATATCTCATGCTAATGCTACTACAGTGATTTAGATATTAACTGGCTGTCACACACTTAAGGCTTTTTGCCAAACTACGTTTGGTAAATGCTTATTTAAAAAACATTGTGCTGAAAATGTACTGAAAATATCCTCATCTTCTTTTATTGGATACCTTAAGTCATACTGTAAAATACCATATTTAAGTAACTGATTTTTTTGTTGATTAATAGGAGTATTTTAACGCTAAGTTATAATTTTCAGTTTCATAAAAATATACTTGTTACTGAATAAATTTCATCAGGAGCGGGACAATTGTGCTAATATCTAGTGAGGTTATATCAATGCATAATGTGTATCTGGATTTAAATAAGATTTCTTAACTTTTATAAGTTCTAACAACCATCTCACATATCCAGCATCGATAACCAAGACTATTTTTTCCATTAGGCATCACTTCTTCTTAAAATATGAACCATATTCGAGGAAGTACTAAATAATACCATGGACGGGATATGTTAGCGATTAGGAGGTTTTACGAAAAATTAAACGAAAAGGACATTTTTACATAGAATTAGAAACAAACATTTCCTATTTCTGAAACACATAATAAGGAAAGAGAGCTTGGAGAATTTGACACTCACAAGAAAGGCAGAGTAAAACAGAAAATAATAAACTTAATGAGCTTGTGTAAATGGATGCCAGAATGGTGAGTGACCAGTAAGGAAACAAATATTGGTTAATGCAACAAAGAATAGAAGTGAATAGCCATGATCTTCTATGTCCTGAGAGGACACGGTAGATAAAAGAAAAGAGAAAGAGAGAGGGGGAGATAAATATGGCTTCTAGAGGAAAATCTTTTACCATTGTTTTGCAAACATCTTTCATAGAGATATATTTAGGAAACAAATGCAGACATTTTTTTTCAGAAAATGGTAAGACATTTATGAACTTCAAACAAAAGCGTTTTATTCATCTTTTACATCAACGCTGGTAAATAATTACAACTGTTGACTTTTCTAGTTCGTTTATTATATTAGAGTAATGCAAATTTAATTATCGTGTTTACATTTAAAATTGATATGCGTTTTAATATTAGAGTAATGCAAACTTAATTATAAATAATTCACGCATCGCTCTGAATCTTGCGAAATTATGTTCAGAGAAAATCTATTAAAATATTTCATTAATTTTACAAAAGTGAAAGTTTCAGGACTTTTTTGGCATGTATTCCAAGTAAACTGTGAATATATGCATGATAAATTAACTCAAGTGCGTAGATAAGAAGGAGAAGGAGATACATTTATCAACCGCTGCCGCTCCTTTTGTTCAGACATTGAAAACAACTGACAGTAAGGAGAATTTCCTAACAAGTTTATTTTTATTCTCCGACTATTGGTAGCTAACATCAATAAAAACCAATTAGCAAGTAGTAATTTAGTTCTTTTAAAACTTTTTGATTTTCCACGGCTTTAAGGCTAATTTCTGCAATTATAAATAATACTAATTTATTTTTTAAAAAATATTAATTTCTGTCTATATTATTTTGCTTCCATTACATTTAAGTACATAAAACAAGAAGTTGTCAATGAAAAGTGATTGTGTCTTCTAAGTAGCTATTAGACAGACATTAATTTTTATCCGATTGAGTGCATAAAAAGAAAAAGAAAACAGGGAAGAAACTTGTTATAGAAAATTAAGTATCCCTTGTTTGTAAAAGAGTGTGACAAAAGAAACTGGTTTTATACTAAACTTTTCTGAAATAAAAAACATACTGTTTATGTTCCTCTTCTAAAAATTAATATTTTCTTAATTGCTTTTTATAATGTAGTATTCATTTTTAAAGGGAATCATTGAAGCTATCAAAAGAACATTTTTAATGTCGTGTTTCTAAAAAGAGGATGCGAAGTTTTTAAAAATAATCAAGCAGCACAAAAATTGAGACGTTAACAAAGCCGAATTTTCACTAAAGTTGAACTGAATATCAGCCAATCGTTAACAATATAACAAAGCATATCTTTTAGAAAATATTTCGGAATCTGTGTCCTTTAAAATAACATAACTTTTCAGGGACAACAGAATACAATTCTGATCAGAATGAAATGTTTCATATTGATGGTGTTTTTTTTTGGGGGGGGCGATTTTTGCATGCTTTAAAATCGAGCATTTAGAAAACATTGACTATAAAAACTAATCGTTTTTTGTTTGTTTGTTTTTTACCTAGGAACACTGCAAAGGATGCACTTGTTAAAATCATAACAGCACAAATATATCTATGTGCGTATGACAATTTATTTTTTTTATTTAACCCTGAATTTATCACGTTGAATATTATTTTTGTGAAAGTCTTTTAATATCGAAATTTCTGTAGTTACTCACTTAGTTCAGATAAACCTGACATAGATCTATTTTTTATGAATGACTGACGCAAATACCTTATGTGACAATCTACTTTCTTTTACATCGACTTTCAAAAGCTGAATTCATATTTCAGTCACGGGTTTCGTAGCGCTGACTTACATCAGTGATGATAACCAGTGTGGTCTAAAAATACGTAATTTTATGTCTATAGGTACTAAGTAAAAAGCAACATGAACCGAACCTCGAGAGTAATTTATAATATAAAAAAATATGATTTATTTTCCAATATTTATGCGTTCGTGCACAGATCGGACAATTGCATCAAGCTTGATGGCGACTTCGTGGAAAAGTAACAAAATAGTAAGGGTAACATAGGCACAGAGTTTTATTTATATAGTAATAAACATATTGGATTAGTAAATGATTTTTCGGGCATTCCGCGTACATAAATATCGCCAAACTTTATTGAACAAATTTACACCATTACAATGGTGACTACGTCTTAAACAAACACAACCGCGAGTAGATAGATAGATAGATAGATAGATAGATAGATAGATAGATACTATCACTTATGCATAGATATACACACAGATAATACATATATCTGATTAATTTCATTTTTCCCTTAATCCGATTCTATTATTCCAATTTTTCTTCTCGAGCAAAATGTTCTCGTCCATTCATCGAATGGCCTGTTTAAAAAATCTTCTTCGAACGCTATGAAAGAAAAATATCGATATATATGTGAAAACAATTTGATTGAATAAAGTAATATTTTTTATAAAAACACTGCTTGATTTTTATTTCTTTATATAATAAAAGGGTTTCTTTTCGGCGATGAATTTCCACCAGAATTCATCAAGCATTCATGGGAAGTAAACAAGCGAGAAATTTGAATCGTGACATTGTCAGGCTCGGTTCATGGTAATCGGCGTCGCAAGATAAACAGTCACAAAAAAAAAAAAAAAAAAAAAAAACGAACAAAAAACCTTCACTTTTTTTAAGCAGTGGAAAACCAAAAAATATGCGATGATAGTTATTGCCTCATCACCAGGAGTTAAAATATCACGAATAGATCAAATGATTAGCTTTAAACCTACATTAAAGTCAACGTGGTTATCGGCCATGAAAAATGAATTTTACGTATAATGAGAAAAGAAAATACAACTTATCTCGATATCATGTTTAATCAAATTAAATCAATTTTAATTTGAACAAATGGTTATAACATTTCTTAATCATTGTCTATTTATTGAAAATAAGAAACTGCTTTGTACATCAATAAATCCATAGACTAATGATTAAAAAGTTATTTTTTTACATAATAACATTTATTTTTCAACATAATCTCATTCTTTTCAATACAATTAATTCGGTGGTGAATATTAATCACATAGTTATAAAGGGAGATTCTCAGATCAAAATTCAGCTGTCAGTCTTCAGACTAATCCGCCTTCATATGTGTATACATGTGAAATATATATGCCTATATATGTCTGTATGCACCTCTATATGTGTGTGTGCCTGTGAAACTCTGTATTTACATATGCTTGTGTGCATAATGTGATCATATATAAGACATCTTTGGATATTAGATAAGTTATGATTATTGTCATGCATCTGTTAGCTTAATTATAACCTTAATTGTGCTGTCATCATTTATGAGCAAATTTGAATTTGTATATGTAACACTATGTAAGTCGACGTAAATAGATGATAATGTGCTTCTGTCTAGTTATACATATTTAAAGTAATTGCACATCACGTCTGGTTTGATACTAACGAGAAGAGACATTGTTAGCTCTCGTGATTGACTGTCTGCTTGAATATGGTATTATCTTATCCAAATCTGTATAAAAATAACAAAATAGACAATACTTTATGATTATATCAAATGATAATATCCACGCTTCGGTAGAAAATATGCACATCCTGGGATCGATAACATATGCACATTACGGGGGCGATAACAAAATAATTTATATTCGGGGACAAATCTAAGTATGGGTAACAGAAATATAGGCGCTTGTTTGAGAGAAAAGAAGAAAAGTGATTAAATGTCATCATTAACGGCTGGGCTATTCTGATCAGCATGCTTATCATTGTGGTTTCGAAATTCTTCATGTGTCTACGTTCGTATTCTAGGACACCTGATGAGGAAGGAGGGCCTGGAGAATCTGATACTCACGGGTCAAATAGAGGGATAGAGAGACAAGGGAAATCAGCGCGTGGCATACCTGACGAGCTTGAACAGGTGGATGACAGAACGTGGTCTGGAGGAGGAAGCAGAGGGAAGGAGTTTGCTGGGAGCTGCAAGGGATAGAGGGAGGTGGAGAGCCATGATCGCCTACATCCTGAAAGGACATGGCACATAAAATGAAAGAACCTGTTTTCCTTTTTATATTTAGAGTATATTTCATATTCACCCGTCTTATTCAATTTTGTGTTGTTTGTCCGTTTGTTTCAACTGAACCAGTAAATTTTCAGAACTGCTAGACTCAGGGATTGAAATCAAAACAGGGAACCAGATATGTTTTAACCAATGCTTTAATCTATTGTGCCATATTAGACAATCTGTATTTGAAATTCTGGAGCCTTAAACCTAATGTCTGTCCTCAAGTGTTAGAACTGTACGAGATGGTTTAAATGTATAAGTGTCTTGATGTAGATGATAGAATGTTGTATACCCTTTTAGTGACACTCAGATGGAATTCACTTCTATGTTAGTTCTACTTTACGATTTGCGAATGTGTTGTACCCATTGAATGAGTTTACGTAAGTGCAAGAAAACATATTTTAGAATAATTCGTTTTCGTCAAGTTGAACAAGAACAAAGTAGCAAGATCCGGATTGTAATCGAGAATCTGCCAGCTTTAGATGATTTTAGCATTGAAAAAAGTATAGAAAATACTTTTAATTTAATAAAATATACAGCGGTGGTGGTATGCTGGAAGACCCCAATAGATTAATTTTCATAGCACTGTGTAAGTCATGTACAAATATATGTGAATTACAGCGGATAATCAACATAATGAGTCATATAACGAAACTTAGCATCCGAATTCCAATCGAGAGCGTAGCAGAGTTATATCGGAAATATATATATATATATATATATATATATATATATATATATATAGTACAAGAACATTGTGGTTTCGTTAAAGACTCTGAAACAAGGAATGCTATATTTATGCTCAGAAAGAGCAATACAAATACAGAAAGACGTACACCTATGTTTTATAAATTATACAAAAGCGTTTCATAAGTTGCAAAACAAATAACTGTTTGAACTGCTAAATAAATTTGATTTGGAAATATATAGGTATAATCCATAACTTACACTTGGAGCACACCGCATGCATACAGATATGGATTAGGTAGGCACATAAAAAAGAAAGGGTGGGGGGTAAGACAAGAATGTGTTTTCTCTCCGAACTTATTCAACTTTTACACTGACGCAATAATCAGAAAATTAGAAGTCCTATCATGATTCATTACTGGCGGCTATAATATTAACAACATAAAATATGAATATAGCACAGTGTTGATGGTATAAAAAGGAAACTAAAGGAACTCCTACATATGGTACTAAAGGAAAAGTGATAAGAAAGGAATAAACATAATTTTTAAGACAGAATGTATGGTACTTAGCAATAAGAACAGTTTAAGATTTGGAAACACCAAAATCAAGCAAGTAAAAAAGTTTAAATATGCAGGAAGTGCTATAACAGAGGACGGAAAATATCCGAAATCCGAAAAGGCATTAGAATTGAAAAACATACCTACTTTTTGAAGGCATATTTCGCTATTTAAATTCGCTAAGTAATGTATTAAAGAACAAAAAGTTCATTAGAAGCAAAGAAAATGGTGCTGAACTGTTATGCAATATATATCCTGCTATATAACAGTGAATTCTGGGCACAGATGAAAAAGAGACTTTGGGTGACGGAATTATGGATCTACAGAAGGTTGTTGAGAATACCATGGCCTGTAGAGTTAATAAGTTTTAAAAAAATAGCATCGAAAAGAACATTTGTACTTAGAATGAGAAAGAGGCAGTTGAAATTTGTAGGGAATATAATGAGGAAAGAGGACTTAGAGAATTTGATACTCAGGTGGCATATTAAATCCAAGAGGAAAGCAGAGAACAGAGAAAACGATCTTGTGCAAATAGTTGGCAGAACAGGTATTAGGAGTGATAACAAAAATATAAACCTTCCTAAGAGTTAAAAAGAATAGGAAGTTGAGGACAGCCATGGTCGCCAACATCCTGAAGGGACATGTCTCAAGTGTTCAATAGTTAATGGACTAGATATATGGTAATGGGGATATTAATCATTCATACTGGAAACATGACAGAACAAGAAGTGATACTATCGGTTGAAATATATCTTTTAAAAATTCGTAAAATATTTTTTCAGGAAATTATTCTTCTCAAGATCTACTATTGCTCTTTTTTGTACTAACGGAGTTTCTTTGCAAATCTTTTATTTAATGAGTGTGGAAAATTAACGTCTTCATTATATAACATTTCTCGTATTGTTGATGCTGTTGGAAATGTTCAACTGATGTGGTTTTTGTTATGTAATTTTGTAGCGCCATTTGAATAGGGTCTAATGAAGGATTTTCTTCTTTAAAACCTCAAGGATCAATTCGCTTAAAGTTATTTTTAATCACTAATCTGAGAAACTTTTGGTATATCAAGGATTATTTGGACATTCCTAAATGAGATGAACGCTATGCATGACATCCATATGAACAAAAAAAGGCAACTGAAATTTCTAGGGCATATAGAAAAAAAAGAAAGAGGCGTAATACAAGAATATGTCTTCTCTCCGAACTTATACAACTTTTACACTGACGCTGAAATAGAGTCATGCCTTTGAAGACATGACTCAATTTCTGATGGCAATATTTTGGTTTTGTAGCATTTAATGGTGTTTGGCAAAAGTACCCCTAACGCAATATATCATGTGTTCAATTCTCTTATGTCCTATACTAATTTTTTTATAAATGATCTATACACCGAGGTGTTTAAAATGTTTAGTATTTGTTATTTCGACTATCTGAAGTTTTAAAATCGATTTAAGGTATGTGCCATCACTGCTTCAATTCCAGATCATAGTTTCTTTTCGGAAAGTTGTATCTTCTACTTCTTGGAACAACTGGTATAGGACATTGATATAACCTATATATGCAATATCATAATACATTCAGTGTGTTTGTGTGAATGCATGTGTATGTGTTTGTGATTATTTGTTATTTTCTAAGCTTTGCTTAATTTTGGCACAAAGGCAAATGTATACGCCACGCATTGAACTCATTACTCAATAATGATGGTCTGCAAAATTACCTTGCTAACCAAGACGAGGCACTCTTTTTTTCTTTTTGTATGCATTGGTTATACGTTTGTTGTGTGTGTGTGTGTGTGTGTGTGTGTGTGTGTGTGTGTGTGTGTGTGTGTGGACATAAATACATGAATATATTTACTAGCATTTAGCCAATTCGCTGGAGATGGCTTATCTGCCACCGAATTTAATTTAACGTAAATGTCCTCATATAGACCCACCTCAAGTCACTCTTCAGTACGATGATAATTTTATGAACTATGGGAATAAATGTATGCTCTAAAATATCATCTTAAACCAAATATTTCAGTTTGTGTGTCAGACATTTTCTTTCATGTGACGTATCTCTTCAGAACATGATTGATTATGACTCTTTACACATTCCTATGCTTTGTATCTCTAAGTATTGTCTCCTTAGTATCTTTTTCAGTCCTTCTTCTGTCATCTATTAATACAATCTTGTTCGGTAGTTTATTCGTTTTTTTCCTCTATCTTGATTAACTTCAATATGTCCTGTGAGTTTCAAATAATGCAAACCTTCCTTTCTGGTTATGTGTTCTGGAAAGTTATATTGTGTCTTTCTCATTCTAAGCATAAGCATTCTTTTGGCTCCCATTTTCCTAAAAACTTCCTTATTTCTCGCATGTTCCGGCCATAGTATTCTCAGGATCTTTCTATAGAACTACGTCTCTCTTACATCACCTCTCCTCATCGCCTGTGCGCAACTATACAGCATTCATATAGGAGGATTCATATTACAGTCCAATACTGTTTTATTTGCTTATAATGAAATTTTCCTATTTCTTAATACTGTGTTTATCTTTTGGTAGCCATCTTTAGTTATTCGTGTATCCGGATTTCTGTGTTACATTTTCGTCTGTTAAAACTCTTCCCATATTTCAGATAATTTCTTTAAAGCTTGTTTCTGACGTCTCCAATTCGTAGGTCGGAATTGGGCCTGTCCATCTCGATAACAATCATGCATTCTGTCTTCTTGCAATTGATATTTACTCCTTACTTGACGCTTTCTTTTACTGCTATGTCCAAGATTTCCTGCAGTTTTTTCTGTCTGTTATCAACACGGTGAGATCTGTGTATGTTATGTTGTTTAGATTGTGTCCACTAATAATAAATCCTGGTAGAACTTTTAGTTCTTTTTTTAATTCGCCTCACTGTAAAAGTTAATTAAATCCTGTGAAATTCTTTTCTTACGCCACTTTATATTTTTGTTTAATTGCTTAATTCCTTTTCTATCCGTATTAATCTTTCCAAGTTCATTAAATAATCTTTTCGAATAAATCAAGTTTTCCTAGATCCAGAAATACAGAACTTTGTTTCGTAACTTTTCAAATTCTTTTACGCAATCTATGAAACAGGTAAACGTCCTTCTGCATTTTTATTTCTCTTTCTAACATCATTCTGATCATAAATATTGCATTGTTTCAGTGCCTTTAATGAAACCACACTATTCTTGACTTTTAAAACAAAGCTCAAAATATATCTGTTGTTTTACTACTGGTATTAACCGAAGGACATATTTCAATGTCGCCTGTTTTCACGTAGCTGCTGACACGAGCTGTTAATACCCCGTCTCGTGATTCTTTTGGAATTATATATTCCGGTTAGGCAAATGAAAAGAAGAAAAAAATATATAAGCGAATTATAAAAATCGGATAAAATATACACCTAACGAAAGCTCGAGAAAATATCGACTGCAACTTTCTATTCAGAACAATGAACATGGTAATAGTAGTGAAAAAATATTGGAATTAATTCCAAATATTCCCAGTTTGTATTTCTGATATATTATATTCTTTAATACACTTCCTCAAAAAGCTTTCTTGTACTGGAAAATGTTACATAATTTAAACTAATAAATGTTATTGTCGAGTTAATTATTATTTTGTATATATTAATATTTAGTCAAAGTACTCAGTCTTTTCTAATTCGTAGAATATTTTTATTCATGAAAACATGGTATCTGATATTTTATCTTGTATAGATTCTATTGAATAAACGAGACGTTAGGCTTAGTTTTTATTCCTTCCTATAACTTTTTAACCCTCTATACCATTCAGCATTTTCGTCCTGTACTTCTGTTGGTAAGAAACACAAGAATTATTAACGAGTTTATTGATTACCATAGATTTACTGGTGTAACAGCTAAATTGTCCAAATTGTGTAACAGTAAAATTATCCAATTGTTAGATTAAGCTTGGAACCGTTGTATCTTAGAAATCTTACTGGAATTCACCGAGGTTTTCATAACACTACTGGACTCTACTTTGGGCAATAAGAATGTATAATTACTCTTCAAGCTTAACAGAAAAATCAGGAAGAATTCGATCATAAACGGAAATGACATGTTCACCATTAATTAATTATAGCTAAGGATCGGAAACTCATGAAAGATTGAAATAAACAAATATATATATATATATATATATATATATATATATATATATATATATATATATATATATATATATATATATATATATTCCAGGAACATTTTCCAACTTATTCAAGATGATTTTCGCCTTCTCTAACGTTTTAACTTTCTGTCCTGGAGTTACAAGGGGCCTCAAACGTTTCAGTTGCGATTTCATTTTCAAGTCTTTTTTCACTGCTCCTTGGACTGTCATAGGTGAAACTCCTTTATCACGTGCCAAACGTCTTATGGATAGAGTTAGATCTTTTCTAGTTGATCGCTTTAGCTCTAAGTTGAAATGATGATACATCTTCCTGTTGTGACTTCCTGATCCAAGTTTCCTCTCTACTGATCCTCGGTTTTAAACTTATTCACCGTTTTCTTCATGGTTCTTTAACGGATTTTGAAGATGGAAGCCAGAGTATGAATGTTGGTAGCATTATTGAAGGCCTGGATGATCTTTTTTCTCTCACCATTGCTCAGTTAAAAAGACAGTGGGGCTGATACAAAAAGATTTTAACCTGTAGTCTTTCTAGCTGAATAACTCAAAGGGGTTTTTCAGTAATTCTTACGACAAATGGTATCAATAGGATTAAACATCTTTTAGAAAGCCTGGAAAAAAGAAACTCAATTAGTTTAGTGTTTTTAGATATTAAACATTTTGTAGGATGGATAGACAATTATGCTGTAACACAATTTGGACAATTTTGTTGCTACACTCAGTACAGTTAACTAGCAATCAATTATGTATATATATATATATATATATATATATATATATATATATATCAGTTTCATTAAAGACAACTAATAAGGTACTTAAGGTACTGCGATTAAGCATGTTATTCAATTTTTCTTGTGTGATTTCTTTTCTCGACATAAAGTGTGTAAAAACTGTCGAAATATCTTATCTATTCCAGCGCTTTTGGTTATTCTACTAGTCATTATCAAGGATTTTTTTTATTTGTAATTGAGTGCGTAGAATTTTATATATGTTTATAGAGTGATGGGATTTTTTCGTTTTCCAAACACAATGTGGCCGGGTTCATAGTTGATTTTCCGAGTCAGTAACATTAACTATGAACACTGCCTAGTTGTGCTGGCCGTGTTCGAAAAAACACATCCATGTCACTCTAGAAACATGTATAAAAATCTACATCATTTAAAAATAAATCATTTAAAAATAAAAAAAATAAAAATTATCCTCGATAATAGCTAATAGAATAACCGAAAGCGCTCAGATATATAGAACATTCGAAGAGTTTTTACACACTTTATGTCCAGGAAAGAAATCATTTATACGAACACAAGAGAAATTGAATAAAAGCAATAACTTGTCAGTCATTTTTAAATGAAACTTTTATAGAATTGACTTTCCACAGATTCCTTTCCTTTATTATGTGTGAATTCAGTCAGGCATTTAAGTGTCATACGTGATAAACGCTTGGACGATCATGTATCTTTCGATACATTAACTGACGAGGCAGATTTTTCCGGCAATATGCTACCATTTCTTTCTGAGGTAGACTGGTTGCCAACCAAGGCTAAAAAACAGTCTGTCTTGCTATTCAACTCATATCTTTAGATTCATACCTTTCCCAAAGGTATTTGTTAGTGAATCTAACGCACGCAAGTGAAATTCGAACTCGGATTTCCAAGTTCTCACTCCGAGCCGATATCCATTACACCACAACGCACATTCTAATTCACATCTGTGAATTACCAATACATTAGGGGGGAAGAGAATGGAGTTGTTTTCCGGTGCCTTCTCCACGGTTTGAAATCTAGTTAACTTGTAGCTGGTAGGAGAAGAGATGGGTTCATGCCTTTCGCATTATAGCGAAATTCAACGCACTAGACCTAATCAAAATTTAAACTCGTCTTGCCGATCCCACTTTCCACGACGATATCCATTACACTAGGTGAATATACTGACCACAGTATTAAGGGATAAAAAAAAAGTAAAGTATTAAATGATTGAAAAATATTAAAAACGAACAAAAGAATGCTGCAGTGCTATATAATGTCTATATTCCGAGATAATGCTGGACAATTCCATTTCCAAAGGAAAAGACTTGTAGGGATCGATGAACGTTGTGAATAACATGTCTTTGTTACTATGTGGAAGTTTTAAATAGAATCGGAACTAGAAAGAAATTGTTACTAACTTTCAAAAAGAGAGTTGAAATTCTAGAGATATCCCGAGGAAATAAGTCTTGGAAAATCTAATACTTTAGGATCTGAAGAATACAAGAAAAAAGAAAGGCAAGCAGCGAAAAATCTACTCGACAAGTTTAAGCAGAGGAATGGCGTAACCAAATGCCACAAGGGCGAACTTATCGTGAAGGTGCAACAAAGAACTGGAAGACATACATAAACAGATGGAGAAAATTCACACACACACACACACACACACATATATATATATATATATATATATATATATATATATATATATATATATATATATATATATATATATATATATATTATTATTCTCACCGATAGCACAACTCTGACTTTCATGCACAATGCAATCTTGAGTTGCTGAGTAGAGACTGACTTAGCTGGATAACGCAATGCTGGAAGAATCCATTATATATTATACGGGGATTACTGGGTTTTAATAAATTGTATTTAAAATAGACGGATTTATATTTAAAATAAATGAGGATTAATTTTTTTTATACATATATATATATATATTTATATCTGCTATATTGCATCGAGTACTATTTTATTAACACCTGCACTCAATATATATATATATATATATATATATATATATATATATATATATATATACACTAGCAGCATGACCCGGCGTTGCCTGTGCTTGATTCAAAAATCGTACGTCTCATACAGCAATCGCTATCACTTGACTTAAAATATTTTTGACCTTCCTTGCCTTTAAAGGAGTGTCCTTTGCCGTGCTGATGTTGCTACATGCCTTACTTCTTGCCTATCTCACACTGCGAATTTTTTCTAAGCTCTATACTAAACATTAAATCTGTCACGAAAAAAGAACTAAACAAAATGGACACAAAACGATCCGCTTTAAAAAAGGACTCGTAACTGGAAAAACCGAATGAAAAAAGAATGTTAACAACAAATATTTTTCACACCCAACCCAGTTCTGCGGAATCAGAATCAAGCGAATGAGCCAATTCGAGTAAAGTGCCATGCAGATTTAAATTTTTCCCACTTGTGACGAATGCAGCTATCGATTTTTTTTTTTTTTTTGCATGCTAGCATGCTCGTTGACATTCGTGTCAGTCAGCTGTTGGCTCTCACGCTGGACAATAGAATCTTCCTGCCTATTCGTGGTGGCCAGCTATAGGCTCTCACTCTAGCCAGTACAAAATGGCCGCAAACTACATGAAAATTTCCGTAGAAGCATGAAAAAATCGATTATTTTCACTATCGATGGGAATTGGGGAATGCAAAGTCGGTTTTGGCCTTTCCCGCTAACTTAGAGCATGTGCATGTAAATTTTGGTGCAAATCCGTAAAAAATTGCGGCCGTGCATTCGTTACACACACACACGCATCCTGCCTTGTGTATATATATATATATATATATATATATATATATATATATATAATATTATTTTTCTTCTATGTATCGTGTCTCTTCCGGCCATAGACGATCATGGTTCTCCAAAACTTCTAATCTTTTTCGGCCCTTATCAGTGTTTCTGCTTTTGCTAATTCTACCCCCACCTGGTTCCACTATCCATTCACACAATTTCATTAGCTTGATGGCTCGCTGCTTTCAACTATCCCTTTTGCCCTCAATATGATCTATGAGGGGAAAGTTTTCTAAACCCATCTTTCTCATTATGCGTCCAAGTAATTTCAACAGTTTCTTCTAATTCTGATTATAAGTATTTTTTGTTTCCATTTTCTTCGTTGTTGTCTACTCGCTCCGTCCATGGAATTCTCAGTATCCTTCTAAAGAACCACATTTCTACCGACTCCACTTTCCTCTTCATCTTGTCCAACATCCAATACCATATAAGAGAATGGATATCGCATAGCAATCCAACACGCTTTTCTTTGTTTGTAACGAATTTTGATTTCTCAGTACTTTGCTTAACATTTGGAATGCATCTTTCGCTAATCCAATGCGTATTCTGATGTCTGGGTCGCATTTCCCATCTTGTTATTATTACTATAAGCGTTATTCTATTGGGTACACGGGTTTGAGTTGCTATTCTTGCTTTTATTTTCTTAAACAGTAAAATTAATAACAACCGGAACAGATCGAGAAGTCCTACCAAAGAAGAAAAAAAACTGACAGGAATCGAATCTATATGCTGAAGCGTGACTGCGATTTGATAGTAAGATGCATACTGTAAAAACTGTTTTGGTTCTCCAGTACCAATGCAATACTTATTACTTTGATATAGTTTATATAAATTATCTGAAACTTCCCATATGAATCCCATTTCTCACTACTTTTTACGCTCCTACTCTTTCCCTCTCTCCCTTTCTCTCTCTTCCTCTCGCTCTCTTGTTACTTTTTGTAATTATCGAACTCATGTCCTAGCACGCACACACATTCATAAGTAGATGGACATACACACACTGATACTATATATAAGTAATCTGTGGATATATAAACCATAAATTTGGATATTTAGAGAATTAATTGAGTGCTCTTGATGTAACTTAGAACCAATCTATAGAAAGTTATTTTGCATGTGAGAACAGACACTCTCCCATTGGGTTACTCAATCGGTAGTAAGACGCCATTGAGTGATCTTCTGTGTTATGCCACGATTGCATTCACAATGACTGAATAAATTAGTGAATACGCATCTTTTTTGCACGCAGTAACTATTTTAATAATTAAGAAGTATTTCTTGGTTGATTTAATAAGTGTAACCCAGGAAAAATTTGATAACCCTGTTTCAAACATGGCCGGGTATCCGTTGACAGCAATCTACATTTTGGATGTCCTTCAAAAGACATGCATTCGAAAATGTAGGGCGCGAGAGTCGTGTAATCAGAGGAAATCAGCGAAGGATAGTCCGAGAATTAGAAGATCTGGAAATTCTGTCGATTGCTCGAAAAATAATCAGCCACTATGAAAATCTCGTTTGCCCGTTCAAGCGCATTCCGTCTGTTAGCCACCAAACCACAGCAGTCCAGATTTTCTTCTTGACGATTCTTCTTTTTTTCCAAAGTTAAAAAGGAAGAGAATTCAAATCTTGAAATAAGTTATGGTCTGTTGATAGCGATCCTGAAAGATGATTTGCTGTTTTGAAAGTAGAAAAGAACATTGAGATAACTGTGTGATTTCGCAAGGAAAAATTAAAATTGGCTAATAATGGCAGACATAGTTTTCAGTTACCTTTACTGGGGAACATATATTTATTTATTTATTCATTGTGTTTTTTTTATCTTTACATAAAAACAAAAAGTTAAAATCTCTCTTAAAGTGAAGGAAATTTAAAACCACAGACTAATAATTTTCTTTCGCGAATGAAGGTATTTAGGTTTTCATTTACCGTGAACATACGCACATTACTTCTAAGCGAATATTACTGAATTTTGTGTTCGAGAACAAAGCAATGAAATCTTTTGTTTCAGTTTGACTGTGTTTCTTGCTAGCTTGTTTGCCCGCTTAAAATTTCATGTTGATTATTTGCTTCTGTGGGAAAAAATAGTCAACTTTTGGGAGTGAGTCTCGCTGTTAATTTTATAAATATGGAAATTATATGATCAATCAAAGACTGGCGAATTGCTACTTATTGCTTAATTAATTCATTATATCAATCAATTACATCTATTGTTAGTTGTGTTGTAAAAGATATTTCGGAACTGTAATTACTACAAGATGCTTTTTATTTGTTAATAACCATCTCGGCCAATACGTATTTGTTTCGAGAAATACTAAATGAGCTTTTACACTAATTTCAACAATGAAAAGTGGAAAACATCTTTCCATTAAATTATACATATATCTTATGCCAGATTTTATTATTGGAGTCATTGTTTTCACAATAAAACTTGTATTAACCAAGCAACGTTGATAAATATTTCCGGGTGCATTTATATGGGTTTCTGCTTATAATATCTAACCTTAAAAAAATATAGTGATAATAACATTTGTGGAAGTTGTAGAGTGTATTATGGCAACAAAGTATAACATATTTTTTTTATTAATAAATCGAAAAGATATACGTAATAGAAACATATATTGGAGTAACACAGTCTTCCATATATCGTATACATGAATAGATTATTACTTTATAAGTTAATATGGATTCATTGACATTCTTTAAACTTCCTTCGTTTTTCATTTATTGGTTTTGCTAAATCTCCTCCTGTTTCGACTTAGGTAATTTCTATTGCTTCCAAACGATCTTTTTAAATATTGTTTAACGTTCTCATATACATCACTTTTAATGATAGACTCCGATTTTCTACTGGATTAATATTTGAAGAAGTTTATTGATCCATTCCATTAATTCGGTGTCTTTGAAAACATTTTGGCAAGGTGAACAACAGTCATCTTTGCACAAGATGAAGAAGTGTTGTCGACAAGAATATACTCTTTGGCTTAAAGCTTATTACTTGTGACCTGTACAACTCAAAAAACGTCTTTGCGGAGAATTTACAATGATTCTCTCCATTTACCTTGACACCATCATCTACTGGGTGCGGCATGTACATTATTCGTTTTATCATAAAATAAAAAAAAATGCTTTAGGTTTTGGTAAATGAACGTTTACAAGTTGATTGTTATATTTATTGGCAATATTTTACACATATTTTCAATTCAAACTCGCTACCTTTTACTTTCACCATAGTCTTTAATCTCTTCTCAATTGAAATGCACGACTTCTTCATCAATTCAAATTGAATACATGACTTCTTCACCACCATAAAAATATTTATACGAATCAGTAACGGAAAGTACAACAACGAATTCCGAAGATGCATTGGGATAGAGAAAGAAGCCCCTAAAAGCTAAGCAAAGTACAAAGAAACGAAAATGTCGTTAGAATCGAAGAAACACAGTAATAAACTGTTATATGATATCAATCTATATTCCCAGTGAATAGTGAACAATCTCATCGCAGACAACAGAAAAGTGGTTCTACAGACTGATTCTGAGAATATCATGGATTGAACATATGAGCAATTACAAAGTTTTAGAGAAAATGGAAACAAAGAAGACATTAACATCAGAAAGAGACAGTTTAAATTTCTAGGGGACATAATGAAATGAGAAAGCTTGGAAAATTTGACACTTTCAGAATATAGTGAAGACATGAAGAACAGAGGAAAAGATTTTCGGACGCTTCACAACCACCCAACCATCACTCGCTCACCCATACCATCTCAAATCAAAGCTCTGGCCGAGGAAAGCCGATAGCAACCATAATTTATCTCCGAACTCCATTGATAAGAAATTCGTACATAGTTCAAGATTGGAAGGAAGCATTTGTAAAGCCCGTGTGCATTGTGCCACCTTGTTGTTGTAGATTTCTAAATGTCTGTGCCCTTCTTTGAATTTTATTTTATTTCTTCATTTTTGTTGTTGTTTGTTGCTCATTTATACTTTAATCTGCTCATTAAACTGCATACACACACAGACACAGACACACACACATATATAGATAGATAGATAGATAGACAGGTGGATTATAGTAATACCAAATATTAAAACTGATCCACAAAGAGAGCTCAATGTACTTATTATAATAGAGCATATATATTATTCAGCAAGAAATCCAAAATTTCTCCTCACATGACGTAATTTTGGATTTTTACTGTATAATATATATATATATATATTTGTGTGTGTGTGTGTGTGTGTGTGTGGATACTATTTGTCCTTTTTGCAATCGTACATGGATGTCTTAGAATTTTGGGGACTGGAGAACGACTATCAATTCCTCGGAATAAGGCAAAAAAGTAAAAACAAATGGCGAAGAAGAAAACGAGAGGTGGACCCCCCCCCACACACACACACACACCCGGTACCACCAATAGCTAGTGAACGATTTCGGACCCTTCACAACAACAACCAACTCACCTCTCCCTCACCCATCCCATTTCAAATCAAAGTGCTGGTCGAGGAAAGCCGATAGCAATTATAATTTTTCTACAAACACCATTGATAATAAGTTCGTTCGTAGTTCAAGTTAATAGGAGTAGATAGGCTCACCTATTGTCCAGTCCGCAATGTCCATTGAAAAGGAGTTGAGGTTCATCCCTTGTTCCCTGATCAGGATATGATTTACCTGTTCTCTGTCTTCTACCAGGACCACAATTATTTAACTGTGTCTACTTTTTTGTAATCGGACTATCCAGTGGCTGTGTCTTTACATTGTGAAGGTACCGGGTTGTCAGTTTGCTTGCTGCTGCTTCTGACTGATTGTTAGGTGTACGGACTCTTTGATAGCGCATACAGAGGTTGCTCCGATCAATAGTCGCATAATATCAGGGTGTATGTAGTACCATATTGCCCATGGTTAGGTGTCCTTGCATGCACTTCCGGTGGGAAACCCTAAGGCCACATTATTCTCTGCTGGCTGCCCCGTATTGCCATTAACGACAGATAGTGACAATTGTGGTGTTTTTCTCCTCTCTCCTCAAAACATATCCTATGGAAATCACAACAAAAAGAAATAAAACTAAACCAGCTAAAAACACACCTATCCACCACTCAATCTTTCTCTCTCCAATATTTGTGGTATCGGTTCCAGCTTCTGCGGCGTAAAATCTTTTCTCCTGGAACGGTCGCCAGATATCTTTGCCCTTTGTGAAACCAACTTGAATTCTTCCATTGCTACCAATGAATTCTTGGTTCCAGGGTGTCTTCACTTTGGCGAATAGATTCTAGTATCCACATGCATGGCCTTGGTGTTTACATTCGAGATAATCTTCCGATGTCCAGAGAACTGTCATTCGAGGCCGTCGACTACACTTTCATGTGCTTCCGTCTTTCGCTACTAAACTCTGTCAGCTATCTCTTTTTCCTTTATCGGCCCCCTTATTCCCAAGACTACAGCATATTAGACACAATAGCTGACAGTATAGAAAAGGCGCTTTCTCTCTATCCATCTGCGAAAATCTTTGCCTTCGGTGATGCTTGTCGATATGCACACATTAAATTTTTCCATTTCCCAGTCCCGCACTCAAATCGTGGACTTCCCCACTCGTTTCCATAGTCAAACCAAGGAACAGGCTTCTCTACTGGATCTATTTCTTACCTCCTTTACTAGCTCTTGACGAGCATCGCAATACTGCCCTCGTGGTAACTTGAACCACTCTGTGGTAGCTATTGATATCCCCTACCAAGCATCCGTTAAATAGGAACTGCCGATCAATAAGACCTCTTTCCGTTACCAGCTTGATGATTGGAACTCATTCCGGGATATTCTTTGTGGCGCCCTTTGGACTGATATATTCAACCTCCCAATTGAAAATTGCACCAATGTGCTTTCTCCCGGCATGGACGCTTTCATTCCTTTTCGGAAATACCAGGTGAAACCGCAATCTTTTCCATGGTTCACACCAGCATGCTCGGCCGCCATAATACACGGGAAACACTATTCTGAAACGCTGACTATACCAGCGAGCGTGACAGCTCACGTCATAACAGGTGCCTATGTGCTACTGCCCGTAAGCGAGTCCTCGTATGGTCTAAGTCCCTGTGTGCGGAGAGAATGAGACAATCCATAGCTACTAAAAACTTTGGCTCTCGTGATTACTGGCATCTTTGTAATAGGGTACTAAATAAGTGCAAGGTCTCTATTCCCCGCCTCTTCAATCAATTTGAGGTGTTATCATCCTTTGCTGATAAAGCTGAATGCTTTGCCCATAAATTCTCCTCAAACTTTACTCTTGACTCATCTGGGGTATCCCTGCCTAACTTTCCACTTAGAACTGATTCACTACTGAGTGTTATTCATCTAACACATTCCATGATCTCTGTTATCATTTCTAACATTGATCCACACAAAGCGTGTGGACTCGATGGCATCCCAGTAATAGTCATTAAGGAGTGTGCTCCTGAACTGGCTCCTGTTCTCTCTAAACTATAAAAAATGCCTCGCTGCCTCCTGATTTCAGGCCTGCTGGAAGTCATCGTCCGTTGTTCTAGTTTTTAAGAATAGTCAAACCATCTAATTATCGGCCTATTAGCCTTTACCCCTTTTTTGGAAACCCCTAGAATCCCTAATCAATGCTGAATTTGTTCATCATCTCTCATCGCAGGACCTTTTCTTAGACAAGTAATATGGTTTTCGTTTCTCCAGATCAACTGCTGATGTACTAACGATAATTGCGGAAAGAATCTGTCGTGCTCTAGATAAAAATCCAGTGCTGCAGCTTTGGACATCTCGAAAGCCCTTGACCGGGTCTGTCATTCAGGTCTTGTCTATAAGCTGAAAAGTTACGGTATCTCCGGGCACATTTTTGAGCTGATCCAATCGTTGCTATCAGATCGTGAAATGAATGTTGTCCTGAACGGCCTGTTACGGTTTTTTTGGGTATATGGCACCTATAACTAGTGAGCGAGTCAGAATGACTTATTTCCCTTTATAGTCGACCAATGGGAGGTTGACCAATCCGAAGCCGCACAACACTGTATTCATCGTGTATAAAGGCGGCCATCTTGTTTCGTCTACCGGAAGGACCAAAGGCGGCCAGGAGAAGGATGAACTACACTCTGCTGTGATATCCACTGCGAACCTAAAGTACTGAAATATTCACTGCCAACCTCTAGATTCAATACTCAAGGACGACCGTCATGGAAATGTCTAACACGGCCACTCGTTTACATCTGTCGTACTAATGTAGGTGTCCCCAGGGCTCCATCCTTGGTCCTACACTGTTTTTTTTGTTTTTTTTAATTAACGACTTTCCCGATGATATCAGTTCTCAACTTGGTATCTACACTGACAACACTACTATTTACTCCTGCCTCGATACTATGGCTGATCAATCAGACAGGATCAAAATGGCAGCTGATGTACAAAACGACCTCAACACCGTCGTTAACTGGGACAAAAGATGGCTTATCAATTCTAACGACTCCGAAATTAATCTATTAGTCATCTGAGAGATTCCTCTCTGCCTTCCATCAGTATGGCTGATGCTATCCTCCAGGAAAGTGATTCATTGCGCCTTCTTGGACTGACATGAAATGTAAAGACTATATCGAATCCATTACTAGGTCAACTGCTAAGAAAGTCAGTTCACTGTACCGGGCGAGACAATTCTTCTCTCCTGAAGCTTTGCATATCTATATGTCTACCATTCATCAATGCTTAGAATATTGTTGCCATATATGGTTCGGTGCCCCTGCGATTTACCTGGACCTCTTTGATAAGCAATATTATTGGTCCTGGTCTGTCGGCTCGACCTCAGTCACTTGCCCACCGCCGTAAGGTTGCCTCTTTGTGCCTTTTGTATAAATACTTTCATGGTAATTGTTAAGATGAGCTCTTCGCTATGATACCAAGACAGTATGAGCGCAATAATAGACTGGCGGCGATATCGCAACAATTGAGCTAAGCTACATGTAGCCGTAACTTCAACGCTAACAGTTTCTTTTTCACACCTCTCGTTTATGGAACTTCCTTCCGGCTCCATGACTTCCAGCCAACTTTAATCTGCAAAAATTTAAATGCAATGCCAATCGCTATCTACTGTCCACATAAATGCTCTTTTCTTTTTCTACTCACTACTAATGTTTCTGTTACTAATTCCTCCACGCCCTGTAACCACTTGCGTGTTAGTGGCTGTACGAACAAAAAAACAAAAAAACTACCTAACGTGCTTGTGTTAATGGATGACATGGCAGCATTTAAGATAGATATCAAACGATAACATTTACTAAGGGCTATAAAAGACAAGAAATCGTGGAGAACCACGATCGCCTACATCTTGAAGGGACACAGTGAAGAAAATGTTTCCATTTATGCATAAATAATGGGTAAATATTTATGCCACACCCATTACTTTGAAGGAACTTATAATTTTAAGGCCTACAATGCGAACCTAAACAATTTCTGTACCTCCCCACCGGTGTGGGCGTCCTGGGTATGACGTTAAGCTACATCCGGCAGCAGAGCCTCTAATCGGGAGGTTTTGAGGAGCGTGCAACCACCTCTTAATTGTTGTTATTCCCAGGTCCACCCTGACCCCGGGAGTGGGGGTAGCACCTGTTAGGGTCTCAGCTATGGACAAATAGTTAACCCTCGAACTGGGGTCAAAACACTATAAGAATATAAAAATGTATTTTTATAGTAAAAATACCAGTAATAGATTTTTGAAAAAAAATATTACCAATAATACATTTGACTCTCGGGAAAAACCCTCTTAACAAAAATACGTCAATGAAATTTAATCTACAAACTGATTTCTAACAAAGAATACATATTCTATTCATACGAACCTATCATAAAAATCTTGTCAGCATTAAATAACACATTGAGGTAAACCCACACCCCGTAAAACAAAATAAACCAATGAACCCTACCGTCGTCATGTTGCTTAAATAGTTTCATGAAGAACCGAACATCCAACCTAATCATCAGGTTCACCTAATGTAACACTACATTCATTACTAAAGCTTACAGTTGAAAAATCAATTTCGCCCAAATTATTGCCTTTTTTTCTTTTGGACATTTACTTAAATGTGAAGATTTGATTGATTCTATGTCTTCATCCAATATTCATAATATTCTGATTCTTTTCCCTGTTTACATTCGCAAAACCAGCATTTTGAAATATTTTCTTGTTGTTCCTCCACTTCCCTTGCTTATTAATCTTGTAATGTTTCTAATTTCACTTTTTGTTAAGTTTTAAAATCAGATTGTTTCTTGTTTTTACCTTGCCAATATTTTTTATTTCCTTTTTTATTATTCTCTGATCTCTGTAGCATACAAATATGTTTGTCCTGAAAATTTTCCAAGAATCGGTTGGTTAATAATTATTTTTGTGTAAAATCATTGATTTGCAAACAAAATGTAACAAAAAAATATATATTTATAAAATGGAAAATTATAAACAGGACTAGAACATATAAAACTTGGGATGACCCATGCCCTTTGTGCCTCCATGAGAAGCTGCACATTATTAAGTTTCTAAATAATAATAATCTATTAAACAATAGACATGAGTTAACGGTTTTTTGTCGACATCATCAAATCTATGGTTTGAATGATTTGCTAAAAACAAGCATACAATATAATAACTTTTATAATCAATAGCCAAAATAAATAGTTTAAATACCCTACAAAAAGATTTATGAAGTCGTCAAAAAACAAAAGTTACGGTAGTTTTTCTATGCACAAATCCCTTTCATAAAGAAATAAAATAAAAAATAAATAAATCTCCATAGACACGTAGGCCAGACTAGGCTAAAACATCTTCCGTTTCAAATTTAGACACCCCCACCTTTCCCTGACTTGACATCTATGAAAGTAACTCTATACTGATACTTATTATTAACACCCAACACACGTCTACCCAATTTAAACAATTCGCCCTAGCTGTTACCATGGAAATTTTGATTTCAATTATTAAAACACGTAAATTTCTGAAATAAGTTATTCCAAAAAAAATTTCGTTTGAAGATGGAACAGAGCTTTCTTTAACTCAATTTAATTCAAATAATTATATTGAAGTTTTAGGCTCTTGTTTTGAAACATGAGACCTCTTATGTCGCGAGTTGGAATCATATTTTTAAATAAATAATTATATATTTATATATATACACATACATACGTACATACACACACACACACACATACACACACACACATTTATATTTATATATATATATATATATATATATATAGGTATGTGTGTGTTCATAAAAGTAATACTTTGTAGTTAAGGTATTTATAATTCCTTCATAATTACATTTCTACATTGTTGTAACGTAGATATTTGCGTACGTATAAATATGTACGATATATCTGAGAAAGTTTATGCATATGTTTTTGTATGTTATCTGACAACAGGTGAGGAAGAAATTTCCTGTTGATCAGAAATCGTTAACTTCTGAAATTACCATTCCCAATTTTGAATTTTTCATTTAAAAAAAGATTGAAATTTTTTTTTAACGCTAAGAAAACGCGTGTACTTTTAACAACTGTTAGTTCCTTTCTTCGGTTGGTTTCAAATATTTTGGTTTCGTGCGCATTTTTAAAAGAAGAATACACAGTAAATTCAGTACTAAAGAGAAGGAGAAATTTTATTAAAATAAAATAAAAAATTAAACCGAAGATTAAAAGCTAGCCACTTTGTAAGATCGCTAATGTGATGAGTTATCATTTGTCTTTTCTTCTGATCCTAAACTAAATATGTTCTTTTGTGAATTATTTAATCTCGAAAGTAATCTTTTTCATATTTCTATTTTTGATAGCTTTGAGATATATAGGAGCAGACGATTGTTGGATGATCTTTTCTTGTGACAAGTACGGATGGTATGAGTATTTTATCTTTATTTTCATATTGTTTGTTTAACCCAGATAAACAGCTCTCATTTAATTGTGTGATCTGTCAGCAATTCCAATTGCTGAGTTGAAATAGGACAGACAGCTCCAATATGATCACCGAAAGAAAAAAGGCGACTGGACTGTAATAAACGAAAATAACACTGACCACACGAAAATGGAATCTATCACGGCCGACCAACCGTCAAAACACTGAAGACCAACTATCAATAGACATAATAAACGGACAGGGGAAAATGATGATACAATGTGTGCGTTCTGTTAGAAGACAAACTTGAACATCGAATGGCATCCATAAGTAAAGGGTCTTTAAAAAAACAAAAAAAAATAATTAAAAACTTTCAGAAAGTGACAGGCAATTATAAGGAATACATTAATAATAATTGGTTTCAGATGTTCTTTGAAGCATTAAGCATGACTTTGTAGTAGATCATTATGATTGAGTTAAAGGCAATGAAATTCGTCAACACAAGCAGAGGAATTAGTGAAAATATCTTCTTCTTCTTCTTTTACGTGGAGTGTCCCTTCAGGATGTTCGTAAAAATGGCTCTCCATAACTTCCAATCCATTATAGCTCTTAACAAGGTTTGCTTTTTTACTTTACTTCCCAGCTTTTGTTCTGCTATTAATGTACGTATGCTTGTTAGCTAGGTTATTCGCTGTTTCCCACCGTCCCCTTACCTTCAATATGTCCCTGTGAGTTTAAGATTCCCCAAAACTATTTTACTCTCTATATGATCCAAACATTTCAACTGCCTCCCTTTCATTCTAAATATGTGTCCTTATTATTCAGTTTTTCTTTAAAACTTCGTCGTTGTTCGCCTCCTACCTTTATGATATTCTAAGCTCTCTTCTATAAAAATCATCTTTTCATTCAGTATTCATCGCTACATAGAAGGATTGATATTAAATAGCAGTGCAGCAAACTTTTCTTTGTTTATAAAAAAAAAATCTCCCACCTTCTTAATTTAACGTTTAGTTAAATTAAATCCCAAGTTTAACGTTTGAAAATCATATTTCGCTATTCAAATGCAACTCTGGCGTCGTCTGTTAAAACACTCTCCAGATAATTAAATTTCTGTTCTTGCATGATTTGGACATATCCAGTTTGAAGCTTAAATCTTTAACTGCTCTTCTTGCTGCCAAGTATATTCTCTCTTCTTACAATTCATGCTTAGTCCTTTCTTGCCGCTTTCCTTTACAACCTTGTCTAGTAGTCCCTGTATTCTACTTTCTGTGAAACTGAGATTTCTAAGGATTTACCTCGAGTTAAATAATAAATCCGGTGAGAAAACGTATGCTTGTCTGACACCCTTTTTATGCCTGTGTTCTTAATCAGTTTATTTCCTGTCCGTATGCAGGTGGTTTGCCCCGAATATATATTGTGGGTTATTTCAATGTCTGTTAGTATCTATATAAATGAAATTTTTCAATTTCGGACATCCTGATACGTTAAGTAAAAGCTACAAAGCCGTTCGCACCCACTTCAAAAGCTGAATGCCATGGCCACCACCGTATCAAGATGATAGTATTCATTGTACTTGAAGATTTTTTTCCCCGGCTTAAAAATCATATTCAATGTGTGTTGTCTTAAATCGAGAACTGTATAATGACATCTTGAACCAGTACAACGATCTCATTACTGGCATTGTCGACAGGCGAGCTACCTTACAGTGACATCTCCAGCAGTCACAACAAAAGCTGCAGGAGCAAACATATCCGTTTTACCAAAAACCCTGGCGCAAGATCTGAAAACATTTTGTTGGATTGAATAGTGTACAAGGAAAAGTAGAGCCTTTGAAACAACGAAGCAGCAGGGGTGGTAATATATCTTCGCCGAAGGAGAGACTACTGCTAAGTCACCGACAATACTGACGGCAAAATCTTTATTAAGAACCATATGAAGACTGATTTATTTCTACAAGTTGATACGTATTATTAGCTGAATTTTGATCCGAAACATTCATTGTACAGTATGCGATCGATCTGATTAATATTCACCACTGAATTAAGTGCAATGACAAGGAAGAAAAAAATTGTTCAAAAATATTATGTGTACAATAAATGTTACATACATAGATCAATAATTCCGCAACCTAATGATAAAAATATCAATCATTGGGCTGCGGACTTATTGATGTACCTAAGTAGCAGCAAAATCTTCTGCCAAAGACAGCAGCAAAGTTCCTGTCAGTCAACAGCAGAGGCGGGCAGCAAAGTCACTGCCAGGCACTAAAAGTAGCCAAATCTCACGGGCGACTAATCAATAAACGTCTCTCCTTCAGAATCGGAAAAAAAAAAACTGAAGAAGAGCAGATGAGGTGGTGGTGAAGAAAATAGGAAAAGATAAGTTTCGGTCAGTTCATCCGACGATGTCCTCGATAACTGGTTCTACAATTTCACACCCTCGATGAAATTATCTTCTATTAAAATTTATTATGATGGATTTAAATACGTGTCTTGTTACATTTATTTACTGGTGGTAATTTTACTTTACATTTCTACATATTTTTTCATCATTAACGAAAGTGTGCGATATGATCACCCATCTCCAACCAAATAGAAAACTGTCTGCAATATTGAATAAAAGTAATATTGGTTCTTTTTAATGTATAATGGACATAACAAAGAGATTTTGTAATAGGAAAGGAATCGTGTTATACTAAATATGATGAATAGTGTAAGGGTATTTTAAATATTTTTATCACATAGAAACTGTCTTATTTACAGTTGTTGTTGCTGCTCTTGTGTTGATGGTAGTGATGGTAGTGATGGTGGTGGTTAATCTGTACATTCGAACTAAAATTACATGAACATCATAGCTTGCTGAAAGTAATGGGTCTTGAATTCCGAACAATATCAGGATTCCGATAAGGAATTCTATGAATTGGATTGAGAAAGTTAGATATTAAAAGTTTCAGTAATGTGTATTTTATCAGTACGCAAATAAACAAATGATAAATATACTACTGTCTCAAAATAATTGTTATATTTCGTGCACGAAATGTGTATACAAATATAACAACTTTTATACGACAAAGGTTGTAAGTTCCAAATCATTATCTTTATATTATCAGAAACTTTAACAAATCAAAGACATCTGTAGTTTTCATTTTGGTGGACACAGGGATGTTGTACTTGCCGCCGGTTCCAGTTGCTATTGGATTCACCTAATAGCTTGTTCTCGAATTTTGAAGAAAGTTACCTTCGAGGAAACTGGAATTGAAAAATGTCCGTTTTCCACTTAAATGATTACATTTTCTTTTACTTTTCTTCATTCAAATATCAATATTCAATTATCAATGCATTACCGATCCAGCCATTTTCCACTTCCAAATTTTACGAACGCTCATATCTTTATTTCTAATTGCGCAAATCACCAAGCAGAGATGAGATTGTCAAAGTATGTTTCTACAGGTTCAGACTCATAAAATATGGAATTAAAGACATTTTCGTTACCTGACAAACAAATGAATTATGAGGGATATATGGTTTTGCAATATTTACTTCGTCCTCTATAATAATAACCAAAATATATAAATACATGTATATAAATATTATAAATCTCACCACAAATATAAATGTTAACTTTTGAATATTTTAGGTGAAGCATTTTCAATTGTTATCAATCTTTTCACAATTATTTCTTTCATCGTAATTTCAGTTTCCATCGTAACTTTCAGTTCTAGGCACGATAGTAATAAATAATACTTCATCTCAAATTATTCAATTATAATATTACTATTAGGCTATATAAATAATGTGGTAGCATACCAAGCAGCCAAGAAAATAAGGAAACGCAATGTGCTTAGATTTGAATGACTGTAACTGGTAGCCTAAATGATAAAGCAGGTCCTAAGGATAAGAATTCGTGTTTTTTATTTCTGATCCGCGTTGCTTATTAACAATTGTAGAATCGTAGTCTGACCGTTGCGATAAATAGAAGATGAAATTAAGATGAATAAAAACAGTATTTAAAAATTAGTAATTTTCACCAAATTATGCACATGGAGATTTAAGCAATTACCATTTACTAAATCATATTAGAACATTTAATAAAGATGCATGATATCAGTACAGTATCATTTTTCTTATTATTCAAAGATGTTTTCTATTTTGATTTAATTCCATAAGATGTGTTGTACTCGAATCATTAGATCAGCATACTAATAAAAGAAATTAATAGCAACTGGGTGCCATTAACAGATAAAGAAGATGTTAAATTTGGCAATACGAAACCATATTTCGAGAAAATTGGTCTCGGCTTATTTCATCTGTCTCAAAAGTGATTGTTTTTGCACTTAGATCAGTAAAAAAAAACACTCAAAGAACCCAGAAACCCAAGTTCTGGATATAACACCTGAAATGAGATTTATATGTTCCCTCGGAGCCATTGTTTAACATTCAAAAATAGAAAACTGACACTCGAGGAAAGCTAGAAAGACCAACAATCGAAAACACGCTGAGATAAAAAAAAAAAAAAGTAAATCATACCAAATAACCTAAATACAATTATTACAATTCTACATATAAAAAAATAAAAATATATTTTCACCGATAATTACCCAGTTTGCTATAACACCTTAAGAGAAATAATTACACCACAATTTCACAATGTCTCGTACTCCAGATGCAAATTGTAAATCAAACCTAAAGTTTAATGAGATTACTTCAAATAGCAGTGAAATTGTAAATTATAATTTCAAAAGTGAACAGGTTGATTGTACAATATATTTGTGAAGGAAAAAAACACTGTCTTATTTCAGATGTTAACGTGAACAATCCCTATTACAACAAATCATCCCAAGAACAGCAGTATAGTATCTTTATCACATACATGATTTATTATGGTAGATCAACCAAACGAAAACTTCTTAAATAAGCCAGAGAAAACTTTAGGTAAATGAGATAATATGACAATCTGTTGAAATGTTAGAACACTTGTCCTATTTTTCAGTGTTTTCGATTTTTTTTTTTTTTTTACTGTTCAAAGAGTGGACTAGTGTGAATATGGAAATTCGCTTTGAACTGCCTGTAATCCACGGTCAAGCATGAGTAATATGTTTGTCATAGTGTTGGGAACAACTTCATAATGCGGATATTTGCTCGTAATGTGGAACACTTTTTCTCATAGTGTGGAGAACACTTTCAAATTTTCTATAGTGTGCTAGTAATATCACTTCAAAAAATACATAACACTTCTTAACAGATAACTTCTTCCTAAATTTATAATTGTATTTATAAAAAAAATGCTCTTTTCATGGAGGATATATATGAATCTCATTGAACTTGTCATTTAGGGATATAAATTAAGGAAATTCCACAGAAAATTACAAAACGTTTACTTTTTGTTTTGCCTAGTTAGAGAACATGCGAAATCTGATCGAAGATACAATGGAAACTATAAAATCTGGCATAGTGACAACACTAAATTTTTGAATTGTTTAGAGCATAGAATAAAGTCCCTGTTTGAAAGTATGTCTATTTATGTTTAGTATGTGACTATATGAGAATAGTCTTGTTCATATAGTTAACTTCGTATGACAGAGGGACATACAATGAGAGTGAGACTTACTGACAGTGATATAACAGTGGGTCTTATCTCTGCCTTTTCAATTAACATAACTATTTTAATTATACAATATCTATAAAGAAAAAACTCCTTGTTAATATGCCTCTCTCTCTCTCTCTCTCTCTCTCTCTCTCTCTCTCTTACTGCAGTATATCACCGATATTCGTAATATCAGCAATAAGTAGGCAGTATGAGTATTTCTATCCTATTGCTACTGAGTTAGCTTATATATAAGACCAAATTTATGCAATTAGTATTAGGAAATTGGGTTGTGCCAAGAAGAGCCTGACTACCTTGAAAATCAGTATTTGAGAATCTGGTGCCAATTACCTCAGCCAGTATATATCTATTTTTCCATTTCGGTTTAATATCTATATTTCGGTTTATATCTATATTTCCATTTCGGTTTAAATTCCCAAGTGCATCTATGTTTCTACTAGCATTATGGCCCGTCTTCGACTGGATCGTTCATTACTAGGAATTTTTGCCTTTCAATTGGATCAGTTTAAGTTTAAAGTTAGCCCAACCGAAAATCAATATTAGTAACAACAATGGGGTGCAGCTGGGGCACATCTCCAAATGGGGGGGGACAATTTGAAGGGGGGCTGAAAAGGGCCATTTTTGCGTTCTCAATCTTGTTTCAGCCTCACGCGCAACAGCAATTGAAGAGGCGTTTCTTCTCAGCCGTTGTGTCCTTTGATCATCATTTTCAACCTCGCGCGCAGAAGTTTTCAGGTATGCTCTTCTGAAAAGCTAATGGTTATGTTGATCTTCGGACCCTGTCGCTCTGATTGAAGCATTCCGAGAGGCATTTTGAGACAGGCGAACTGAACGTTCTAAAGACGATTCGTTATCTCTTATTTACATGGTGGACCTGGCGGCAGAGGTTTTACGACCTAGACAAGTTCTTTTCTTTGGTGGCATGTTTTAGGCAAGTAGGAATTGTCAAATGGAATGCGTAAACAAATGCCAGAAGAGAACGCTGAAAAGCTACAGTAATCACTAAGCTCGAATAACTTTAGGGAAGGTTGGGAAAATAAATGTTGATTAATAAAAAAAAGCAAGCTTATTACTACAGTGAATGCAATGCAAAAACTGGCAGGATAATAAAAAAAATTAAATTGGGAACGGTTATAAACGACAATGAAAGCAACGCCTTAAAACTGTAGTAGTAGGCTTTATGCAACGGAAAAGGTAACTTCACTTGAGAGAGATTGAAGCTTTGCCAAGAGAAGCGGAATGTGCAATCAGGGCTGGATGTACAGAAGTAGAAACTAAATTGCGGAATTAAGTAGTAGCAATGAGCTTAGGACTGCGTAGACAATTAGTATGACACGGCGATATTTGACTGAACGTGTAAAGAGGCTTCGTGCAACCAATAGTTAACTCGAACAGATGTCGCGTTCCGAAGGTCATGCGTATGCGCGTGCATCAGCGCGTGTGTCAGTGCGTGTAACATCGTGTGATACATCGAGTGTTGCAGGGCCACACGTACACGCGTTGCTGCACGCGCTAATTTTAAAGGTCAGCAGCAACTGATGGTCAACGTGTGGAGGTGTGAATCACGCCTATACAGCATGAGCTAGGATAGGAAGGTTATGTGTGAAAAAGTAAATTAAATTTTGCTTTTGATTTTTGCGCAAAGTGTAAAAAATCAGTTTTTTCGATTTTTCACATTCAAGCTTGTACTTTTTCCAGCCATTTTGGACTACAAACTGGCACTGAAGAATTATGAAACAAAAAATTTAATCGAAATCGGATGAAATCTGTAGAAACACATAAGCAACATCCGATCACACGTACACACACACGCACACACATATATACACACATTTTAAGAATTATAGATATAGATAATTAATTATATAAATTTAACTATATAATAATAAATAATATTATTGTAATAATTTAAACTATTTATTTATATTAGAGTTTTTATGAAAGTTATATATCCAAGAACAGATCGTAAATAGTAAAACGTTGCTGAGAGTTATAATGGCCAGGAAATAATGGGGAAATATTGTCACCAACAATTTAGACTCACAACCGGCACTGAAGAATTATCTACCAAACAAAATTATTCATCGAAATCGAATGAAAACTGTAGAAACGCATAAACAACATCCGATCACACACACACACTCGCACACACATTTTGGCAATTACAGATATAGATTAATTTCTGTGACAAAAGAAATGCAAATCATTACTGTTACTAACCGCCAGTCGTACGATATTTTGTTGGTGTTGTTATTAATTTTTCGCACCATAAACGTGTTGTGGATCGTTTCACGCTCACCGACCGAAGACAAATTTCATGCAAATTTCCATATTATACAGAAATCTCAATAGTATTTTTAATGGCCACTTTGGCAGCAACTTTAACTACGCCCACTTTCATCACTTTGTCACAATAAAACTACGTTAATTAATTCATGCTTTTCTAAAAATGGATTATTCCCTCTTTTTCTCATACATAAAATGACTCTAAATGGCTACAAGTGAATTTATTACAAAAATACAATTAATATGTTTGAATTTGATGTTCTCACAATTTTCAACGCAAGCATATTTCGTCGGTGTAAGAAAGACATGTTTCTGTAATAGGTGATAATAAATGTTTAAATCTTTATAAATTTTAAATACTTCGACACCTTAAAATTGACTTTCATCAGCTTATATATCTATCTTCCATTCGACCAATTCTACCTAAGCTACATCGCATAAATCAATATATATTTTCAAATAAAAATTTATTTAAATCGTCATTGAAAATCTTTCGACACAAATTTTACTCCTAATCTAAGATTATCATCAAATTAATCGCAAATTGGAAGCGTATCATTAATACTTAATATGAACAGAATCAATGTATACCTGCAACAGTTTAAGAGCAAAAAGCTGTTGCAGTAAGCGTAAGTTATTGATATGACCGAATAATTTATATTTTATCTTACATGAGTTTTAAATAAACAAATTGAATTAATGTTCCAATTTTATCTTTTTCCCGATCAGTTTTGTACTAGAGTGCACGCATGTATATCGATAAACGCACACGAATCGGTAAGATGAAGAAGTTAAAATTATTTACTTTATTTATAGTCTACTGATGTCCCTGTTTTTGTTGTTGTTACAACGTTGCGGCTGTTGTGCTCTACGGCCTTCGAGAGTCTTACTGCATCCCAGATGCTACTGTTGCTGATGCAGAGATGCAATAAGAAGATTAAGTTTAAGGGTTTAGGTTTTAACTTCAGGATTATGTCACGAACTAGAAGATTAAAGCTTTTGTTTGTGAATTTGATGGCATAGTAACTGTGAGTGCAATCACTAAGCCAGAAGTACAGACTCGTAATCAATAGAAACTGGCAATCAGTGAGCAGTACATTAAAAAAAAGGAACAAGGCGAGATATTCCTAGTCATGGACAGCAGAATGAGAACAGTCTTCCTGCGTAGATTAAATAAAGGGTTCATCTCAAAATTCGAAATCCAGGTTAGTCAGATCGACAGATTCCTGAAGGTGGCAAGAGGGCTCAACGGCCGAATCATTGTGATAATAGCAGCAAAAATATATATTGTATATAATATAAATATTTAATTGATTTGATTAAATACGCAGTTATTCTTGCTCTTGCTATGATTATGCAGTTTACTATTTACTCATTTTACAATAACTCCGGCAAATTCTTTCTTTTCCAAGTTTCACTAGTTCTCAGTTATGGCTATTATTGTATATATTTACTTATAGCTTGTCTTATGGCTAAGATAATTGCGAGTTCATTTCTATCGCTTGTGTTTCTTTATTCTTTATACTTTATTCTCTGCTCCTTATTCATTATTCATTATTCCTTATTCTTTAATATTTTATTGATCTATTTCCTTGATTATATGTGCACAAGTGTTTCAGACTGAACTGTATTGCAATATAAATATAGACACTACAATTTATAAATTATGCCACTGAAAATTAGCGGAATTTAATCTTTATTGATGCCACTTATTCTCAGCTCCTTGATCAGCATGGCTTTGTTATGGCTTTTCCTTTATTTCCGTTTCGCTGCTGATCTTTAACATTTGTGGATTTCACTCATTTTCTTTTTAAAGGTTTAATTTGTTTGTTATAGAGAATCAGTTTTAATGTTCTAAGCGAAATGATGAAAGAGGAAGAATTTAGATTTACTTTCTTCTCCTACCCTACCATTAGATGTATGCAGTTTTTTTTTTTAATAAAAATAAAATCCTCTATCTCCATAGTTTTACTGAAGCTATTATGTTATTTGGTTATAAGTCCATTACCTTTGTGTCGAGGAAGCATTTTACTTGTTTTCTTTAAAATTGTTTTTTGTGCAGATCTGTATGACACTTCTAAGACAGTGAACTTCTATCAAATTTAATATATCAAACTATTTTCCCATCAGCTATATCCGAAAATGTAAAAGGTGAATGAAATAACCTTTCAAGAGTTCTGGAATCTAGCAACTTTTCTTCATTATTCCACAGAGAGTCGGACCACTAACAAATTGTCCGCGTGATCGAATATTTCACTGATACTCTTTCGATAACGCTTCGCTATGAATGCAGTCACTTGCAGAAAAAAAGACGACCAATGTTTCTCGTCAGACATTTTTTCTTCTTATGAATGTCGTTTCTCATACACATACATGCATGGGATTTGCACAACTCTACTCGCAAAGAAGAATCAATTTCAGTGAGCTTATTTACTTCCTTTAACTTTCTGTACAACAATACCAATAAAAATAGGATTGAAATATGAACATAAAATCCAAAGAATTAACGTACGGAATACAATGTTAATCATTACAAACATCGACAATAAATGATCTCTTATAAACAGCTGACATATTTATTTCAAAAATTTAGAATTATAAATACTCTATATATATACTACTAAAACTCTAATCTTGTATGTATGTATGCAGCTTAAGCGATTCATAATACCCAAACCAATTTAGGGGAATATTGTACCCTGAACTCATGTCGAGTGCAGTGCCAAATTTTCATTGAAATTAGACAAGGGGGTTCTTAAGCTAGGGCCGTTTTGCTGCTTTGACGGCATTTTTAATAGGAAATTTAGCATTTGTTTTCAGTTTTATATCAATCCGTGTATATAAACAAACACTTGCATAATATAGTCCAACTATTACGTGTGTGACTAATACATTATAACATCACATATTTATACAATTCACTACAAATACAAATATTTATGACAAATGAGTCTATTTTAATATCATTCTCGAAATAAATACTTGTCTATAAATGTTTATATATGGTCGTGTGCATATGTATTTCATCTTAATATGTATCTGATGTCTCGCCTCCTAAGCGATACATTGGCAATTTCCTGAGGAGAAAATAAGTATTGAGTATTTATTTTTAGAATTCTCTTTGCAACTGTTTGAATAATATTGTTATAAACATAATATATTACATTTTATCTCATCACACAATTTTCAGTTCCTATTTCAAAATAAAAGTGAAAGTATCTTAAGGGATATGTTGGATTTTCATTTGGTGAAGGCACATAGGCACATAGATACTTTAGTGCGTATTGTACGTCACTCATAGTGTACAACGTTCTTGATATGTTTAGTACAAACAGATTTTCCCCAAATCCTGTCAAGCTATATCGTCAAGAGAAGGATGAAATGTCTAAAAACATCAAATATCAATTTCTCGACCAAGTGAAAGCTTCTTTTGTATTTTCAATCCAGATGGAGAAAATTTTACTCAATTTTCACAGCTAGTTATATATGTTTGTTTTTTATTAAGCTATAGCGTAAAATATTAAATGCTCTTCGGTCATCCTCTGGAAATTAATAAACAGTAAAGGTTAAATTTCATTTGGCATTAAACATCTTCCAGTAAAATTAACTTTCGTCGGACTTGCAAGTTGGAGGAGTTTGTACTGACGAAGCTTAAGTCACATTTGGCTTAGCTATCTGCCTTGGGTACAAACGACATTCTTCATCGTGAATCCTTCGCATCCAGATTTCTACGTGTTCAAATTAAGGACGACAAGAACATGACCTTCAAGGTAATACACTTCACCAAAGCTGTAACATTAGATAACCGTCTCTTCAAACAGGTCAGTATTAATATGATATCTGAACATCAATTTCCGGATTTACACACTCATATTTCGATGGCTTTCAGAGGAAAACGTCTCCGAATGTCTTTATGAACGACTAAAAATAGTGGTCACATTTCTGCATTCACTGTAGAAAGCAGATTGACGTGGCTAGTTCTAATCTGAAATTTTTTTTGCAATCTCTTTTCACCTAGTGAACATCTTTGAAGGCGCTCAAACAATGGCATCAATCTCAAACAACAAGCAAAAATCATCAACGAATTCTGGCGCTATAACGTCATTCGAGCCGATATCGCCAAACACGAAAAGTCTGAGTTAGCTGGAATTACCAAAATTGACATCTGGAAATGTTGAATGCAGATGACATGGCCAAAGTGAAATACTAGAAATGTTGCAACATGGCCATTGATTGATTGATTGATTTTTTTTTTCTAGAGCTTATCAACTTTTGTGGCTTATTTAAATCCGAAATATTTTTGGACTGTACGAAGTTGCTTTCGGTACCCGATGTTTCTAAACGGTCCCGCATTCAAACGAGCTGACCGGGCTCGACGTTGCTTAACTTTGTGCTAACATGGTGAAATATGAGTTCTGGAAATATCGAATACAGCTAATATGGACAAACACACCTTTTTCAAGTGTGAAATTCATCATGCAAATACGCCCAGTTTGCTTAACTTTGTGCTAACATGGTGAAATATGAGTTCTGGAAATATCGAATACAGCTAATATGGACAAACACACCTTTTTCAGTGTGAAATTCATCATGCAAATACGCCCAGTTTGCTTAACTTTTGCTAACATGGTGAAATATGAGTTCTGGAAATATCGAATCTAATATGGACAAACACACTTTTTTCAAGTGTGAAATTCATCATGCAAAATACGCCCAGTTTGCTTAACTTTGTGCTAACATGGTGAAATATGAGTTCTGGAAATATCGAATACAGCTAATATGGACAAACACACCTTTTTCAAGTGTGAAATTCATCATGCAAATACGCCCAGTTTGCTTAACTTTGTGCTAACATGGTGAAATATGAGTTCTGGAAATATCGAATACAGCTAATATGGACAAACACACCTTTTTTCAAGTGTGAAATTCATCATGCAAATACGCCCAGTTTGCTTAACTTTTGTGCTAACATGGTGAAATATGAGTTCTGGAAATATCGAATACAGCTAATATGGACAAACACACCTTTTTTCAAGTGTGAAATTCATCATGCAAATACGCCCAGTTTGCTTAACTTTGTGCTAACATGGTGAAATATGAGTTCTGGAAATATCGAATAAATGGACAAACACAGTTGTGAAATTCATCATGCAAATACGCCCAGTTTTAACTTTGTGCTAACATGGTGAAATATGAGTTCTGGAAATATCGAATACAGCTAATATGGACAAACACACCTTTTTCAAGTGTGAAATTCATCATGCAAATACGCCCAGTTTGCTTAGTAACATGGTGAAATATGAGTTCTGGAAATATCGAATACAGCTAATATGGACAAACACACTTTTTTTTTTTTGTGTGTAAAATTGGTGAAGTTCTGGTTGCTTAACTTTTTTGTGCTAACATGGTGAAATATGAGTTCTGGAAATATCGAATACAGCTAATATGGACAAACACACCTTTTTCAAGTGTGAAATTCATCATGCAAATACGCCCAGTTTGCTTAACTTTGTGCTAACATGGTGAAATATGAGTTCTGGAAATATCGAATACAGCTAATATGGACAAACACACCTTTTTGTAGATGAAATTAAAAATACGCCCAGTTTGCTTAAGTGGAAATTCATCAACAAATACGCCCAGTTTGCTTAACTTTGTGCTAACATGGTGAAATATGAGTTCTGGAAATATCGAATACAGCTAATATGGACAAACACACCAGTGTTAAATTCATCATATGAAATACGCCCAGTTGGCTTAACTTTTTTTGTGCTAACATGGTGAAATATGAGTTCTGGAAATATCGAATACAGCTAATATGGACAAAACACACCTTTTTCAAGTGTGAAATTCATCATGCAAATACGCCCAGTTTGCTTAACTTTGTGCTAACATGGTGAAATATGAGTTCTGGAAATATCGAATACAGCTAATATGGACAAACACACCTTTTTGTGAAATTCATCATGCAAATACGCCATGTTTGCTTAAGTTTTGTGCTAACATGGTGAAATATGAGTTCTGGAAATATCGAATACAGCTAATATGGACAAACACACCTTTTTCAAGTGGAAATTCATCATGCAAATACGCCCAGTTTGCTTAACTTTGTGCTAACATGGTGAAATATGAGTTCTGGAAATATCGAATACAGCTAATATGGACAAACACACCTTTTTCAAGTGTGAAATTCATCATGCAAATACGCCCAGTTTGCTTAACTTTGTGCTAACATGGTGAAATATGAGTTCTGGAAATATCGAATACAGCTAATATGGACAAACACACTTTTTTCAAGTGTGAAATTCATCATGCAAATACGCCCAGTTTGCTTAACTTTGTGCTAACATGGTGAAAATGAGTTCTGGAAATATCGAATACAGCTAATATGGACAAACACACCTTTTTCAAGTGTGAAATTCATCATGCAAATACGCCCAGAAACTTTCATCATCGAATACATTAAATGGACAAACACACCTTTTGAAATTCATCATGCAAATACGCCCAGTTTGCTTAACATAACATGGTGAAATATGAGTTCTGGAAATATCGAATACAGCTAATATGGACAAACACACCTTTTTCATGTGAAATTCATCATGCAAATACGCCCAGTTTGCTTAACTTTGTGCTAACATGGTGAAATATGAGTTCTGGAAATATCGAATACAGCTAATATGGACAAACACACCTTTTTCAAGTGTGAAATTCATCATGCAAATACGCCCAGTTTGCTTAACTTTGTGCTAACATGGTGAAATATGAGTTCTGGAAATATCGAATACAGCTAATATGGACAAACACACCTTTTTCAGTGTGAAATTCATCATGCAAATACGCCCAGTTTGCTTAACTTTGTGCTAACATGGTGAAATATGAGTTCTGGAAATATCGAATACAGCTAATATGACAAACACACCTTTTTCTGGAAATTCATCAATACGCCCAGTTTGCTAATCAACAATGTCTTAATAACATGGTGAAATATGAGTTCTGGAAATATCGAATACAGCTAATATGGACAAACACACCTGAAATTCATTTACGCCCAGTTTGCTTAACTTTGTGCTAACATGGTGAAATAAGTTCTGGAAATATCGAATACAGCTAATATGGACAAACACCTTTTTGTGAAATTCATCATGCAAATACGCCCAGTTTGGTGAAGTTTTGTGCTAACATGGTGAAATATGAGTTCTGGAAATATCGAATACAGCTAATATGGACAAACACACCTTTTTCAAGTGTGAAATTCATCATGCAAATACGCCCAGTTTGCTTAACTTTGTGCTAAACATGGTGAAATATGAGTTCTGGAAATGAAATATGGACACCTTTTTCTGTGAAATTCATCATGCAAATACGCCCAGTTTGCTTAATAACATGGTGAAATATGAGTTCTGGAAAATCGAATACAGCTAATATGGACAAACACACCTTTTTTCAAGTGTGAAATTCATCATGCAAATACGCCCAGTTTGCTTAACTTTGTGCTAACATGGTGAAATATGAGTTCTGGAAATATCGAATACAGCTAATATGGACAAACTAATATGGACAAACACACCTTTTCAAGTGTGAAATTCATCATGCAAAATACGCCCAGTTTGCTTAACTTTGTGCTAACATGGTGAAATATGAGTTCTGGAAATATCGAATACAGCTAATATGGACAAACACACCTTTTTCAAGTGTGAAATTCATCATGCAAATACGCCCAGTTTTGCTTAACTTTGTGCTAACATGGTGAAATATGAGTTCTGGAAATATCGAATACAGCTAATATGGACAAACACACCTTTTTCAAGTGTGAAATTCATCATGCAAATACGCCCAGTTTGCTTAACTTTGTGCTAACATGGTGAAATATGAGTTCTGGAAATATCGAATACAGCTAATATGGACAAACACACCTTTTTCAAGTGTGAAATTCATCATGCAAATACGCCCAGTTTGCTTAACTTTGTGCTAACATGGTGAAATATGAGTTCTGGAAATATCGAATACAGCTAATATGGACAAACACACCTTTTTCAAGTGTGAAATTCATCATAAAAATACGCCCAGTTTTGCTTAACTTTGTGCTAACATGGTCAAATATGAGTTCTGGAAATATCGAATACAGCTAATATGGACAAACACACCTTTTCAAGTGTGAAATTCATCATGCAAATACGCCCAGTTTTGCTTAACTTTGTGCTAACATGGTCAAATATGAGTTCTGGAAATATCGAATACAGCTAATATGGACAAACACACCTTTTTTTCAAGTGTGAAAACAAATACGCCCACCTTTTGCTAACATGGTGAAATATGAGTTCTGGAAATATCGAATACAGCTAATATGGACAAACACACCTTTTTTCAAGTGTGAAATTCATTGCAAATACGCCCAGTTTTGCTTAACTTTAACATGGTGAAATATGAGTTCTGGAAATATCGAATACAGCTAATATGGACAAACACACCTTTTTTTTCAGTGTGAAATTCATCATGCAAATACGCCCAGTTTTTTTAATCTAACATGGTCAACAAGTTCTGGAAATATGTGAAATTCATCATGCAAATACGCCCAGTTTGCTTAACTTTGTGCTAACATGGTGAAATATGAGTTCTGGAAATATCGAATACAGCTAATATGGACAAACACACCTTTTTCAAGTGTGAAATTCATCATGCAAATACGCCCAGTTTGCTTAACTTTGTGCTAACATGGTGAAATATGAGTTCTGGAAATATCGAATACAGCTAATATGGACAAACACACCTTTTTCAAGTGTGAAAATCATGAGTTTTGCTTAACTTTTTTGTATAACATGGTGAAATATGAGTTCTGGAAATATCGGACAATATGGACAAACACCTTTTTCAAGTGTGAAATTCAAATACGCCCAGTTTGCTTAACTTTGATAACATGGTGAAATATGAGTTCTGGAAATATCGAATACAGCTAATATGGACAAACACACCTTTTCAAGTGTGAAATTCATCATGCAAATACGCCCAGTTTGCTTAACTTGTGCTAACATGGTGAAATATGAGTTCTGGAAATATCGAATACAGCTAATATGGACAAACACACCTTTTTTCAAGTGTGAAATTCATCATGCAAATACGCCCAGTTTGTTTAACTTTGTGCTAACATGGTGAAATATGAGTTCTGGAAATATCGAATACAGCTAAATACACCTTTTTAATATGGACAAATGCAAATACCCAGTTTGCTTTTTTGCTAACATGGTGAAATATGAGTTCTGGAAATATCGAATCTAATATGGACAAACACATGTGAAATTCATCATGCAAATACGCCCAGTTTGCTTAACTTTGTGCTAACATGGTGAAATATGAGTTCTGGAAATATCGAATACAGCTAATATGGACAAACACACAAGTGTGAAATTCATCATTTTTCTTAAGCTAACATGGTGAAAAATTCATCGAATGCTAAATGGACAAACACACCTTTTTCAAGTTGAAATTCATCATACCAAATAAGTTTGCTTAACTTTGTGCTAACATGGTGAAATATGAGTTCTGGAAATATCGAATACAGCTAATATGGAGTTCATGCAAATACGCCCAGTTTGCTTAACTTTTGTGCTAACATGGTGAAATATGAGTTCTGGAAATATCGAATACAGCTAATATGGACAAACACACCTTTTTTTTTCAAGTGTGAAATTCATCATGCAAATACGCCCAGTTTGCTTAACTTTGTGCTAACATGGTGAAATATGAGTTCTGGAAATATCGAATACAGCTAATATGGACAAACACACCTTTTTCAAGTGTGAAATTCATCATGCAAATACGCCCAGTTTGCTTAACTTTGTGCTAACATGGTGAAATATGAGTTCTGGAAATATCGAATACAGCTAATATGGACAAACACACCAAATTTTTTCAACTTTGTGAAATTCATGAGTTTGCAAATACGCCCAGTTTGCTTAACTTTGTGCTAACATGGTGAAATATGAGTTCTGGAAATATCGAATACAGCTAATATGGACAAACACACCTTTTTTTCAAGTGTGAAATTCATCATGCAAATACGCCCAGTTTGCTTAACTTTGTGCTAACATGGTGAAATATGAGTTCTGGAAATATCGAATACAGCTAATATGGACAAACACACCTTTTTCAAGTGTGAAATTCATCATGCAAATACGCCCAGTTTGCTTAACTTTGTGCTAACATGGTGAAATATGAGTTCTGGAAATATCGAATACAGCTAATATGGACAAACACACCTTTTTCAAGTGTGAAATTCATCATGCAAATACGCCCAGTTTTTTTGTGCTAACATGGTGAAATATGAGTTCTGGAAATATCGAATACAGCTAATATGGACAAACACACCTTTTTCAAGTGTGAAATTCATCACATGCAAATACGCCCAGTTTTGCTAAGTTTTTAGTTTTCTCTCCTTCACAGTTCCTTTAATTTTGAGTTAACGAAACCAAGAATTATCTGATCTTAGTAAGTTGAAAGAATCTAACCAATACATTTTGGATATCGATGATAAGCGCGAAATCGGGAAAATTATGTTGAGCCAATTTTAATATGGAGTAACTAATATTTCAATAGTTAAATTCCAATTCCTTAGCTAAAGGATATTTGAACTGGATTTAGAGAATTTAGTACGTTCCTGTTTATCCTTTAATCTCATCAGGATTCTCGGGTTTTAACAGGGTTGGAATTAACGTATTTTGTGAAGCTGTATTTTCTACGCCCATTGCTGTCAAAACCAAATACAGCCAAAAGTTCAATGGTGACATTGTGCTTCAAGAGCTAGCAGATAAGAAGCAATATTACGTATCTTATTAAAGTTCATTTCATTAAGTAGAATTCGTATTTTTATTCAATAAAATGAGAAAAATAAAGCATTTTCTTTCTTTTAATAGAAAATGGATTTTTCATTATTTGATTGAAGATTGGAGGAATGGCGGCAAACTTCAACTGCTAGAGAGGAATTGATGATAAAAAATGTTATGAACGATGGATATATATCAACTAAGTTTACTGGTTCGTTACACGTTCGTATTCCGCTGGAAAATGTCCAGAAGCCAACGTTTCTTCTCTGTTTTCCCTTTCATCTCTTTCTCTCGATTGTTGATCTCAGTTTCTTTCCTCTGGGCGATTTCCTGCGCACACAGGAAATGAGAAAATATGCGCATGCACGCTCTAAGGACTTTCTGCACAAGAACCTGTTTTTCAACACCTAATCTCTTCTTCTATATCTTGATTAATTGTTGGGCCATCTGCGCACAAATATACACGGACGTGTATATAATGCATTGTATCAATAGACACATACACACAGGAGCGCGCGCGCGCACACACACACACACATATATATATATATATATATATATATATGTCTGTGTATGTGTACATAGAGAGAGATAAATAGATGCGTGAAGAAAATGGGGAAGAAAAATAAAATTGAAAAGGATTATTTTTTAAAATCAGGGAAGTAGCGCTAGGAAAATAGATGCAATAGAAATAGTAGTAGTAGTAGTAATGGTAGTAGTAGTAGTAGTAGTAGTGACAGCATTAGCAAAAGAAAAGCGTACACTTTAGAGCATCTAGTGCAAATCGAAGGAAAATGAAGAAAAGTTAATCTAGAAATAAGAATAAAAAGCGGATTGATCAGCCATCTTGTGTATATAAATATATATGCATGTGTGTGTGTGCGTGCGTGTGTGTCTGTGTGTGCGTATGTTTGTGTGTAGGCGAGCAGCCGCGGCTTTTATTCGATGGAACGTAATGAGATAACCAATTACTGATCGATTCAAGGACTAAGAGAATTTACACCCACGTCAGTCAGCGTATGTTTACATGAATTCATAATGGTTGCAGAAGTACCTATGACTATATATATATATATATATATATATATATATATATATATATATATATATACACACATACATATATATATATATATACATACATATATATATATATATATATATATAGATATATATATATATATATATATATATATATATATATATATATATATATATATATATATATATATATATGCACTTTATGTTTACATATGCATTACAATATACAGGATCACATATATATATGACTGTATACATATAATGTTCTAGAAAGTACAGAAAATTGAGATAGATAGATAGATAGATAGATAGATAGATAGATAGATAGATAGATAGATAGAAGCGACGAGAAATCAAATAAATACCCTGCATTGGCCATGTATCTTTCCAAAATTTCTAATGTCATGTTTTGTTATTCCAGGCTACATTTTTATGAAAAATGTAAATAATAAATTTTTAATATAAATATTCTTTTATAAAGTTGCTTCTTCGGACATTCTATGATAGCATCGAGACATTTACATTGTTGTTTTCTTAATGAAACAGATGTACAAGTCATAAGATAATATACATTTCTTTGGGAAAACATCTACATAAATCTAATAATTTTTTCGACTCGATAATTCAAAGGAAATTATATAATCTCGTCTTTACCAATGATAATGCAATTCTAAGTGAAGAAATGAAATGTTGCAAAAATAGAAATGTATAAGCAAATGTTAGTGACTACATTTCAGAAGGCACTGACTAAAATAGAAAAATTATGTTAATAAAGATACAGACTGATTTAAACATTTTGCCTTTGGTAAAAAGAACATTACCATAGATCAGCATTAACTACGAAGATTTGGCAAATATGTTCAAACTGAACTTTCTATCATTTCGTGGCTGTTATCCCAAGTTGCAAGTTGCGAATTTGAGGTGACTAAAATATTGTAAGTACACAAACTTAACTATCTGGCAAGTGTGACACAAAAAACCGAAGGCGTATTTGAATACGGAAATATGCCTTCCAAATGCGAAACAAAGTATTAAGAAACAGGAAAATTTCATTAGAAACCAAGAAAAGAGCTGATATATATAATATCCGTTGTTCTATATGGCAGTAATAGCTAGACTATTTCCTCACATATTAAGAGGAGAGTTCAGCTAACAGATATGTGTGAGCATAGTGGGGCGTGGGTAGAGGTAGTACTTTTGATTTCTGACACGCTGCACCTTCGTGTGTCCAGGCATCATTAGTCCTCAACCATGTCCTAAATCACTCCAAGTTGCCATGTCCCGGTAAACCCCTACAGCTGGCGGGCTAAACTCACGTGAGGTGGTGTTAAAACATGGACGGACAATTTTAAGAAAATGGAACAAAAATGACATTTGTACTTAAAATCAGGAATATACTGTTGAAATTTCTTGGGTACATAATGAAGAAATACAGATTAGAGAATTTGACTGTCACAGAATAGACTTAAGTCAAGAGGGTCAGAGGAAACAGCGAGTAACCTACCGAACGAGCATGAAGGACGGATAGCAAAAATACAAACATTGCTAAGAGGTACGAAGGATAGAAAGTTCTGGAGAGTTATTATAGCCCATATCCTGAACTGACACGGTACATGAAAACATTTAATAATTTTCTAATCTTTCTACTTTCAAGTAATCTTGGGACTTAAAATGGAACTGTTGCTACCTGGGCAAATTATGTTGCATACATCATAATTCATGCTGGATTATCAACAAAACAAACGATAAACGTTTTTGTTGTAGCAACCACCATGTGAATCACGCTATTCAGAAAACATTAATTACAAATATGTTGTAATAATACCAGCTATATTTCTACAACAATATATAAACACCTCACCTTAAAGTAATCGTTAGCAAGCCAGCCTCACAGAATAGTATTATTATCGTGTTCCATCCTCATCAAGCAAACGAAATCTTTATTTTATAGTAATAAAAAAAAAATAAGTAAATTTAAGAACTGTAAGTTCAAAGCGGTGCATATAAGAAATGTATATTATTTTTTTCATTATGTCGGAAAAATATTTTTTGTATGAAGGTAATAAATCTTATGACGTCATCAATTTTAAAGCATTATGTCTTTAAATAACTAACATGCTTGAAAAAAGCTTTATATTTTAAAAGAGTGTTGCAGCTGATACATTCTCAAACTCTTGTGACCTTATACTTATATGAATAGTGATTTTACAATTCAATTTTCTGTATTTATTTTAAACTTTTCTTCGTCATCAAAAGTAAATATTTTTGTAGAAAGATGCATGCTCTCTCCTTCTATCTATATCTATCTATTAATATATATATATATGTATGTGTGTGTGTGTGTGTGTATATATATATATATATATAGATAGATAGATAGATAGATAGATAGATAGATATCACTTAACCTTTAACTTATCCTCACGTGCAGTTGATTAATAAAAACTCGTTTTGAAAACTTTTCTGTATGTTTTGTCATCGTCTGCTCATAAAAGCAGATTTCTCTACTAACCTACGAAACCTTAGGATTTTTCAGTTCGTCAATAAAATAAGATTTAGCTTATTTCAATAGATTTATCTAATTTCCTTACTTATTTATACGATTGTTCTAATTATTTTCATTGAAAGCTCTTTAAAAATATAAAGTTTCATTAAAGTTCTTACAAAATGTAAAGCTTTTTATAAGCATTATATTCAATTTAATACATAATGATTTTAAAAAATGCTGACGTTATGTTTCAATTAACAGCTACTCATCTTATTTTGCAACACATCTTAGTCCCAATGTTTTCATTATATTTTCTTTCCCGCTATTCCGATATATGTTTTAAAATTACAGTGAAGCTAAATCGTAATTTTTGAACGTTTAAAGGTTCATTTTTTGCGGAGGACATTAGCAAGTATTCCTAGAAATAAACATACACTGAAAGAATTACATTTCCTAACAGCTATGCTTCCACGCATTACCAGATGATTGGCAAATATTTGAATATGCTTCCCAGCCATCATGTGCTTCTTTCTATGTATATGCAGCTATTAATGTGTTCACGGGAAATATTTACTTATTAGAGTAGTAAAAAAAAGTTCGTGAACACAGAAAAGATTATGAAAATTCCAGGCACAGTATTCTCGTGGATCTTTCCAATTTAGGACATATTCGTGGAACGCCTAGGTTGTCATATTGGTCATAAAATTAACACAAATGTTTCTTTCAAACAGTTGAAAGCGTTTGCTACGTAATCTCAAAAGGGTCTACTATTTTGCTAAATCAATCAAGATTCAGTAAAACCAATTTAACAGTTTTAAATAGTTTTAAATACATCTGTATATAATATGGCAAAGGGTCGAGTGAAGGTTCGGCTCTTCCATGAGACCAGGGAGCAAAATAGGTCAATCCTCTTGATACTTGCCTTTTGGGACGTTTCAGGTGCCAGATATTAAACATAACCTCCCCCTGAGCTAAAGATATTGCTTTTTTAAGGATTCACTAAGTTCCAAAGAATCTTAAATTTAAAAAAAAAACATTAAAATTTGATAAGGACAAAGTGCCCCTAGTCATAATAGTCAATCTGCAGTTGACCAATTTAGAAATACTTCGACAGATTTCGTTATCTTACCCGAGCAATTCTGAGAGATTTGGCTTGTTTGATTTTTCTGAATTACACGCATCATCATCATTATCATCATGTGAGAAAGCAGCACGCCAACAAAATGGGTTCAAATTTACGAAACCGAATAAATCCGTCATTACATCCAGACTGATAAAGTTATACCAAGCACATGCATAACAGCCAAATTAACCCAGTATGCTTATGCGGTCTCTGATTGAGGGTATACCCGTTCCAAGTATCACTCCCACGTTGCATTGGCTACCTCGTCTTTCAAACTAAAAAAAAAACTTTCAATATCCAGTCGTGTTGCTACACCACTACTCCCGCTAATGAACAAAGATGCACAATGCACCCACCTTTATGTGACATGCCCAACTGGTTATGACAGCTTATAAGCAAATCTATGGTACTGAACGGGATATAATTACTGCAACCCATCTTAATTCATCAAAACAAAACATGTACATGTTAACACCTCCAATTGATTAAGATCATAAACAATGAGAGTCGCGCCTTGTGTATCATCAGAACATTTTATTATTATTATTATTATTATTATTATTATTATTATTATTATTTCATGAATTTTCTTGAAGTTGTATTGCAGATATCTGGTGACTGTCGCTGAAGAATGCCCAGTACTTTTCTCTGTCTCCTTGAATATCCAATTCATCTCGATTAGTGTTTTTGACACGCTTCTACGTGCGTAAGTGTTATAAACACGACTTTAATTTCACATCCCCTGCTTCCTCAGTTCCCGCGCAAAGATCTAGAATTTTACAGTTTTTCTTTCTTTTGCCTTCGTTCTTTAGCCTGTTGAAACAAATATGTCTAACATCTGACAGACTTCCTTTTACTTGTCTAAAAAATATCATATCCGTTCATTTTGCTTGTATAGGGTGATCTGTTTTAAATCGCACCCAAATCGTTTGCACAGTTCTCAGTTTGTTACTGTTGATACCCTGTAACACTTGCTTTTTGTTTTTTTGTTTTTTATTATTTTAACCGGTTTGCTGTATTCACTTATGTTTTGGTTTGTTTTATTTTTATTTTTATTTTTTTTGCTTTAATATAATTAGTCCTGACGCATTTCATATAGAATCCAATGATACGTTTTGTATTTCCTTTGTATAACAATGCCCACGTTATTATTTTAGATTCTCTTTGGAGAGCTTCCTTTTTACCATTTTTTTTCTTTCTTTTTGTCATTTTATTAATTTTTACATAGTTATGAGCAGTTTTCATGATATTCTCACTGATTTATTGTGTATATTTTGAAAATCCCTTTTTGCTGTCTAAACAAAGGTTTTAATGTTGATAAGTTCGCTTCCTCCTTTTTATTTGCATACTGCCTGTATTCTATCTAAGGTGTGGATTCCTATGCATTAACTCCCTTGTCCATCATTAACTTTCTGGTTTGTCGATCTCTAGATTTAATTTTTTTTCTCTCGTGTCCCGAGTACCTAAGTACGTACTTCATTCCTTTTATTTAATATTATTTAGTAGTAGTATCTTCACACCGAAGGTATCTAGAAACCAATTATGCACTAAGAGTGACAGTAAATCCTACAAAATTGTTAGATATTCTTGCAGTTTTTAGTAGTCCTGTGATCTGTATTGCCTCAACATTATTTTTAATCATCATCATTTCAAACTTTTCTGTAAGTCTTTCAGAGTTTCTTTTGAGTTTGCCAAAAAATGTGGGTAATGTTTTAATTTTCACTGCAATTAGCGCTAGATCTTGATATTTTCCAGATTATTCTGCCTTACTTTAGGATTTACAAGCCTAACGCTATTTCCAAGGCAAATGTTCAGGTTATTTCTATCCTTTAGACCGTCATTGCTTAAAGATGTCATCCTACTTCAAGGCGTCGAATCAGTTCCATTTCCTTCGTATTTCAAATGTAAGGAAAAAGTTATACTCAGATAACTTATTCCCAAGTATTGCTACTTTGTGTAACAGACTCCTGCACAGATTAACCTCTTAAAATATTAACCTCTTCTAGTTAAGGTTCAAGGATCATCTATCCTTCTTATCTTCATAATCTTCATTTCGAACCATTTCATCTTTAATTATTATCTCATCTCATGCATCATAACCATTTTAAAACTAGCCCTATATCTTGAGTTTCACTCTAGCCGTGTACTAGGCAATCTTTATTACCGAAAAGATCTATTATCTAGAATCATTTCTCTTCTTGGTTTACTAAATTAAGTCTTCCTCCCTTCAAGAAAAGTTCAAGTTCTAAACTATTTTGTTTTTCTTATTCCCTAAGTCGATATCCGACTTGTACTTATAACATATTTGTGAAATGTCGAACTATTATTTCTTTTCTATGCCAGTTTGTTGCATTTTTCTTCGTATATAGCTAAGTTCTGTTTCTGTACATAGACAACGCCTGCTATTTTGCAGCATTTATCCCGTTTCCCGTTCATATTAGCCCTAATGGTTTTGTTCTCAGCTGCAATAACGACAGATTCTCTTACGCTTTTCAGATTTCTTCTTCGCACTCATCTACAAGAGATTTCGTCTTAAATTTTTCTTCTCTCTTCAATTTTTCAATTTGTCTCCTCCATAGCATGTTTAAAGATTAATTCAATAGAATTTAACTTCACAGAATCAACTAAATATATTGTTAAACCCCCCTTGAATATTTTATTTTCGTTGCCAAATTCTTAATATATTAATGTATTTTACACGCAATTATTTTATTCTTTAATTATTTTATTCTTTAATAATTTTATAAGCGTGCATTAGTTATTTTTGTGATAATATATTTATTAATACTGCTTAAAGCTTTCATTGCCGTATTCTGAGAATGGTTTTATTAGAAAGATCTATGTCATAAAATTTTAAGTAATTCTCTGCTTTTTATTGTTTTCATTAATGCTATGCAAGTCAAAGAATCCTTCCTTAAAAGTTATTTCCTCATTTCAATGCAATTTTTAAATATGTATATGTATCGAATAAAGAATATTTGCCTTGGGTTCCATTTTACATAATGATGGTGAAATATGCAAAATAGCGAAAAACCTTTGTAAAGGAATTATCCAAAAGTGCTCAAGGAAATAATTTGAAAGTCGTATTTTTTAAAACCATTTTTGATTTAAATGCATTAAAAATCTATGTGAAAAACTAAAATTTTATTTCGATGTCCTCTTTAGATTATGCTATTCTTTCATAAGCTATTTAAATGTAAGTACAAAGACAATCATTACTGTCCTTTTCAAATTGTTAAAATTATTCAAATTTCTCTCATACAGACATAATTCAATTTTTCCTTTTTATATACGGGCAGTGATGGATAAATTGTCTAAATTATGCAAAAATGAAAATAACACGGACATTTCATTTTAACAGATATATTTATCAAAATTACACAAAACTATCTGGAAATAGTAAAGAGTAAATTTATTCAATAAAATCGCAATTAGCTTCAACAACAGCCTCTAGACGGCTTCGGAATCTCTTACATCTCTACTGGACTATCTCCTTGTTTAAGTTGGTGAATGCTGCCATAATCTTTGCCTTCAGTTCATCTTTAGTGTTACAAGGAGTTTTGTTGGTCTCCCGCTCAACTGCGCCCCACACATAATAATCAAGGGGGTTGAAGTTTGGGGAGTTAGGTGGCTATATGTAGGGGTGATGTGGTTGTCTGACAACCATGACTGACAGCCATGACTGACAGCCATGACTGGGTTCGCCTGCTTGTGTGGCATGGTGCAGAGACGAGTTGCCATACGTAGCAACTAGCTACTCAAGGCATCTCCAGTCTAGATGTTTTGTAGACGCTCCAGCAATAGCTAATCCGTTCACTCGTCAGGAGATATCAGCAATTTATGCGTGTACGTCTCTATGTGTATGTATGTGTGTGTGTCTTTGTGTGGGTAAATCACCACAGATGCTGCCAGAATAGAATTTGCATTTAGTATCCACCACAGAAGACATGTACATAAACATGTTTAACTGAAAGATAACCTCTAATCCGGGCCTCAATCGTTGTTAAGGACATGCAAATAGATGATCGAACCAGCTGAGCTTGTGCTATACATACATGAGGCGGCCTATAATAGGGGGAATATATAAGCACCTACCCGAGAAGAGAATAGTAGAGAGTCTCTTACATAACTACTAGAATCTACGTTCGAAGAAGGCCCCAAAGTCACACACCCACTCATTGACAGTAATTAACTAAGTCCGGTGTTAAATACACAATAATGTTACGTCTGAGACATTTAATTTTTTATTAGTATTTGTCTGTATACGATAACATTTTATTCGAAATAGAGTAACTAAATAAAAAAAATATATTAATATTATATATTGGTTTAGTGTGAGCATAAAGCTACTACAAATACACTACACGGAACTAATAATACGTAAATACCAGCGCGCCATTACAGCGACACACGCATTAATTTCCGTGTTTGAAAAACTGAAATGTCTTCTGTAATATGTGTATCCACTAAAATAACGTTAATAATAATAATAATAATAATAATAATAATAATAATAAAATACAGCCTCATAAACACAGTAATTGTTCAGTACACACACCACTATATTACGAGATCATTACGAAAAATTCATAAACTGACCAAGATACTGTCATGGAGTGACAAATTTAGGCTCATTTTTCAACATAGTCTTCCCTTGCGGTCCACACATTTCTTCCATCGGCGTTGCAGGGCTTGGATCCCACTGGTAAAGAAGCTTTCATCCTGTTGATCAAAAAAAGACATCAGTAACAAATCATCACTATGATACTGGTTCTCAGCCAAGTGTTTTTTTTCTTATGTTGGGGAACAGATGATAGTCAGATGAGACCAAGTCAGGAAAATAAGGAAAGTGATCAACCAGCCACAGTTACGCACTGCAGGCATTGATACCAAGGACTTGTGTGCTGTAGCAATTTCCTGATGAAACAAGAGCCCTTACGTCAGTTTTCCTAGGTGTTTGGTCTTGATAGCATTTCGTAACGGCCTCAGCAATTTGAGATAGTACTTTACATTGACGGTGTAGCCCTTTTGATGATAGTCAATAGCCACTGTGCTTTTCGCATCCCCCTAAAACGGCCATCGCCTTCCCTGCATATGAAACGACGTTAGCACACACCGAGCAGAGACCTTCGTCATGCCAAGTTCATTGTGCAGAATATTCTCAGCCGTCTCACGAGATATGCTGATAGCATTGGCTACTGGGTTTATAGACAATCGCTTGTCATCCATCACCATGTGCTGAACACGATCAATGTTTTACTCGGTGGTAGTAGTTGCAGGGCCTCCAAACCTTGGGGCAATTTTCAAACATTCCTTTCCTCTCCTACATTCAGTTGCCCACTTTTGTACTGTTGATAAAGCTGGATTGTCATCCCTTAATGCAACAACCATGTTAACATAAATATCCTTGTAACCTAAACGTTTTTTTGCAAGCACATGATAACATCACTATGCCAAATTATGTCCATATTCAAGAGAAATCGTTACTAGCTACATTTGAAGTCTTCTTTGAACAGACAGATGTCAGTTTACCTGGAAATAAACAATGCAGTTATTAATTAGAAGAGTTTAAGTTAATGATTTTTAAATTTTAAAGTCCTAGTACCATTCCTTCAAGGTCAGCCTAAGAACTTTTCAGCCTACTCTCTTATAATTTATATATAGTAAATCTTCTGTACAAGATAGATAGATAGATAGATAGATAGATAGATAGATAGATAGATAGATAGATATGAAATAGTAAAATGTATGGTATTTCACAATATCTGGCAAAAATCATCTCAATATTGTTGTAGGGTTCCTATTTATTCTGTCGTTATGGCTTGATCTTACACGGTCTCAGTAATTTAAGTCTTCGCATTTCTATAAGTGTTTATGCTGAACTTGTTTGGACATAGTTCCGACAATTCACATTAGACAAACAAATTAAGTACCGTCTCCATTAATTTACCCCCGCCCCTCAGTTTAGAGAATTACAGCTGCTATATTTGTTTAAAATCACTTAAGATAAATGAGCATAGAGTTTATTCACTTTCAATTAACCTGTTCCTCGACTGACGCGATTCATTCCTACGTGGATTTCTCTTGGTTTATATTCGTAGCTTGTTAAAAGTAGTCAAGAGAGGAGTACCATTCAGCCTGAAATATTTAACGACTATTTAATGATCGCAACTATTTTCGTTTTTACAAACCATAAAAAACTGCTTCTTCTATATCCTTCAGGACTCTCCACAATTTCCTGTCCTTTGTAGCTCCCTTGTCTTTTTCTCTCTCCTAAATCCTGTTCTGTCATCCATTCACATAAGCACGTTAAGTAATTTATGCACACTGTTTTCTTCTGTCCTTCTTGCTTCAATGTCATGTGAGTGTCAAATTTTCCAAGCATTATTCCTCATTATATGCCATCGTCTTACTGTATAGATTGAATAAGTAAAATGAGAAGACACATTCTTGTTTTAGGCCCCTTTCTATTCTTTTTCTATGCAGGCGGTTTACTGCTATTCTAGGTTCTGGATTATTTTAATATCCTTTCTAAATGTCTCAAGGTTACACAGCAGTTCCGACAGTTTTTTGTAGGATAGGTTATCAAACGCTTTTGCAGTAAAGAAACTACAAACGGGAAATAAAAGCTGATAATCAAACTTTTTATTCTATTGTGTAATAATGTTGATATAAACTGACATCCAGCGGTTCACTTTAAAGTACGTAGTTGATTGTCTCGTTATTTAATTTAGATTTCCATTCAAGTTTATTGATAATATTTTATCGGGTGTTCTGCTCTCGAGCATATCTCACTGGTTATTCAATATTTATTTTTGTAGTTCTTTCTTCATTTCGGAAGTTTACTTTCATAGTTTATCATTTGTTTATTAAATGTCTTCTTATATTTTGTTTTCTTATCTGAACAATTTTCACTTCATAGAAGCCTCCCATGTCGTCATTTAATATATATTTTCCTCTTTAATTTATCAATTGGTCATATAAAGCTATGCATTTGATATTTCAATTTCATATCACGCGCAAATGAGATAACTTATTATTTCCTAACCTATTTTAAAGTATTTTCTTTCGTCAAAAGTAGATAATTAGAATTATTATCCCGCACACAGTAGCGTACACAAACACGCGCGCGCACACACACACACACATTTGCTTAAAATGTGCTATATTAATGGGGGGAAAGTGCTCGCTATCGGAATAAGTCATTTGTAGATATAAAGTGTCTGGGCAACTCTGCATGGTGGCTCAGTTTTCCGTCAATCAGACCATCTGATGATTGCTTAAAACATGAAACTGTTAGTCACCATGCAGTGTTAATTTCTATACCCAATCTGTTCATAGATAGATAGATAGATAGATAGATAGATAGATAGATAGATAGATGCTGAGCAGACCTTAGTTACAGTTTCTGGGATACGGCGAGTTATCTAGCGTGATCAACAAACTGAACAAGATCAGCACACTCAAACCCTCGGTCACGATGACTTGTGACTTCGTGCTAGCACAGCTATCGACAGTCCCCCAAGTGTTCCGTCTACCCAATTTCACTCACAAGTCTTGGGTCAACCCGTGGTATGATTTTCAGCTACTTTCCAAAGGTGCCGCACGCTGAAATCGTCCCCCTCCAGACCGATAACATCAGGAAGTCTACTTTCTGACAAATCAACCGTATTGAGATTCGAGTCCGGGTCTCTATATATATATATATATATATATATATATATATATATATATATATATATGTATATATATACATACAAGGTGATTGAAAATATCTCCCTATTTTATGTATGTGTGGTCAGTTAGGAGTTCTGACAACACTCTGTCACGTTTTTCTTTGGGGTTGGTTGAATGAGCAAGTTTACTATACCAAACCAAGACTTTGGAAGAACTTGAAGAGCGAATACAAGAAGTTATGTCTTCCATACCACAAGTTTGTTTTTTTTTTTTCTGGTGAAATAAGTTGACGCGATTCCTGGGCGGCTCTAGAAGCTAGTAGCAAAATCTGGTGCCCATATCGAATTTTAAATAAAACCTCATGCTAAACGCTTTTCACTCATATTCATTTCTTTTTAAAATTCTAGTTAATAAATAAATTATAAGTATTTTAAAATGGGGAGTTACTTTTTAATAACCCTGTATATAATATATATGTGTGCGTATGTGTGTGATCAAGACACACATACACGCAAACACTTCCCTTTTCAGTCTTGATAAAGTCCAAAATCGTCTCCGTGTTTTCCATCCTCCAACCATTCTCTCATAGGCAAGATATGGCAAGCCTCTCACTACTCTATCGCTACTTCCATGGAAAGTGTTCGGACGAACTACATTCCTTGCTTTTGCCAAGTCCACCCTTCACGGCTAGGACCCGCCATGCTACTCACATTGTAGAAAGTCACCCACATTCCCTTCGTATCTCATAGGCGAGAACTGTTCCACTCAAACAAAGCTGTATAGAGTTATCTTTCCCTGCTACTCATATAAACTACCCATTAACGTAATCCTGTACCTCCAGTGGTCCCGAGCTTTGTACCAGGTGAAGCTTACTGAAATATATATATATATATATATATTGTTTTTATTGTAATATTGACGGATTCAACCATTTTCTTTTGATTTCTTGATACAGTTGTGTACGTTTGCTTGGGAGAGCAGTAATTGTGTTAGGAAAGGTGAAATAGGGAAAAAGCCTGGATAATATTCATTGGCGGCACTCTCGAGGATTTTTCTTCTGAATGAGTTATTTACTTTTTTATGAATGTAGCATTTTTAAAATCAAAATTGTAGTTGAATTTATTTCTATGTATGACTAGTGCATTAGTTAAGTTGTTTTTTGTTAGGTCTCTTTTGTGCTCATAAATGCGTTTTTTTATATTTCTACTTGTTTCTCCAATATATTTGGAGGAACAGTTTTGGCAATTTATTTTATAAATGCCTGCTTCAGAAATATTATTGCTATTAGTGTTTGAAGATCTGAGTATATCCATAATGGTTTTGGAAGTGGTTGTGACTATTTTAAGATTATTTAGATGGGATATGTTTTCTGGACAGTGGACGTGAGACAGAGTTGGTCGGTAGTATTATGCAACTGTTTTCATGTAATTTATTATTGCGGATTATGTTATTAATTTTGTTTCGGTTGTATATTTTGTATGCCTTTCTTCTTGTCTTGTGGATGAAATGATATGGGTATTGTAGGTTTTTGATTGTGTTTTCGATGCATGTTTCTTCTTTAGGACTGCAGTTTCTTCATGCTCTCAGATAGAAACCTATAATAATTCCAGATTTAACTTTAGAAGAGTGGTTTGAGTAGAAACTGATCAGATCATTTTTGTTTGTAGCCTTTCTGTAAACGTCAAAATTGTGTTCGTTATTATTTCTATGTAATATGATATTTAGGAACAGAAGAGTGTAGTTGATTTCAGTTTCAAATGTGAAGTCTATTGTAGATTTATCATTAAGTTGGTAAAGATCTGTTAAATTAGTATTTTGTGGATATATTAATAATGAGTAGACTATGTATCTGAAATAGAAGGCGTTTGGAGGGAGAATGTTTTTGAATGGGTCACCTAGAAATTCTAAAAATAGACAAGCAAGTGTTTTCTAAATTCTTCCAGTAGCTAAGGACATTTTTTGTTATTATTAGTTACTTTGTTTTAATAAACTCATTTCGTTTTTACCTTGAAAAAGTTTACGTTGGACGAAACGCGTCGGCTAATATTATAGTTTTTTTATTGTCTTTTACATTCATATATATATATATATATATATATATATATATATATATATATATATATATATATATATATGTTAATTTAGTTCACTATGCTCTATAGGATCAAGATCTAGTGACACATTTTTGCATTCCATGAACCAATCTGCCATTATTTTTTATTTGTGACAGGGTGCATTTTACTCTTGGAAGTCGTAAATAGGAGCACATAGTTAACCGCAATGCCTATTTGAACTGCGTGATTGAAACGATATTTTATTGATACCAAGGGCCCCAATGTATACCAAGGAAAAATCTATATACCATTCCACCACCAGTAGCAGCCTAAACTGATGATATAAGGTAAGCTGGATTCATACCAACACATTTTTGCCGAACTCTGTGCCTGTCAATCGGTTGTCATAGTAGTAATGAAGACTCATCAAACCAGGCAACGTTTTTCCAATCAAGCCAACTGATGATCACTCAAAGCATAAAACTGGCAGTTACCGTTTATATCAAGCTGTACATAGATATATGAAATTATTTTATCAAATATCTGCTGAGATTAGATGTAAAAATCCATGGTACTCTGAGAAGAAATTCATATAAATCAACTATTTTATTTTATTACTAATTAAATTTAGGGCGTGTTCACAAAAATTCTCTTTTTGGAACCAAGTGAGGCAAAATTATTTACAGAACCTTATAAGTAATAGCACCATTCATTGCAATCTACGTAATCGATTTTAACTATTCTCCACTCTTATGAATTCGAAGATTTCCGTGTCTAAAATATTGGGAAGCAGCCATCAAAAACAACATGAATCCCAAAAAGAAACATCACACTTTACATAGACATATTGCTTCTGGAGACACTGACTTTCCACACAATCTTTAATGGCACCAGCTTGTCACTTAATTTCTTAATTCTATTCATAATGTAGAATACCACTTCTTTTTCTATCAAAAATCCTTGACTATATCACAATACATTAGAGAAATTAACTTTAACAGCGTTGCTCACATTCAAAAATTTATAAAAAGGCTCATGCCCGAAATCCCAAAACTTCAATGATTCACATGTATGTAATAAAAAAAAGAAATTATCGAACCGTCTATGTTGGTCAAGGAAAGAAATTATCGAACCGTATATGTTGGCCCAGGAAAGAAAAGGTTATTTCGGTTGTAGTGAAGTCTGCTATCTTAGACACTTCAATTCTGTCCAGTAAAAATAAAAGCAGCTGCAAATCATCTTGACACAACACCATTCAGTCCAGTACAACACACCAAGACTAGGTTTCTCGATAAACTGTGGAAAACAATATTAAACTGCAATTGATGTACACGGAGCTGTGAAAAACTGGCATTTCCAGCGTGGCAAATTATTCCTTCTGTTCCTTCTCATTAAAGTAATTATTGTTGTAGGTGCTATACTCCAACTAATGTATCAATCAAAGATTTCGCAAGATTTATTAACACTCAGACGAAAGAATTCTTACATTTATAAAATGATTTCTATTCGTCTTTTCAATGAGAGATTCTAGAAGTGCGAGTTGTTTCCCAGCTTAATAATGATTCTTACGAAATAAGATTTGTTTCATAGTTAGGAGCCCTTTCGGTTGGGAAAGAGTACTTTGTTTCAAAAGATTTATATCTTTACTTATCAGTATCAGTGTGCTCGCTTGAGAAATGTCTCTTTTTTAACTAAATTCTTTAATTTCCGACATGAGTTTATCTGTTTGACGGATACGTGCAATAAAAACTTGAAAGTATTTGTTTTTACTAAACTACCAGCCCAAGAAGTCATAAAAATCAAAGGTCAATATCTTCTTATGTGGTATATGTTCTGAAAACACTCTTTTAAAATTTGGATCCATGCTGTTATTACAGCATCACAATTTTGTACATTGATTAGTTGCCCATCGAGGATTCTAATCTCACTTTCAACCACACCCCAAAGATGCTTCACGGGATCGATATCTGATAACTGTGAAGGTTACTTTAACGCATAAAACTCATTACTGTGTTCCAAAAATCAATCTGCCACTATTTTTTATTTGTGACACGGGACATTGTACTGCTGGAAGTGCGTACCATCGTCAGCACGTGGTCAGTCACAAGACCTAGGTAGGCTGTAGCATTTAAATAATGTTTTATTGACACCAAGTGTGCCCATATATGCCCCCAAATATTTCCTCATACCATTACATTACCATCACTAGCCTGAACTGTTGATACAAAGCAGGACTTATCCATACTCATCGGATCATGCAACGTTTTTCCAATCTTCTTTTGTCCATTTTAGCGAATTGTATCTCCACCTTTTTATTTTTATCTGATTATCTGAGTGGCACTTGACGCAGTCTTCTGCTGCTGTAGCACATCTGCTTCAACGCCCTTCTCTATGATTTTTTGTCAACTTGAACCATTTTTCTCTGACCTCTTTCCTCTACATAAGATTTCTGCCTGCAGATTTGCCGATCCTTAGAATATTTTTCTTTTAATGTCTATTCTCTATAAATACTAGAGACATGGCTGTACGTTAAAATCTTAATAGGTCAGCATTTTGTGACAGGCCTGCCCGTCTAGCACCAGCTACCATGCCGCATTTACTCACTTAAAAATACCTCATTCCCATACTAATGCATAAAATGAAATTCAGCAGTTCGCCATGTCCATGATTAAATGTTTACATTTATTAAATTGCCATCGCGTCATTGGCTGATTAGAAATTTGCATAAAATCGCATTTGTTCACTTGTACTTCAGTAAGTGGCCAGTGAGTGTACAAGAAAAGTACTTACATATACAGAGTGACCCAAAAATGACTTTACCGTAATACCAGAAAGTAAAAAAAAGTTTAAACAAAAACAAAATTAATAAAAACTATGAATTTAAAAAATTCAAATTAAATTTATATGAAAAAAAAATCGTGTTTATAAAACAGCATTACGGTAGAGTAACTTTTGGGCCACTCTGTTTCTTTCAATGGCATTAGTTATAATTTCTGTTGAGTGACAATTCCATTTTTCCTGATTTCTAGTAGACAATAGACTGAAAACAAACTTTCTAAAACAAATTTTAAATTAAAACTAATAAATTCAATATTGATTCAACCAATTTTTCCCCTGCAGCCAGAAATATTTAGTTTTGCACAGACAATAACTAAAGTCAAGTAGAGGATTAGCGAAAAAGCTCTGTTTACTGAAACTGAGTAAATATTGTGACATACATATAAACGAATAAATACATCTACATACCTTTCACATTAATATTCACACATACGTACACTTCCTTGTCATGTAACTTTATTTTATAAATGTATGCGCATGTAGCGTAGGAGTTATCGGCACGACATGTCGACATCAAATTCTGTTCACTGCATTCACTTTTGCACAAATACCATTGAGAAATGTATGATTCCATTTCTCTTCCCACACCCAACTATGGGTTAAATAGCACAACTGATTGAGCTCTAAATCCTTGATAAGTAAATCTCTGAATTAAAACTTGAGAAGCGGTGTTTAGAAAATTTGTAACACACTCTGCACAAGATCTATGTTATTAGTTCTAAGAAAAAGCATTCAGTACACATTTTATTTGGTTGCAAATGTGTGGATAATCTGGGGGCTCAGTTCTAAAACTTAAACATCAAGCCCTCATCTCATATTACATCGACGTGAAAGTCCATATATATATAAGTGAACATTGAGGTCAACACCAAGCGGCAACAGTATTTCATACATTTTTTCATGTCATGTGTTCTGTTTTGGCTCGACTATTTATATATGCTGGTCAATGATGCATTATGGGTAGCAAGGTCTATTGTATTGCTCTAACAGTTATTGGGTAGGTGTTAACGGTTATGTTTTTAATTATTCCAACGACTATTGATTAGAAATAATTGTTGATCTGAATGCGGTTATTTGTAGCAATTTTATATTGTTGTCTGTTAATTTTTTATTCATTGTTTATTATTGATTACTTAATTATTTATTGTGGATTAATATTATTATTACATTTACTTATTTTTATGAGTGCATTCGGAGTTTTTTGATTTGCGTATTTTTTACTTAATTTGTTTATTTATTTAGAAATTTGTTTATTTTAGGAGAGATCTTATTTGTTTAGTTTAAAGTATTGACTTTATCTAAATCGTCTGCGTTGCATGTAGTGCATATATTTACATTTTCATGGTGGTATTTTATCAGATATTCTTTCCTTGTTTTCGATATTTAAGTAACGTAGTGAAAATGTTTGCATTTTGAGATAAGTTCTAATCGTTTCGCTAGTAATTTGAGTTAGTCTGGGAAGGTGATTATACTTATATATATATATATAAACAAATAAGATAAAATATATATATATATATAAAAGAAAATAAATAAACATGACGGAAAATTCAACATTACACAAAAAATAAAAAACATTACACAAAAATCAGTAATAAAAATAACAAAAGCGTTAATTCTCATCACTTAGTTAACGCCGTTAGATTTTCGAATATCTTATAAGCGTTCTCTAATTCAAAATTTGAAAGCATAACGTTATTTGTCTTCACGTTCTTCTAGTATATACAAATACACGTTGCTAAATAAGATTTCTACACTTGCCTTGATAAAATTCCACAAGGAAAGAAAAAGTCTTTTCTGTTATTAAAGTGGAAAATCTTAATGTCAATGCGTCATATATATATATATATATATATATATATATATATATATATATATATATATATATAAGTAACAATTTAATACCACGGAATGCATGAATTATTTTGTGGAGATCTCATTGGTAAACCAAAATTTTGTCTGTAAAGTTACTTATCAAATTTAAAGAAACATTGCTTGGCGATTAGCTGGCATATTTTTATGATTTTATATGTAGATAGAGGTAATTTAATTTTTGCTCTTGTTAGGTGTTTTTTAGTAGATTTAAGCATTTCTCTACAGGTACGTTTGTGTATAGAGATTTTATATCTAAACTAGCCATATATTTATTTTTAATGCCTATGTTTTTTTTTAAATTTGTTTAGGAGGTCACCTGAATTTTTTATGTGTGATGGACTAATAGTGCCGAGGAGTAGGGTTAAAATTCTGCATATTTTGCGTTTTGATGTCGCTGAAAGAATTAGCTAACAACAAAAACATCCATATATCTACTTCTGATAAGAGCGGGGGAATTGTAATCATGGATAAACACATTTACCAACAGAAAATGAGAGAACTCATTAACGATGATAACATCTATGAAAAAGTAAATGGAAACAAAGCCATAAAAGAAACACAAAAATTCACAAGCTACATCAAAAAGCTACTAAAAATGAAGACTTCTAGATAAAACTTATTGAATACCATCCAAAAACACCCACATTATACGGATTACTAAAGACACATAAACCGAACATACCAATGAGACCTATCATATCAGGGATAGGCAGCGCCCAACATAAACTATCCCGAAAACTAAGCAGAATTTTAACCCACTCCTCGGCATAAAAATTCAGATGACCTCCTAAACAAATTAAAAAAACATAGGCATTAAAAATAAATATATGGCTAGTTTAGATATAAAATCTCTATACACAAACGTACCTGTAGAGAAATGCTTAAATTTACTAAAAAATCACCTAACAAAAGCAAAAATTAAATTACCTCTACCTACATAAAAGCATAAAAATATGCCAGCTAATCACTATGCAATGTTTCTTTACATTTGATAACCAACTTTACAGACAAAAATTTGGTTTACCAATAGGATCTTCTCTCAGCGACGTTCTTGCTTGTCTGTTTTTAGAGTTTCTAGAAAGAACCCATTCAAAAGCAAATTCCAAACTCTTCCTATTTCAGATACATAGACTACTCACTATTAATATGTCCACAAAATAATAATTTAACAGATCTTCTCAACCAACTTAACAACGTTGAACCTACAATAGATTTCACTTTTGAAACTGAAACAAACTATACTCTTCCCTTCCTAGATATCATGTTACACAGAAACAATAACGAACTCAATTTAGACGTTTATGTAAAGGCTACAAGCAAAAATGATCTGATCAGTTTCTACAAAAAAACTGCTCCTTTAAAATTAAATCTAGAAATATTATAGGTTTCTATCTGAGAGCATTAAGAATCCGCAGTCCCCAATATTTGCCTAAAGAAGAAACATGCATAGAAAACACATTCAAAAATCTACAATACTCATATCCTTTCATCTACAACGCAAGAAGAGCATACAAAATATACAACCGGAACAAAAATGATAACATAATCCGTAATAATAATTTACATGAAAACAGATGAATAATGTTACCCACCAACTTCGTCAAGTCCACTATCCAGAACAACCTATCCCATCTAAATAATCACAAATACTTCCAAAATAATTATGTTTATAATCAGATCTTCAAACACTAATAGCAATAAGATTTCTGAAGCAGGCATTTATAAAACAAATTGCTTTAAATAAACACTGTTTAGAGTCATTTTTTTAACCAAACGCCATTCGGCTAACACTTCTTCAGGGACTAACGCAGGTGAAATTATTGTATCAAAATTGGTATGAATAGATAAGTAATATAGAGGAAGATTTGGAGTACATTTAAACCATGTAAATTAACGATTTGAATATACGGAAATTCAAAAGTTGTATATACTCCAGCGTGTGTGTAAAATATGAAAGAGATTAACTCACGATCCTCCAAATAAATAAAGTGACCAAAGAAAATTCTCCTTTTGCTTACATAAAGAAGATTGTTGTAATTTATTATATACAGCTTCCACACTTACAAATGGAATGAGCCTTATGCAAAATAGAAAATGAGTTGATAGAAAAATTGGAAGATCATAGCTCATTCTCCAAAAGGTTTGCTTTGATTTGTTTTGTTTTACGGCATATCAACCTCAATGGCTTATTTCGGGCCGACAAGATTTGTATTGCTGGTAATATTTTTTTAAATATATTGCTGGTAATATTTTTTTCAAAAATTGTATTGCTGGTAATAATTTTTCTTTAAAAGATTTATTGCTGGGGATAATTATTTTACAAAGTATTTCTGTTATTAAAACCTATTTTTACGCTTTCATAGTATTTTGACCCCCCGTTAACTATTTACCCATAACTGGGACCCTAAAAGGTGCTACCACCCTGGGTCAGGGTAGTCCTGTGAACAACAGCAATTAAGGGGTGGTTCCACGCTCCTCAAAACCTCCTTGTTGTTGGATGTAGTTTATTGTCATGCCCAGGACGCTTCTCCAAATGTGGTTGTCCAGTCGCAGATTAATGTATTAAATTACTTATCTTTTCATACCAATTTTGATACAATAATTTTGCCAACGTTACTCCTTGTAGAAGAGTTGTCCGAAAGGCGCCTTAAATAAAAAAAAAAGAACACAAAACAGTGTTTATTTGAAACAATATATATATTTTTTTTTTTTTTTCATTATAGATAGATAGATAGATAGATAGATAGATAGATAGATAGATAGATAGATAATATTAGTGGTAAATATACACATACATATGCAAAATATATATACATACATGCATACACATACATATATATTTTTGAATAAAAAAATTCTAAGAGGATAGAATCCAGGTAGAACTCAATGTCCAGGACACAGTAAGGATATAATAAAAAGGCTTAAACACTAATATTCCATGGTCATAATTTATTCCATTGGAATCATAAATACGATCCAATTCATCAGACCTACAAATTCAAAAAGAAAACAAAAAAAAACAACTCCGGAAATAAAAAATAGAATTTAGAGAGAGTGTAAGTATGAGAGTGTGGGACGAATGTTAGAGCTAAAGAGAGGGGTAACAGAAGAGAGAAGGTGGGGGATTAAAACTTAACAGAGAAGTTTTAGAGAAGTGAGTCAAAGACGGCTTAAGTGAGAGAAATATGAATGTTGTCGGATGTCTAATACATTAAAGATGTAACCGGAAAGGATACATTTTGTGGTGACATACACACTCAATAGACGATCTAATCTTAAAGATCAGAAGAAGAGGGAGGGGAGAAAAAGAAAAGAAAAAGGGGTGGGGGAGAGAGATGGGGCTGGGTAAACTAAAACTGAAGGGCATTTATAAAAAGGCCTGCGGTGTAATTAAGAAAATTTGACAAAATTAATATCGACTACAGGTTACAAATCAAATATAAACATATAAAAAATAAATATATACATATATAATAAAATTTGTGTATTTAGGCAGCAATCCTTCTTTCATTCACATTTCATTGAATACGACATACAAAGTTCTTTTATTTAGTTTTTTATATAATTTCTCATGCCATCTAATAATTTTTTTACAGATGTTAAATTGTACCAAAATTGTCCGAATGTTCTTTTTATCTGGCTGATTTCGGTTTTAAATTTAGCCATTTTCATGGATCAAATATTTTAACTGTTAAATAAGAAATAGTTTGTTGCATGTATGTTTTATCAAATGTTTTAACTTTTCAAAACACGGTCAATATATTGTGTCCATGTTCATAGTTGGTATTATTAAGTGTTGTTGTTTTTATTGTTTTTAATAATAAGGTTTCCATTATTTTTAGTCATTTTTGCATGTAGATGATGCTATTATATGTGTGTTTTCGACAAGTATGTTACAAATTGTGTGTGTGTGTGTGTGTGTGTGTGTGTGTGTGTGTGTGTGTGTGTGTGTGTGTGTGTGTGTGTGAGAGAGAGTGAGTGCGTATGAGAGAGATATGAAGGAATAATATCAACCATAATCTAGAAAGCAGAGATTTTCATTTTGGGAAGGTTATAGTAGAAATGAATATATATATATATATGAGTGTTTGTATATATATATATAAAAGTGAACATTAAAGTCAACACTTAGAAGCGACAGGCTGTTTCATGCTAGACGCAATCGTCAGGCCATCGAGGGCATTAACTGGAGAAATTAAGACGACAAGAGTCTTTATTAGTTTTTTTTTAAATAGAAGTTGTAAATATATTATTACTTAAATTGACGGCAACATCTAAAAAAGGGAGTTTATTGTTTTCACTAAGCTCATAAGTAAAATTTAGAACGGAATTTTGTTGAAATGTAGTTTTCAGATTTTCAATTTACTTTTTGTTATGAGCTAAAATAAATGTATCGTCTACATAACGAATATATATTTCAGGTTTAATAATTTTAGTAAAAACCTTGTTTTCAACATAGGACATTTAATAATTGGAGGAGCACAGTCCGAGAGGGATTTCATACTTACTCTATCAGTTTATGTGTAACTACTACTATTCTGGCATGGACACAATATGATGGACACGATATCTTCACCGTGTTTTGAAAATGAAAACATTATATAAATACTTACATACAAAAAACTATTTCTTGTTAACAGCTAATATACTTCAAACTTGAAAATGGTTAAATGTAAAGCCGAAATAGCTCTGAAAGAAAGAACAATTGGTCAGTTTTTGTATATATATATATATATATATATATATATATTGTCTATATGAAAAAATTATTATATATATATATATATATATATATATATATATATATATATATAATTATTTATTTAAAAATTATAACATAAATATGTTATAAAATCACTACAAAAATAGCCATTTTGTTTCAACACCTCCGGTGTCTTATCAATGATGATGTTGAATGTAGAATAAATGGTTTTAAAAGTTTCAAATTATTTAACGATCCTTCGTAAAGGGAAAACGCTGTTACACAAGCTAAAATGACCAATCAAAACAAATATAAGAAAATTAAAAAAACTTGACAATTAGTAAGGTTATTAATAGCTATTAATAGCTTTAAATACATATATATATATATATATATATATATATATATATATATATATATGTGTGTGTGTGTGTGTGTGTGTGTGTGTGTGTGTGTGTGTGTGTTTGTGTACGTATGTATGTATGTATATGTATATATTGTGGATATGTATATGTATGGATACGCTTTTTATTTTTGCATATTTTACATTTCAATTACTTAAATTGGTCTTTTATTACTTTAGTCCTTTATTGGCCACTTAATTAATATTATTGATACATATTTTTATAAATTAAAAACAAAATTTTTAAAGGAATTTTTTTTTTTATTTAAATTACATTAAAATTTTAAAATTTATGTTATTGCCTTATATTGGTGTCAAATATTATTTTTACTGTTATTTGAATGATTTTTATATTTGTTATTATTAATATCATTATTTTTATTATTATCAATTTGTAATTATGACGATTATAATACAATGTGAAGATTTCACTGCTTAAAATGATTAGATATTTTCAATATATATTCCCCTTTTTTGTCGGGACCTGGAAATATAACCTATTTTGTGTCAATCTGTCTACGATTTCACTTTCTCTCCCCTCCCTATACTTATCTTCCTTTCTCTTCCACCAGTAAACCTTATATTGAAATCTCTGTCTTTCTCTCCCTCTTTTCTTTCTTTCTACCTTTTAATATTAAAACTTATTGCTATCACACTTTTCCTTCTCTTTCCTTTTTTCCGTTTTTCTTTTTTGTCATTTCTTTTATTTTTATTTTTATTTTCCCCTTTCCTTGTATCTGGATGAATTAAACTCCATTTCTCAATGTATTTTTGGTGACTGATTGGGCAATAGCCCATAAAGTAAATTATTACCACATAATGGCTTTTTAAAGATTCCTTATTCATTATTATTATTATATTGCTCTGTTTTTACATTGAGCTCTCTTTTAGTTCATATTCTCCTTGGAATTATCCCTACTAAACATCTCTGGACACACACACACACACATATATATATATATATATATATATATATATATATATATATATATATATATATAAACTAACTACACTAAAAAAACCCCCCTTGAAAATGGCTGAAGAAGTGACCGAAATGGACGATATGGACAGTTTTTGTACTCGCTCATTCCTACCAAACGAAGAATAAAACACTGGGCAACTAAATAAAAAAATTAATGAAATTTTCCTTGTCCTTCATATTTAACGAAAGATGTTTAAAAAAAATATATATATATATATATATATATATATATATATATATATATATATATATATATATATATATATATATAAGTGATCGCACATGCAATTACAGAAACATGTATGCGCACGCATATGGTTGTTTATCTATAATTATGCTCACATACACATTCTTAAAAGGCTTATGCTATATTTTGTTTTTGTTGAGGTTGCATCGATATTTTCCAGCGGCGGACAAAGGAATTATCGAACATGGTTGATGCCTTCACCAGGACAATGTCCTATGCTACATTTCTCGCATATATACAAAACTAAACAAGTTTCTGATCGATGCGACACAACGAAGTGTTTTCATTGCCAATTCTCATTCATTGTTAATGAATCACTTTGACTGACATCTGCAAGCAACGTTGCCCCGTATAATTCTCCATTCTCAATTCAATAAGCGTACCAATCAAGCGATCCAATGCTTTTTCTTCCATCTGCTCCAGGCAGAGGACAATCACATTTTGAGAAGAGAATACCCCAATCCACACGTACCACAAAGTGAGATGTCTATCAGTATTTTAAAGCGCACCCAGTGATTTATATGAAGGTATAAATCATAAATTAAATTCTTCCAATTACAGTTTATATTTTTAGCGTACACATAATGCTGGGTGTTATACATAACACGAACATGTAAGAATATTTGATTATTTTAAGGAATTAGGGACGGATTATTTAACGAAAATCAATAATGTGCAATTATACTGATGGAGTTTAATCTGCTTTAGGAAGTTTATAAAGCTGTTATCAATAATCAAAATCTATCAACCACAATGAAAAGAAACTTTATTCCTAAAATGACTGATATATAGATATGACACTCACTAAAAATGTCATAATAATTAATGGGAAAATGATTTTCGAATATTTCTCTTAATACTTAGCCATTAGCAATTTTACTAATTTTGGCTTCTATTTAAATAAAATATACTTGTCTTTATCTGCTAGCAATAACTTTTTTTTATTATTTTTGTTGCATTTTCTGATTGCCCACGCCAGTACTAACTGATGGCTTACAATGGAGATCAAGTGACAGCTTCAACACTCTTGTATTATAGCAGTTTTCAATAAGGCCGTCGTTTAACCGGATCAAACTCTTCACTTAATTTCAAGTTCCTCTTATCTTTTTACCTAGACTTTATTAGACTGTTCCAAGCGCACAAATAACGACTGATACGAGTGTCACCTTAATAATTCACAACTTTCTCTGTTCTCCTCAAAAATAAATATCCAATATTTAGTATGTTTTCGTCTTTACTGCTACAAAGTTCAGTTGCTTAGTATAGAGTGGGTGACCTATTTGAGTCGCAAAATCTCAGATTTTATGTTACATTCTCCAGAGCAGATTTTGTTCTGTTTTTATACCTTCGGTATGCGTGTATAGAATCTAGTCGATTGCACAGTTCCCAGTTGATCAACCCAGTCATGTCTACTTTTTATTCTTTCTCGGACAACTTACTACATTCTCTGATTATACGGTTCACTCTCACTTTCATTTCAACGAAGTTAAATTTTCTTTTTTCTTATCTTTTATCTCTCTTGGCGTTTATATATTTGGTCCTGAAGTCTCCATATAATTGTTTTTCATTCCACTTTTGTGTCTACAACGTTTTGTGTCCAGGATTCCAATTTATTCTTCAATTTACTGCAGTGCTGTTTTTAACTGCTGTGAATATATTTCATCATCGTTATTATTATTATTATTATTTTAAGCTTTTCACCCCAAGCAAAGCGGAAGTGCCACTAGCACGCAAGGGATTATACAGAGAGTGGGAGCAAGATTAAAGAGGCGTGCTAAATGAAAGGATGAAGAGAAGGACGGGGAATAGATCAAGGCATCTGGAAATGTCGATTTGAATAGTTGGAGATTATAGCTATCAGGGAAGCAAGTAAGAGAAAGGGAGACATGAAGCTATTGGAGTAGAAGAGACGGGTACATTTAATCGTTTCGACAGTGAAAGGGTGGGATTGAGATGTCAACCTAGTAGCACGTTTAAATTAATGCAGTTTGAAAACTAGCGAAAGTAGCTCATCGGAGCAGTTACCGTGAAAGTATTTGTATTATTTAAACTCACTGAGTTTTCAAACCAGTTGGAATTAGTGGATTAGAGTGGATGTCAAGTATACTAAATATTTTATGCTTGTACCATTAGTTTTATGGTCAAAATGTAGTATTTTATCAGTTTCGAATGGAACACTCTTACGACTCATATCTATTTTATACTCATTCTGAGCTTATTATTTTATTTCCTTTGATTTCTGATGTGTACTCATTTCTTTCCGGGTCCCGCCCAGAGGCCTAAGGTTAGAAATGGCATCATGACATTTTTCACTGGAAAAAAATATATTTAAACAAAGCCCTTCGTAAGGTGTCGGCTGTACTCGTGAGAACAATTTTTTGTATTTCTTTAAGGCATGGGCTTCCAGGAATCCCTTCAATTAATCTACTGGAATCTTTTCCAACCAATCCGAGGGCTACAACTACAACGGGTATTGTTGATGTTCCCATGTGCCACATTTTGGAGATTTCGATTTCAAGGTCCTTGTATTTTGATAGCTTTTTGAAGATCTTGAAAGATACATTGCAGTTTGCAGGGACTGCCATATCAATAAAGAGGCGCTTTTTTGTGTGCGATCTCTAATAACAATGTCTGGGCGTTAGCTTTGATTGTTCTGTCTGCGTGTATTGTGTAGTCTCATAAAATTGTAACGTCCTATCTCCGTAACCGGGTCTGGGTGGTGTTCAAACCAGTTTCTTTCAGTTTCCTTCCCGTAGAAGTTACAGATTTTCCAGTGCAGATATTGGCCAACTCTGTCATGCCGGGTTTTATATTCAGTTGGTGCCAATGCCGTGCAACCTGATACAAGATGATCAATTATTTCTGGGTAATTATCACAGAACCTGCATTTTGGGCTAACAGTATATTTTAATATGTGTGCTTGATAATTTCTGGTTAACAAGCACTGATCATGCGCAGCAAGGATAAATCCTTCCGTTTCAACTTCTAACCCTGCACTACGTAGCCACTGATGGGTACGGGGCTTGTCTACATCAACTTGTTTGGTATGGACAGAGTATTGACTATGAAGCGGTTTATCTTGTCATTGTTTCTGTATCTGGTCGGTTGCATTTGTTTCTTTTTTAAGTATTTTGCAGCTTCAATCGGTGCAGTGTACTTTACTTGTATTTCTGCGTCCATTTTGGACTTGGCTTCTTTTATTACGGAATAAAGCGCTTACTACTTTCATGTTCTTTGAAACATATCATCATCCAGTCTTCTGTGGTTTCCAGGTATCTTTGAAGGCCAATTGTTGTAGTTTTGTAGGACAGTTCTAGTTGAACTAATCCTCTGCCTCCTTCGGATCTGGGCACATCAGCTTTGGGATGATGCATGCGGTAACAAGTGAGAAGATTTCTCGTTTTGGCCTCCATTCGCTTAGTTCTCGTTTTGCCCTCCATTCGCTTAATTCTCGTTTTGCCCTCCATTCGCTTAATTTATTATTATTATTATTATTGGCGATGGTGGTGGTGGTGGTGGTGTCGTTGTTGCTGTTGTTACTATTGTTTTCTCTTTATTATTTTTACTTGTATTACTATAATCAATATTGCCGTAAGCATTATCATAACAATAATAAATGGAGAAATATTATGCACTTTCGTAGAATACTCCATTCTTTAATTTGTTATTTCTGAAATCTGACGCCATCTTATACTCACCTATTTATTGACATTTACATTATTTTTAAATCTGAACTAAAATTTAAGTCTTTTTTATTCTACCATTAAATTGATTAACTATATTACGAGATGCATTCCAAAAGTTTGGAGACTCTTTTAGGAGATGCAGTGATAACTGTCCTAAATTACTGTAATTTTATTATATTATTACCATCTTTTGTTATTCCGGATTGAAGAAAAAGACTGCAACAACTCTTTGAACGCACTCTACTAAACACTGCTTTTCACAGCTGACTAGTTTGCAGAATATAGACGAGACGTGAAAATAATTTGGAAGCTCGATATGCAATGAAGTCTGTTGACAGATCAAAACTGTCTTTCATCTTCCCTACAATTCTGACCATGTTCTCCTGTGACATTTGGTTGGTCTCTAAGCTGAAGGTGAACCTCAAGGGAAGTCATTTTGAAGACATTGAGAAGATTAAGGCGGCTATAATAAGGGTCCTGGGCACCTTTACTTTGGATGACTTCCAGGGGTCTTTCACAAAGTGGCTTAAGTATTATCACAGGTTCACTGAAGTCAGAGAATTCTACATTGAAGGAGATTAATAGTTTTGTACTTCTTTGAAATTAATAATAATTAATGTCTCTCCTGATAAAGTCTCAAAACTTCTGGAATGCATCTCGTACAATGATAATATGTAATGTACATCTATCAGTATGGTAATTCGTTAAATAGAAATGTTTACATCGATCGTTTTTTTATTAAAGCAATTAAGAGTTTAAAATGCTATATAGAATTTCAGAATAGAAAACGAATACAAAACCGAGTGCAATATGTTTAACAACATGACTTGCTCCCAAAAGTCATGGTTTTGCACATAGTCGAATGGGATTAAATATGTATATGATTTCATGTGATTTAAGTATGCATATGATTATGTAGTTTTAAGCGTGAACATTATATAAAGAGATATCAGCTAACCACAGTAGCCAATAAGCATCAACAGAAAGGAAAACTAAAGATAACTGATACAATAACAAATCTTTCTACCCTTTCATTCTGTCGGAGGTGATCAAATTAAATGAAACATCATCACTAGTTCATTCTCTTATTCTCTCTATAAACAACGTTTTGACTAAATCGAGAACTCTCAATCAAAATGAATCAAACATTTCGCCTTGTCTCTTAATTTAATACATCTTTTATGACATTAATTTATGACATCGGTTATGACATCTTAAAGAAGATTTTAACAAAGCGTCTCTAAGTGTTTCCAAAAACAATCGTGAAGTTGCATCAAAAGTAATAACTCTTAGTTTGACTGCCAGCTATTATATTTATTTCAGTATATGCAGTAGAAGTGCTTATATCCGAACTTCAGAGTAGTTCGGATATGAGGACGGGTTCGGTTATAATGTGGCTTGTGTAATATAAATATAACTTAACAAAACACAAGAACCTATCGCAATATATGAAAAATTAATTGTCTTCCAAAAGTAAATATTAATCTGCAATGTTTAATGCTCAACAAACTTTATTTCAAATGTCTCTCTTATTTCTTTTCGTTGTTCTAGTTTTTTAAAAATAAGGCATTTCTGCAAATTACATGCACTTGTATATTCTGCCCTACTATACAAAGATTTTTCCTCCATGAATTTGATGACCTCATCAATAGCTTTCTCTATTGAGTTCCAATTTTCTTCATCATCCTTCATATTTTCACCGTTATCGGAAGAATTTGATTCTTCCTCTATTTCTTGATAATCCAAATCACTTTGAAGCGATTCCACAGTTGGATTCTTTTGTAATTCTTTAACGTCTTCACTTATCCATTCTTTTAAGTCATCCAAAGTAAGAGTATTCAGTGGATCATCTTCAAGCGCATGTTTTTTAGTGTTTCGTTCACATTCTGCAATCATTGTTTGTTAATTTTCAAATTCAACGGATTAGGAGTTTTTTCAATAATATCGAATTTCTAACCTTAACATCAAAGAATTTCTTTTCTGTTTTCTTCCAGTTGAAGTTTCTTCTGTGCGAGATATTATGGGTTGAGAAATTTCAAGTAACTAACAATTGTTTGCAAAGAAAAGAAAAATATTAGAATGTAGCATATTTCTAGAACATCTAAATAGCAACACTGAGAAGTTCGGATATGAGGACGTTTCGGTATTAAGACGTTCTACTGAAATTCAATTGTACGTCGCATAATCAGCCAATCAAATGCTTTAGGTAATGAAGGAAAGTTGATGGAACTAGAGTAATCAGTATGTGATTTTAAAGAGAAATTATACTTATCCTTGAAAAGTAAATTCTTCCAATTACATTTTTGACTGTGAGTGTACACATTCAGTTGAGAGTCATATATAACACGACCTGTAAGAATATTTGAGAATTTTAAGGAATTAAAGATTATTTAACGAAAATCAATAATGTGCAATTAGACTGATGGAGTTTTAGTCTAGTTTTGGAAGTTTATAAATCTGTTATCAATAATCAAAATATATCAACCACAATGAAAAGAATCTTTATTCCTAAAAGTACTGTTATATAGATATAAAACATACAGTAAAAATGTCATAATAATTGATGTGAAAATGTTCTTCGAATATCCCTCTTAATAGAAAAAGAGATTCGAATGAGGATGGAAAAGAATACATGCTTTCTGTCTAATGCCTTAGATTTTATAAAGAAGAAAGTATTAATAAATTATTCAAGGCAATTTATCTTCTGCATTTGCTTAACACTAGTCAATAATGAATGCCCCAAATCTATATTGATCGATGCTTGGAAACATCACCAAAGCGTTAATATTTTCACTATTATCTTCTCATATAGAGTTTTCTCTCGAAATAATCGCCCGAATACATCACCAATGCCAACAGAATATGATTTATGTAGGCAGAACATGAAACTCGAATCATTTAGAAACAGTATTTGCTTGTTGTCTCCAACCACTTTCCATTTAGTTCACGGTCGGTAGATACGCAGATAGTTATAGGCCAAAAATGTTTCTTTCCACTATAAATCACAACTATCTGACTCTTACTGTTTTGTTTAGAACTTTAAAATGGACAAAAGAAACATTTAGGAAATCCAGAAGTTTAAAGCAAAGTATGTACACAAGGACATTTTTATCTTTGATCATAAATATTCAATGTTTAACTATCCCTGATGCGTATTTATAGGTTACATGATATCATTTATGAAGGGTTTCTGGGAAATTGATTAAACATTTTCTTTTATATTGCATAGAGAATAATCCAACAAAAATTTATTAATCACTACCATACCTGATTAATTATATACATACTAGCAGAGAAATATAACTTTAAACTTTAAATACTGCAACAAAGAATATATATATATATATATATATATATATATATATATACTTGCATAACGAATTAAAAATATTATTTACTCTATGTATAAAACGTATCTTTTTTTAAAAAAACATTCTAATATACCAAAGAAAATAAATATTTTAGTCTATTAGAACGAAAAGACCTCTTGGTACACGACATCTTCCACTAATGAAAAGGTGAATCCAGACATAAAGTTGGCCTTTAAAAAAATATGGTGGAAGCAGATTCAGTCTTGACAGATTCTTTTTGTTGATGATGATAGAAAAGTCGATAGTTACAACACTTTACATAGTCAAAATTTCAGAGAAGCTTCACGTGGGTTCCAACTTTTAGATGAAACCAATGTTGAGAAACACTAGACAGCTTAAGAGAGTTGAAGGATTCTATTGACTTCTGAACACCTTTATATGTGTCTGAAAATGCGACAATTAACTAGTAAAAAGTAAACCAGCCTATTGTAAAACTTTGAATTTATTTTGTGGGGATGCAATACTCTTTGGTGCAATAATACCTAGTTTGCAAAGCCACTAATAATTTTTGTACTTTTGAGTCATTTTTAAGCTTAAAATGAAAATAAGTTTAATCTTAAAAAAAAGATTTCTATCTAAAATGGTTTTCAACCTTTTACAAACGCAACAGAAAAAATCTAGTTTTTTATCTTTTTTAAATTATTTCTGTTTGGTTACTTCCACGAATGTAATTATTGGACTACAATAGACATCATGATAAACACAAAATAATTCTATCTTCAATGACCTCCGGTAAAAACGCCTTATCATTCATGAAATCAAAAAATACATTAGTCCATTTTGTTAGAAATTGCTTCATTTGGCTAGAAATAGCATGCTATACACTTCGATCATCTCTGATCACATTGACTGACCTTTAAGGTTAATTTCATATAGCCTTTGTCATTACTGGATACCTTGTGAGTTTTCGTGCCAAATCTCAGCTCAATGTGCTTTGTCGTTTAAGTTTGATTGTGATATAGACACACAAATAGAATGTTCCGATATAGAACAGATCAATATTGAACGTTACATATTATGTATGTTACAATCATTTTCAACGAATCTAGATTTTAATATTCTCCAGCCAGCCAATACGGTGATTTTATATAACGTTCATATTCTGCTTAATTATCCGAATTTACTCCTAGTTGCGTGTTAAATAGCAAGAAAAATTAGGCTCACTATCAGTAGTTGAACAACCAGTTTATGAAAAGGCCAACTGGCCTTAAATCTTGTTTGTGCACTAATCAATTCAAGAGTTAACCTTAAATCTCACTCTATTACAAATATAGTGAAATGCATTGTGAGGCACGCAACAGGCAACTTTTGTTCTGGCCTACTTTCTTCTTTTTGTCTGCAGCATACTGAAATCTTAATTCTCGAGTTAATAGAGAACTTCCCAACTTGGGACACTGAATATATAGCCCTGGTAAGATACATGCTATACAACCACTGAAAAGATGATGAACTTTACAATTAACTGCGACAAGGTCTTGTGAACTCTAAGATCGTGACTGGGTTCAAACAAAAAAAAAGCTGATTTGTAAACATAGGGTTTAGTTGGAAATAAGAAGGCTAAAATTTGTATTTTTGACAGTGAATCAGTATTTTAAAACTTGATATGATTTTCTAAATCAATAGCACCTTGTTTTCAGTTTTTCAGTCGATGCTGTCTTCGATCATTTCTGAGTGATGTGAATTCGGAATATAAATTATAAAAAACGTATCAATGATGCAATACATATAGCATTTTTTTAAAATGCGGATATATACATCTTTGGAAAGTTAAAATCATTTTACGTGGAAATCATTGAAAAACTTGTAAAGAAAGTTAATCCCAAAATGTGGAGAAGACAATTAAAATTGAATATATTTTTAAAAGAATTGACAAATTTTTCCATATTTAAATTACAATCTATAATATAAGAAATATCTACGTGCGAAGTTGAAATGGCTTCTTTGAGTTTATAACACAATAACAAAAGCAGACAGAGTCGATTGCCTGTAGCGGATATATGTAACAGCAGCAATAATTGACTGGTGGCTTTAAAAATCTATATTTTTAAAAAGAACCACCCTTTTGCACTTGTGTAGTACCACAGACACTAAGAAGAAAGCGCTTTTCATTAATTCTGTAAGTAGGATATTTTGTCGCTTAAAAATGTAGATATTTGGACTCAAAATCTGTTTTTAACAGACATTTATAAGTTTATACTATTTTATGAAATAAATATTTAATGAAATTTCAACCTGTTCTATATCGCTGTTGAAAACTGTTTGATACTATATATACACCTCCTCAGGAGATATACATACCACTTTATGACCACATCTATGTCAAGAAGACAACGGTTTATTCGCTGAAAGCAATATAAAGATATAGTTATATTTGCACTATAAGGTGTAGAAAGGAGAACGTTGAGATTAAGCTATAAACTGTTCTTACAATATTTGATCTTGAGTTGATACACAAGTTTTCAACGTTTTTGACAAAAATATTTCATTTATATGAATTAATATCATCATTTTCTCTGCTTTATGTGATCTCGCGTCACCATTCATCTAAACTGTACATTCCATTATAAAAATAATTCCTACTTTTATTCGATTGCTTCTTTGAAGAAATTTTTAACATCGAGCAGTAGCAGACAATACGTGTTGTGACACAATGGGCCTTGATTATCTATTGGTTGGGACACCCACGTAGTCAAATGGATTGGAAATTATTTTATCTGGACCTGAAGCAACTGATGTTTTGTGACTAACGGCTGTGGCGCCTGTAAAATCGAGATGTGAGAGTTACAATGCCAATATGGAATTCCATTCATGGGCTTATATATTAAGACTGTATTTTGGGTAAGGGTCAATTACAAGTCATTCAGATAAAGAGAATGGTTGTGAGAATCAGAGTTATAGTCAGAGATGGACAGAGGGAAAGTCAATTATATCGCTGGGTGAAGGGAAGATCTAGTCCGTTAGTCGATCATAAAAGAAGACAGAAAATAGCAGTGGAGATTCCCCAGTGTCACTTACACCTTGATAGTGCCAGTTTAATCCATGAATAAAGAACCCGGTATATTTAAATAATGAATTATGTGCTTTTTTCTTTTCTTTTCTTTTTTCCCCTCGCTGTGGTGATATTTTACCTTCGTCCCTTTGTTGAACGCACCTATTGGTTTCAATCCCTGGAAATGATTGCAAAACATTTGCCCTCATTATTTTAATGCCGGAAGTACACAAATGCATGTTGGGATTTCTTCCTAGACAATAAAATAGACCAGTTCTCAGTTTCATCTGACTCAGTAACAATCAATCTTGTCTTGAAATCAGAACGCTGCGTTCGCTTTTCTGAACATGCTTTTTTTGTGTCAACCCCAATTCTTAGTTTGTGAACTTTTTTCCATATTACTATTGTTTTCCTTATTGTTTTTAATTTGCCTTGTATATATTGTCTGCTTGCATTATATAATTTTTTTAACCTGTTCTGTTCTTTTTCTTGACTTAATGCAAACTTTGTCATTTCTATTTTTTGGGCAGTTCTATTACTTATTCTGCATTTTACCATTCCTACTCACACCACAGCATCCTAGACATTTCTCAGTTTGTGTTTACCCTGACACAGACGGGAATCTAACTGCATGAGGTAAAATGTAAACAGTCAATGAAAAACTGATGAGCCAGGACGTACATTCTCCAGCGCTGAAAGAAGGAGATAATATACTATATGTGAAATAATTTTCAGTTTTATTGTTTTTTTCTTTTTTTCTTTTTTTCTCTGTGTCACATTTTAAAGAATCGGCGTTAATTTTTCTGAAAAATTAACGGTCAACTTTCTTATCCAGTTTTTTTTTCCAAATGCGTCATGCCAACCCGTTGAACTCGTGATGTAATGATGCATAACAAATTTCACAGATTTTATCAATTCCCTCTAATTCTCTATTAATTGCATCAAGCACAGAAAATCTTTCTGTAGTAGATTCCGTTTCAATTGAAATTTTAAAGACTGTTCTCGATCTGATAACGATTTTGTTGATTTTGGGTTTTCGTAATAAATTTGCTTGCAGCAGCAGTGGCAAACCTGCTCCAAAATGCTTTCTGCATCAAACAAGAAGAGGCGAGTTTTTAAACCCTAACAGATATTTCCTTTCCTAGTTTCTAACTTTGTTTAGGCTTGTAAACAAGGTTAAATGATTTACCTTCATTATCTCTGCAAGCGTATGCTACTTTTTAACATTAAAAATTCATCTAATTCGTTGGTTTTCAAGTTTTGATTTCATTCAGAATATTTCTGGGACTAAAAATGCCTTTATAATTTTCCCCAACAATTCCAGACACTCACTTTCAACGATCAAATCATTATGATAGGAACTGTCATTATGAGCCACTCTCTAGTTGCCTTTTCGCTTTCTCCAGACCCTTGTGCTTGACTTTAATTACACGTTTCCTCAAATAGCCATTCCTGATTGTAACTACTATTTTCTCCAAATCTGAAGGTAACCATTGTAATTTTCCCCAAACCACCCTGTCTGGCTTTAACAGCACTTTTCTGTCGATACCTGTGCCGAGTTTCCACTACACGTTTCCCCAGATCCCTCTGCCTTATTCCCATTGTACTTTTCCTCCAACTGACAGTTCTTGGCTAAAACTGTACTTTTCCCCAGTTGCCTGTGCCTGACTGTAACTTTATTTTTTACCCAGACTTAAACCGTAAACAGTGCTGAATTATCCTTGTTTTTATTTAACCATAATTTTCATTCAAATAATGCTTAAAGTTTTTTCACTAGCAATTCTTAAAGAGTACACATACAAAAGCAATAAAAAGATACTTATAAATTTTCATACGCATTATACAAAAGATGAAGTGGGAACTTTTGCGTCAGCTTTATAATATAAAAGTAACCTTTCAAATATTACAAAAAGAATATTCTTAAATTATTTTATATTTAATCTAGATTATCTATTAGATCTTACAATAATCGACACTAAACAAACCTAATAAATCGAATCTATCAGTAATCCTTTAAAATAACATTTGAATATCGTATATCTGTTCTCCCTCACCCCTTTTCAACAAAATCAAATATCACTAATGGAAATTCAATGGTTGTTTCCAAACTAAACACCCTCATTAATAACTAAATCAAAATAAATAAATACGCGTGTCAAGGGAGAATGACTGGTTACAATTTTATGGCGTGAATATCCATGACAATAAAACAGTCTCTTACAATCGCAAGATATCAATAGAATTATTCAGTAGAAAAATCACCCTCGTCATCCTCACAGATTTTAAAACTTATAGCTCACATTCTATACAACATTCTTTTCTAAGCAATGATTACATATACATAGCGTGCGAAAAGGTATGTAAACATTTTCGATTAACTCTCTTTACAAAACTTAAGCTTATAATTTTGTATCTTTTTATTTTATATCAAAATATTTTAAATAATAATTTTACTTAGATGCATGCCGATCTTAATGTGTGTTGAATAATCAGTTTCTTCTTTATATCCCACGTTCTTTCAGATCATAGGCGATCATGGATCTCCACAGCTTCCTATCGTTTCTTCTCAAAATAACTCTTGCTCCTTAATCACCCGTCTTTGGCTTTGTAATCCTTGTTTTCTCATCCATTTAATCAAACTCCTAAAATTGGATATTCTCTGTTTTCCCTGCTTCCTTTCTCTTCGATATACCCAGTGTATGTTAAATTGCTAAAACCTTCTTTCTCCATTAAGTGTCCCCAACATTTCATCTGTCTTTTTCTGACTGTTACTTTGAAGTTTTTCTTCTCCATAAAACATCAGCGTTTCTTACATACTCTGTCCATTGTATTTGCAGTATTTGTCGATAGAACCACGTCTCCGTCGCTCCTTCCTATGTGAGGAAATTGTTCAGTATTCACTACCATATAGGAGATTTGATATTGCATAGCACTTTTGTCCGATTGTCGTTTTTGTTGTTTTTCCTAAGGAAATTTTCTGTTCGCTTAATTCTTTGTATTTGTGTGTCGGACATTTCGTCATCTATTATTATACTAACAAAATTTCCGCGCCTTTTTGACGTACCCGATACGCAAGATGCACTTTGGGTTGTCTCTTTTGCTGATAACTATACATTGTTTTCTTATAGTTAATAGTTACTAATAGTTATCATGGCTTTCGTTCTGAATCTGCCATCAACAGTGTAACGTACGTTACACTCATCGATATTAAACCTTTTTAAGCCTTCCAGTATCGTCTCGCTGTACAGCAGAAATAAATCCGCTTAAAAACATCCTTGTCGTATTCCTGTTTCTGTTTTTGTGTATTCGCTAAAGTCGCTATCCGCATTCAAGCTGATTGTTTCTAGTCGAGGTTATATATGTTTACTATGTGTCTTTTCTGTGTAGATTATGATGAAAAATAAAACTCGGTATTTATGCTGGCACAACTATTTACTCCTCTCTTAATAGTTCGATAAGGTCAAATTGGCAGCTGATCTAAAAAATGGCCTACTATATATGATTAACGGGGAACTAAATGGCTTTTAATTTTAACGCTTCCGAAATGAAACTGCTCTTTTATAATCATCTTAGAGAACCTGTTTTTACTTTGCATGGCTGAAGTTAACCTACAAGAGAATGACTAATTGCACCTTCTCGAATTAATATTTGCCGCTAACATGAAGTGAAAAGATTGTATTTAATAAATTGCTCGGTTTTCTTCTAGGAAATTTGGTTTACTGTGTCGTTCTATACAATTTTACTCGTCAGAATCTATCTTACACATTTATAAGTCATCCATTCGACATGCATTGAATATTGTTGTCACATCTGGTGCTTCTAATATTTATTTGGAAATTCTTGAGAAAATCTAAAGAAGAAGGTGCAATGTTATCTCTCCTGACCTGGTACCTCGACTTCAGTCACTTTCTCCACCGCTGTAACGTAACTTCCCGTTGCATTTTCTATAAATATTTTCATGGTAATTTTTCTGGTGAGCTTTCCTTTTTAGTACCTTGACTTTATGAATTTAAGCGAAGTACTAGTTTGACAGCTAAATCTCATCATTTTACAGTTGAAACTGCTAACACTTTCTTCTTCGCACTTCTCTCTCGGCTTTTTACTTTCGAAAAATTAAGCTGTAATGTCAATCGTTATCTTCTGTCTTCTTATGCCTGTACTTTTATTGTTCTTTTTCCTTAATAGTGTTCACTTTTACTCATATTCTTTCGCACTTCGTATCTTCTGGTGTTTTGTGTCTTGTGATTTTATTAGAGAAATGATTTTTTTAAAAAAATAAAGCTTGCAACCAATCGTAAATAGTTCAGAAACTGACCCAGGATGTTTCCGATTTCCATACAGTAACTAGATTCTAAATTACTCAATATTTTCTTAATAAGATTTATTCAAATGCTAAGTAACTTAAACTACAAGCATATATAAATTTACATACATACAGGAATGTATATGAATACGATAATATAGTGTGTGAGAGAGAGAGAGAGAGAGAGAGAGGAGAGAGAGGGAGAAAAAAAGAAAGGAGACGCTGAAAAGTTCTCGGAGTAACCCACTATCCAAAACCAATGTTAATGTTTACTGGCCTATCCGAGAATTTTTCAGCACCACCTCGTATACATTATCATAATCATCCTTATCTGTTTTTAGATCCCTGAAAGAATAAATTCCTTTGCATCCTATCCCGCAGATATCAGTGACACCGTGATATTGACTAAATGTAGTGGCGAGTGTTTTCTGTCGGAAACTCTTCCTTAGTGTCCACTAAAGCTCAGCATTCCGATCTTTTAACAGTAATTACGGTAGGAGGGAATTCGGCTTTTAGCTTTGAATTCAGAGGTTTTCTTCACTTAGACAAGTTTCCAACCAAATCAAGAGCTCCCGCTCTGCCTGCACTTTTACCCATTAACTGAGAAGAGAAGAGAGGTGGTATTTATGCATTTCCCAGTGCCATTTATGTGACGTGAACTCACACACTGTCTCTCTATATATCGATGAACAGAATTAATAAGTAAATCCGTAGACTGGTGTATTTTGATCTTAAATTTTCATTTATCATGTTTATAATATTTAGTCACTACCAAGATTTTCCAAACTGTGGGTCCGACCCTTCAGTGGGTTACGAGATAAATAAAATGGGTCACGGCAAACAAGAAAGAAAGAAGAAAAAATGCAAGTGAGAGCAAACTGCAGAATCTAAACAACTCTAAATATTGCACAGCGCTCATAAATAATCGCCAGTTTTTTGGGTTTTTTTTTACCGAGGTAAGCTCGTTTTATATTTTATTTTTAATTATATATATATATATATATATATATATATATATATATATTAATAAAGAAAAAGAACAGTAAGATATATAATCCGGTGTTCTTATTAATTATTTTTATTTTAAAAAAACTGTTCTCAATGCAAATCTACAGATCATGAAACCATATTTTTAAATTAATTATTTATTTTTATTTTATATATATATATATATATATATATATATATATATATATATATATATATATATATATATATATATCCTGTGCTCATGGAGTTTATGTATCTTGTTTTTGGGTTAAGAACAAAAGAGAATTTCCACTACTGAGTAAAAAGGCTATTTTATTACTATTGCCTTTTACAACTAGCTACTTGACATTAACTCAATTTAAGACGAACGACAGAAACAGACTCAACACTGCCCCTGATATACGAGTAGCACTGTCTTCCTGTGTTCCTAACTGGAATCAGTTGCTTATGAACAAACAAACACATCTATCTCATTAACTGACATTTTTTCAAATATTATTTACTTTACCTTTGTCTCGGAATTTCTTTTAAATTTGTTTTTCTAAAAGTAATAATTTTATATTCTTACAAATAGATAATACAAATAGATACATCCAATTCAGATCATAATATATGTACATAAAAATTGTCGGTGCTAAATAAATGAACCAAGTGAACAGAGTTTGTCTTTGATTTATTACACATAGGTATAATAGGTCGCAATGCAAAATGTGGTTCTTGCTGTGGGTCGCAGTAAAAAAAAAAGTTTGAAAACGTTGGTCTATACAACGTAAGAAAAATCAATGAATTAAGTGTATAGAAAGAGATTCTGTTGAAAAATAAATGTAAAATGCTTTTCACATTATTAAGCTACGGACTTACTGAAGAATCTATGTATATAAATTTATGAAAATATATTTATGGTTTTACTGGCATATACATGTGTAAACAAATTGAAATTTATATTTGCATCCCTGGAGTTAGTGCTAGATCTTAACACACACGTAATCAGCTTTAACACTCTTTCATTGAATATGCATCAGACGTTACTGCTTCTTTTATGTGCGCTTTCTGCGCCTCTTTTGTCATTAAAACTGGAGACTCTCCTCAAGATGCACTGAATAGCACTCGATTATTTGCTCTGTCGAAAACTTCAAGCCCAGACCAGTCAGCTGTATTGATCTGCCACTATTGTATGCATCAATGTTTTTGTGTAAACCAGAGACATGGAATGCCTACGTGCTCGTATCTCTCTCTCCACCACCTATGTAGAAATATATGTGTATGTGTTTTCTTTATATCTATGCATGACTAGTTATTCAGTCTTCAGAATGTCCGGTTGGTGCCAGATTTAATATATGGTTTCAGTGTAGTCTACCGCAAAATCTTATTTAAAAAAAAAGGTCATTTTGATTCATTTTTAGGGATAGCAGATAGTTTGAGTATAAAAGAGTATACCAACTGAAGGTCAGACAATTTTGTTTTGGCTGAATATTATCTAACAAAACCAGCAACTTCCTATGGAAAAGGCTTCATTAAAAAATCAACTAATTTCATGGGAAATGACATTGCAAACATAAGAATGTTATATTAAATAAACCCTTTCCATACCAGGATTGGAATTAAGAGAACAAAATTATTTTTATCTGAGATTATAAATTAGCCTAAAAACTATTGCCAAGGATAAAAATTGCGGTTTCTTCTGTTGTGTCTTCGTTGTATAATATTGAAGTATTACACATTAATGTAGAAAAGAAATGTTTATTTTCATCAAATAGTTTTTTTTATAAATACATGGAAGTATAACATAAAATAGAATATAAAATATAATTGCTTCATGTTTCTATTAATTTAAATTATAAATAAAGTTTGGTGCTTAAATTTTACGAGTACGTAAATTACTTACGAATTTTACCTATCACAGAAACTAAAGAAGAAAAATATTACCTCTACTCAATTAAGAGCATCGCCTCAATTTTTAGCTGTTATCTCATTTTAAATCCGACAATAACCCAAAGTAGAAATACTGATCAAAAGATTCCAGATAAAATAATATTTTATATTAAAATTTACAAAGATCTAGAAATTTTTGCTTAGCTTACATGAGAAGTGGAAACTAAGATCGTGAGAAGTTTAGTGTTACTCTCATATTTCTCGATAAATCCCGATCTGTTCAATTTCCAAAGAACTAATAAATACAAGCTTTCAGATTTCCTTGTCAATAATTTTGTTTGAACTATCTGTAGGCTACTATCAAGCAGGGTAAATTTTCGGTTAAGGTGTGGGGGATGAGTTTTCAGCCATGATAGTTCAATCATCTGTATTGCGTAAGAAATATCAATACAGATAATAACGCACGTGCGCGCACACACCACAAACACACACACACACACACACACACACACACACATATATATATATATATATATATATATATATATATATATATATATATATATATATATATATATATATCCATTCTGCACAAAAGAATTTTAATAGTGTCTGCGGAATATTTAGGCAAAAGCACCAATGTTGAATAGATTTCCATGCCATATAGCAAATTTTATCTGGAATGATTGATCCAAAAATTATTGTACGAATCCACACCCAAGTAAGTCTCCTGACATGAGTTCTATTGAACATAGTACAATTTTTGGTTGTGAAATAAAGAAATTGTTTTTAATTTGTTTCGAGTTTTGAATGCATCTTCATTGGACATCAGAAAAGAGCGGAAAGCAGATCTGATAAATTCAAAGCATACCACTTTAACATCCAAAAATAACACGTCTAGTTAATTTTATTCGCTAACAAAATATTTTTGAATAATTGTTGAATGAGAGCTCTTTGCTTGAAAATACATAGTGTTTTTGTCATATCTCTGTATACAAGAATGGGAACATCACAAACAAGGAGAGCTAAAGAAAGAGTAAGTACATCAAGAAACACGTTGAAACTTGAATACTTATCCAACGATCTAAGTGGAAAGGGAAAGAAACCTTCTCTTGTGATTGCCAATATCAAAAGCCCCTTACTTACTTATCTTTCGCTCTCTCTTATCTCTTCTTACTTATCGTTCTTTCGGACCGATGCAAAGATGACATCTCCATTTGGAAGCTCACATAAGCATTTGCGATTCTCGGAATAAGACATGAAGAATTCGCTTTTTATTTCTTCTGTTGTCCGTTCAACCACATTTGTGATCGTTTTAAATTCTGTGCAGAAAAGAATTAATCTGTCGTCTCCATACACAACCAGTAATTGAACAGAAGTAAAACGACGTTGTCTTCAAATCTTACTTTGATTTTAAAGGCGGGATGAAAGAAAATATGCTTTTGTTTTTCCTTTGATACTACAGTTCGAATTAAGCTCTTTGATCATTAAGCTAATCTTGTGGGATAAAACTAAAATATTAAATGTTGAATATGCACTGCACAGATCTGTAACAAAAGGGAAGAAAACTTGAAAGCTTGGAAAATTAATTTAGTGTTTATTTACGATTGAAAAAACTATGTGTGTGCATGTGTATGATCACGTCTCTGTGTATTCATGTATGTATATGAAATTAAAATTTGTATTAAAGTGTGTGAGAATGAAAAATAAATTTATGTGTGTATGTGTGACTATATACCAGTCTCGGCCATAAAGATAGTTCTAATTTAATTTTAAATGTATTAAAATTCCCGCCTTTTTTGTTTTTAGCTACTAATCATAACGTTTCTAGAAATCCATGTGATGCATTGTACCTTCTCTTGTCCTATTTATAATTCTCTTTCAAAATGGCTGAGCTTCAGCATAGAAACCAAAGAGCTGGCATATATTTTTTTGTTTTTTCGAAGGAAAATTGCTACAACCATTCGCAATAAATATTCATAGAAAGTCTGTACTTCATATAATCACAGTATGATATGTCTGAATAATTACTGGCAATATTAAAGAAAAAATAAAAACAGGACGTAGGGAGAGCTCCTCTACCAGGAAGGAAGTCCAGTTGCTGGATAAGAATAAAGTCAAATAACCTGAAGCTCTCATTACAGATGACAAAAAAATTATTTTGTCAAAAATATGTGAAAGCCTTCGAGTGCCTGCAGTTTAGTGCAATATCCTGGTTAATCAAATGCCTGTGTAGTGGATAGCACTTTCTTAAACAGAATAATAGCTCAACTTCCCCTAATTTTATATATACACGTACTCTATCACTCTCTTTTCTTTCACTCCTAATAATTTTCTAAAAACTTGGACTTGAAAATAATTTCCTCTAAATAATCACTAATACTCACTCAGATTAAATTTTAAAGATGTAATGAATATATATTTAATTTTATCATACTGCATTAAAGTCAAATAATATTGTTTTTTTAATTATATGATAGCATCGCCAATATATTAATGTTTTCATATCTCATATAGTGAAGAAATATTTAACAGATAATAAACAATTACCGTGAAAATAATTGGTATTTTGTTCATGTGCATGTGTTATAGACGTGCATACAAAACACTCTTATCAGAACGAAATAGGAAAAAATAAATGCGAGCAAAGTCATTAAAAGTGGTGGAATCTTAATAAAGATAATTTCTTTAAAGATTCTTGTTGACTATAGTATCAAAAGGTAAATGGAAAATACATAATAATAACAGAAAGAAAGAAAGAAAGAAAGAAAGAAAGAAAAAAAAAGAAAGAAAGAAAGAAAGAGATGGAAATGTGGTCTAACTGTTTGAATATAAAAAATTGTGTACATAAATTTCTACAAATATGACTGTACATATGATTAATTCCTATTTCATACTGTCACTTAATATAGTCATAATTTAAATTAAAATGTGATAAATTTTTCCCACCAATTGTGTTTACTCACTAGCAAGACACACACATGTTAAACAATAAATTAAGTGATCGCTACTATATATAATATATGAATGTTAGATGTCATGACCACGTTGCTTGGATTGTTCAAGGATTTATTATTTCCAGGTGATTCGAATCAGATGATTCATAAAAGACGTTAATGTTTAAGATAAACATTAACAACAATATACCGGTACAAAGAAAATATTACCACAGCATTAATTCGGAACTATTTTCTAAATATATAAATACGAATATGTATTAATAAATCGGTATCCTAACAATTTATTATTACCGTTTTTTTTAATTTCCATTATATAAATTACAATCTTTATGAATAACAGAAAAGCGTTGGATTAAATGCGTGACAAAGATTATTGTTGAAAAATAAACTCGTTTTTGATTAGTCTACGATGTAAGAGATGTGATATGTTAATGTCTATCTATAAAAGGCAGGATGTGTGTGTGTGTGTGTGCGTGTGTGTGTGTGTGTGTAACGAATGCACGGCCGCAATTTTCGACGGATTTGCACCAAAATTTACATGCACGTGCTCCAAGTTAGCGAGAAGGCCAAGACCGACTTTGCATTTCCCAACTCCCTTCTACGGCAATTTTCTCTGTAGTTTGCGGCCATTTTCTACTGACCAGACTGAGAGCCACGAATAGGCAGGAAGATTCTATTGGCCAGCGTGAGAGCCAACAGCTGACTGACAGGAATGTTAACTATCATGCTAGAATGCAAAAAACATATATAGATGCATTCGTCACAAGTGGGAAAAATTTAAATCTGCATGGCACTTTACTCCAATTGGCTCATTCGCTTGCTTAAACTTTGATTCTGATTCCGCAGAACTGGGTTGGGTGTGAAAAAGTATTTGTTATTAACATTCTTTTTTAATTCGGTTTTTCCAGTTACGAGTCCTTTTTTAAAGCTGATCGTTTTGTGTTCATTTTGTTTAGTTCTTTTTTCGTAACAGATTTAATGTTTAGTATAGAGCTTAGAAAAAATTCGCATTGTGAGATAGGCAAGAAGTAAGGCATGTAGCAACATCAGCACGGCAAAGGGCACTCCTTTAAAGGCAAGGAAGGGCAAAAATATTTAAGTCAAGTGATAGCGATTGCTGTATGAGTTGTACGATTTTTGAATCAAGCACGGTCAACGCCGGGCCGTGCTGCTAGTCTTATATAAGAAAAAACATATACATATTCTTACATATATTTGTCTGTTTAGCGGCATATCAATACCTTATGGGTCATTTAATACCGAAATTTAATTTTCTTGCGACCATTAGTAATTTCCTTTAAAAAATATATTGCTGATAATAATTTTACTATGAAAATGCATTGTCGGTACCTTCACTATAAAAATGTATTTTGACACTTTCATAGTTTTTTTACCCCAGTTTGGTGTTAACTGTCTGCCCATAGCTGGAGCCCTAAAAGGTGCTACGGCCTCGGGTCAGGGTGTACCTGGGAACAACAGCAATTTAGTGGTGGTTCCGCGCTTCTCAAAACCTCCAGATCAGAGGCCTTGCTGCCAGATGTAGTTTATCGTCATGCCCAGGACGGTTACATATATTTATTAACTCATTCACGTATACTATAAATTAATCAAATCATTGTAATTACAAACATGGTTGCTTCCAGACAATGCATTAACATATAAATTTTTTTTATTTATCTGCGATCAACTATTAAAGCACATCAGATAAAGACACCGGTTTATTAAGGAAAGTAACAGCTATGCAAATCAATGACAATGTATCAACCTTTTCAGGCCACAAGATCTACAAAATTCAGTTTCGATATTCGGAAAAACAGGGAAATTTCGATAAAAACAAAGAAAAGGGTGTTGACTGCTATGTTAATATATCTATATCATTCCTCTTATATGGCAATAAATGCCGGACATTTTCCACACAAATAGAAGACGTGTGTTTCTACCGGAGGAAGTTGAGAATTCTATTGACGGGTCTTGAGGGCAACAAGGAAGTTTTAAGGAAAATAAAATAAAAAGTGATAGAATCAGAAAGTGACAGTTGAAATTTCTGAGTAAATACTGAGCGAAAGAAATCTTGAAGAATTTGAAACTCACGAGGTATATTTATAGCAAGAAGGAGACAGTAAGTAACAAACCCAACATGCCTGTGTAAAAAGAATGAAGCAGGTAAAGAAAGGATTAAAAATAAGCAGTGTCATGCAATAGCATCACCAAGTGAAGGATTAAGAAAATGAAACATTAGGATCACCAAGTGATTGAACTCATTACAGTGATCCTGATGATTGAACTCATTACATTGCAATAGGATCACCAAGTGATGATTGAACTCATTACATTGCAATAGGATCACCAAGTGATGATTGAACTCATTACATTGCCATAACATCACCAAGTGATGATTGAACTCATTACATTGCTAACCATCACTCAGTGGTAGGCCCTCTTGATTAATTTATATTAAAGAAAATAAGAACGTTTTTGTCTTTATGCGATATTTCGCTTCAATATATGAGTGATCATGGCTGTAGTCCGAGTAGCGAGCGTTGAAATCAATCTTCATGAACGGAGAAAACACGAGTGAAATGAAGATAATAGACTGAAAACAATACAAGAGGATAAGAGGACTAAATTGTACCAGTACACTGATCCCAACTTGTGTGCTGACCCATTTTCGTCCTCCTCAGTAGACTTAGGATAGAGATGAACAACATCTACAAGCCTATGATTAAGAAAGAACACTTAAGAATTACACCATGCAAGAAAATGTATTAATTTTAAGTCTCCAAAATGTTCCAACTTTGGAACACGTGAAAAATATTAATGGCAGACAAATAATAGTTCCCTACAATGCCATTGATTAAGTTAAGATAAATGTGGAGGATTATTGCAAGTTCTTTGACAAGACGATTTTTGAGTGGTACAACCAAGAGGTTTTAAGCTAAAGTATATATTCCTGCAAGAAAATACTCTTTCTTATTCTGAACTACTGACATTGTCAAAAAAGTTTAAAGTTAATGGAATAGGCATCAGCCTCTCTAGATATTAATCCACTAGAAAACGTCTGATTCATCATTCAGACAAATGTATGTGAGAATGGAAAATATTCAAGCAAGATGACCTCTGAGAAGCAATAAAAATGAGTTCAATGTAGTTACAGAGTGGGAGTGATATAAGTTAAAACTCTTGCCATTGGTGTTTGTGGATGCGACATTGACCAGCTCCATGTATATTCAGAAAATTGCTTAACCCGTTATGCCGCTATTTCAACAACTTCATAGTGATGTGCTGGTAACGTTCACATATATGAAGCTCAGACTCTTGAAATGCTTTGTATGATATTCGACGGCATCCCTAGCAGACAACTTCGAATATTTGGTCTTTTGTACAGATTCTGGGAAGTTGGTTAGACCGAAAACTTTTCAATACCTTCTCGCGCACGCGCACGAACACATACACACACACACACACACACACATATATATATATATATATATATATATATATATATATATATATATATATATATATATAAAATATGGTATCATATTAAACATAAGATACAACAATATCCACGTTTAAAACATAAAATGTAAGGTACCTTTCGACCGACACATTTTCAAACACAATCGTCGGTAATCTAAAACGGAGTACTAACAAGAAAATTTTTTTTATTAATACCGTAATAAAACAGGATGGTAAGGGGGAAAAAATTGTTTTACCTCAAATCATGTAACCGTTCCCCCAAATAAGGCCAACTTAAACTTCATCTCCCGTTTTACGCAGAGGGCCGGCCTACGTATGTTGATAATAACAGACTCCAAAATGTCGAGGTGGAGTCTGTTCCTAGCCCTGTGCAATACCGAAAAGAAATGGGGAGAATACTCAGTCTTACAAACACCAGAATTTAATAGATGTTCACCGATAGCAGAGGCATGAGTCTGCGAACACCCGGATATCACAAACTCATGTCTGCGCACGCAGCCCGGGACATATTGGGCGATTCTAACCTCAAGCCTCTGGATAGTTTTTACTGGAATTTTATAAAAGTAACTTTCTATCGAAAGAAATTTACAATAATATTCGTCCTGTTGGTTCCCAACGTCCTAGGATGTATGGGTTACCAAAAATCCACAAAGAGGGCGTTCTACTTAGGCCAATTTTATCTATGTTGGGTTCCGCCCAACATAATCTTGCCAAGTGGTTATTGGATGTTCTTGATCCGGTTTTTGAATTCTACTCGGAGTATTGTGTGCCCGACTCGTTTAAGTTTGTTGATTATATACAAAATTTAAATCCAAACAGCGACACTGAGTATTTTGTGTCGTTTGATATAAGTAGTTTGTTCACGAATGTTCCAATTGATGAAACTATTGACATTTGTGCGGACTTCTTGTATCGTGGCCCTGGTAAATCTCCGTTGTTTCCTGAGAGTGTGTTTGTTGAATTGTTGGGGATGGCGACCAAGTCTGTCTCCTTCAGTTTTGACAATTGCATGTATCAGCAAATCGACGGGGTGGCGATGGGTAGTCCCTTTGGTCCTGTGCTGGCCAACATTTTTGTTGGTTTTCATGAAAGGCGACTATTTGAGAGGGTTAACAAACCGTATTGTTACTTCCGCTACGTGGATGATACGTTCGCATCATTTTCTAATAGTGCAATAGCGGAAGTGTTCTTTTCATTATTAAATAATCTCCATCCTGCACTTAAATTTACAATGGAGGTTGAAGAGAACAATCGTTTATCTTTTCTTGATGTCCTTGTGGAGAGAACACCCTCGGGTTTCTTAACGAGCGTGTACCGGAAGCCCACTTTTACAGGACTTTATCTGGCCTGGGACTCTTTTGCTCCCAGAGCCAGAAAGGTTAACCTTATAAGTTTTCTTACCCATAGGGCATTGAAGATTTGTTCTGAGTGTAGACTCGATGCCGAATTGAGAACAATTAAGGAATTGTTTCTTAAGAACGGTTACCCCGAATCAGTTATTAAAACTGTCATTGAACGCAAGATCAGGAAGTTCAATGAAATTAAGAAATATGAGCCTTCCAAATGTCCTATATATATCAGGCTCCCTTGGATTGATCCTGAGAGTCAGACATACGCCGATAAGATCTCTTCATCCATTAAACGGTGTTATAATGCCGTTACATTCAGGAACATATTTACTCCCAGGAGGGCTTTCCCCCCTTGCCGTAAGGATGTTTTGCCTACCTACCATAATAATTTAGTTATTTATCAATTTAAATGTCGATGCGGGCTCGACTATGTGGGCAAAACTATCCAGAGGCTTGAGGCTAGAATCGCCCAACATGTCCTGGGCTGCGTGCGCAGGCATGAGTTTGTGACATCCGGGTGTTCGCAGACTCATGACTCTGCTATCGGTGAACATCTATTAAATTCTGGTGTTTGTAGGACTGAGTATTCTCCCCATTTCTTTTCGGTATTGCACAGGGCTAGGAACAGACTCCACCTCGACATTTTGGAGTCTGTTATTATCAACATACGTAGGTCGGCCCTCTGCGTACAACGGGAGATGAAGTTTAAGTTGGCCTTATTTGGGGGAACGGTTACATGATTTGAGGTAAAACAATTCCCCCCCCCTTACCATCCTGTTTTATTACGGTATTAATAAAAAAAATTTTCTTGTTAGTAGTCCGTTTTAGATTACCGACGATTGTGTTTGAAAATATGTCGGTGGAAAGGTACCTTACATTTTATGTTTTAAACGTGGATATTGTTGTATCTTATGTTTAATATGATCCCATATTTTTTATTCCTCAAATGTCTGATTAGACTTGGCAGTACTAGAAATCTGTTTATATATATATATATATATATATATATATATATATATATATATATATATATATAAAGAAATATAGTTTTAAGATGTGCTTTATTTATGGCATAAAGCGCACAATATTAGAGACAGAGCGCATCTAAATAGAAAGTGAACATTAAAGTCAACACTCAGAGGCAACAGGCTGTTTCATAATAGACGCAATCGTCAGGCGGCCTAACGATTGCGTCTAGCATGAAATAGCCTGTCGCCTCTGAGTGTTGACTTCAATGTTCACTTTTGTATTTATATATATATATGTGTGTGTGTGTGTGTGTGTGTGTGTGTGTGTGTGTGTGTGTGTGTTTTATAGACACCGTTACATCAATTCATTGCTTGCCTTGATAAAGTCCGAAGACAAAACGTGTCGGCAAGAAGTAAGAATTTTTTCCAATTGTCATTTTTAAACTAATTTCTCTTTATTTTCAGAATTATTTCTGCGAAATTTAACTATATTGTCGACATGGAAAACAAAAAACAAATTCTTTGTAAAAAGGAAGTAACCAATACCAATATCCAGAAAGAGGCTTACGCAGGAGCGTCTCTTTTTTAAAAATTTTGAGTTTGATATAACTATGACAAGAAAACATTTCGATTTCATTGCTTGTCTGATAAAATCAAAAGACGAAAGGCGTCGGCAAGAACTAAAAAATATATATATATATATATATATATTTAAATATATGTGTGTGTGTTTGTATGTGTGTGCTCAACTTAGACCCTTCTCATTATCATTGTCAAATTTCTATCAGTACCTTTTTTCTTGACATTTTTGTGTGCATCTGTTTCTGCGTTTGTCTGTATTGGCTGTATTATTTCACAAATATTTGGGTTTTTTAATCATCTCTAAACTTGAATAGAAAAATCAAAAATTATCGATTGACAATAGAATGTTTACGAAAGCTTCTCACTTCACTTCTTAAGGGTGCATTGATAAAAGTTCTGTGATGACAGCTTTTTCTTCTTTTAAATGAAAATCAATTAATAAAGTAAAATATTATTTTGTTGTCCTGACCTCAGATCAATGTCTGCTTAAAATATTGTTACCACTTGAACTTACCCAGACTATGAACTGACAGCATGTTGAAATTGTAATCCGAAAGAATAAATTTATCGTTTACAAAATTGTCAGCAAACCTTCACGAATCGGTTTTTCATCATTTGTTAACAGTTCATCTGCTTGTCATCACCTGTAAGACCCATCTCACGTCAGTGTAAAAACATAAATAAATAAAACTGTACTTTTTAATATACAATCATCGCTATTTGTAATGCAGTTTATCGGGCTTAATTTCATAGGCTAACACTGTTACTGTTTTCATCATGCAAAATATACAAAATTAGCCAACTGTTTGACTGAATTCTGCATTTGAAGGTTCGTGACTTGTAGACTTCTTCAGAGGCAAATTTGGATCTAATCAAAATAAAAGCAGTGAGAAGCAAAATTTGTCTCAAGATTTTATTAACACAATTTCATCATAGATTACTCAGGCATTACTAATAATATAAAAACAACTTACACATTTATTCATTTGATTATAAACTTATTAGTTTTGTAATGTGGGCTGGTTTTAGATTGTAGTAACGTAATAACGAAATTATTGCATATATTTTCGTTCTGAATGTAAATGATTTTTCATCTCAGAGTATAGGTGCATTAATAAAATGTGTTAGAAAACATAACAAAATGAGTTTTTTTTTAATAATTACAGTATAGTTAGCACGTCATATTTAGAGAGAATTCTAAATATTTCATTAAAAAATATACAGACGGCTGGAAGCAATCTCCTCTACACACGAACACGATCGTCTACCCGAAAGAACTGGAAATTCGTCTGACGAGGTGATACAGTGTCAGTTTCAAATTCCAATGGTGATGGTCTCTAGCCAAGGTGAGGTTTAGTAACCGATATCGTTGCGTCAGTAATGTGGGTCGATGACTACAAACGCCATGGAATGCACTGTACACTCTATACTAATGGGTTGAGTGGCTCAAGCATTGACTTGAGATGTAATTTAATGCAATTTTCACCTTCGTTGTAAGATTTCCGTCCTTGTCAATCACTGGTGGTCCTGTTTCTGTATCAGCTGCGGGCACCTAAAATTTCCATGTATTTATAATATCTGGAATCCGCATAATCCTGTTATGCCCTTGCTAATGTTGCTTCAGAAGAACGTTGAAATGTTATCAGCTTGAACCCAGAGTACTCCAACTTTTTGAGCATAACAAATAAATTAAACGTTCAGACGATGATAATTCTTCGAGTCCAATGTCTGTCACAACTACAGTCAGGACTACAATATCGTGACCGGAGGTGCTTGCAGGGACACCCTTCCATGCGCGACATATCACTATAAGAACTCCGATACGTCATCAGGATGAACCCATATTTACTAGTAGGCGTGGGTAAAAGAATACTGTAATGTTGTTTGCAATATTTAACACTGAACAATTTATGTATAGCTAATCACTTGTATTCAAGGATACCCGTTTACTAAGACAGCTAGCCAATCCCTATTGCAGACACTTGCTCAGGCACCTTTGTGTTTGCTCAACACCCACAGAGCCCATCTGTGGTTTATACTGCAACTATGCTGATCTGACCTTAGTTACAGTTTCCGGGAAAGAGCGTGTTGTCTAGCGTGATCAACAATTTGAACAAGGCTAGCAAGCTCAAGACCTCGGCCACGATGTCTTGTGACTTCGTGCCAGCACACCTATCGACGGCACCCAAAGATTCCGTCTACTCAATTTTACTCACAAGGATTGGGTCAACTCGTGGCATGGTTTTCAGGCACTTTCCAAAGGTGCCACATATATATATATATATATATATATATATATAACTTTCCTTTACCAACGCGTTTCGTCCTCTGATTGATCTGTCAAGGTAAGTGTGAGGATTTTATCTTGAAACATGTATTTATAAACGAAAGTAAAAAATATCGTTAGGTTTTCAAAATGTTTAAATCACTAATCAATATTTTAATCACAAACCAATGTTTTACACTTTTTTATGAAAAAACGTTTTGCTTACCGATGGATTCCCCTTTTAGCGGTGTTTTAGAATGTCTCTTTTTGTAATTTCTAGAAAGTGATCCTTTAAAAATAAATTACCACTTAATTATTATTTTAGATACATAGATGATACACTAATAATATATTTCCATAATATATATATATATATATATATAACGTTAAAGCCACAACATACTTTACTTTTGAATCAGAAACTAACAACACTTTACTCTTCCTAGATACCATAATATATAGAATCAATAAAAACCTTCAATTAAAATTTTACAGAAAATCTACTAAGAAGAATGACATCATAAACTACTATTCTTAACACTGCAGCACAATAAAGTCTGGAATAATGATAGTATTTTATTTAAGAGCCCTAATAATCTGCATCCCCAAATATTTACCTGAAGAAGAAAAATCCATAGAAAACACATTTAAAATCGTCAATATCCTATCTCATCCACAACGTTAAGAGAAAGGCATACAAAATCTACATCTACAAAAAAGATAATGACATTAACAACAACAATGAAAATAAACTAGATAAAAACAGGTATATATTATCTACTAACTCCTTAACTTTTACTATGCAAAAACATTATCCAATTGTAACAATATGAAAATAATTACAACCACATCAAAAATTATTATGAATATGATAAGAACCAAAACATATCCATAACAATAATAATAATTCTGAAGCAGGTATTTACACCATTTGCATTGTTCGGACTGAAGCAAGTATATATAAAATAAACTGTCACAAACTCTTCCTTACAATATATTAGGTAAGTTGCAGAAGTTTTAAAAACGTATCTTCTTTCTGTGTAGTGTCCCCAAAGGACGAAGTCAATCATGGCTCTCCACAATTTCCTGACCATTGCAGCTTCAAATAAATTATGTCTTTTATTTATTTTTAAACCCAATTCTGCCATCAATTTTATTAAGCTCGTCAAGTATGTCATGCGCTGTTTTCTTCTGTCTCTCTTGTTTTCATTCTGTACTGTGTGTATCAGATTTTCCAAACCCTCCTTCCTCATTATGTGCCCTAGAAACCTCAACTGTCTCATCCTGATGTTAAGTTTAAGTTTCTTTTTATTTCCATTTTCCTTGTCGTCGCTCACATGTTCTTTCCATGGCATCCTCGGCATCTTTTTGTAGAATCACATTTCTTTTGCTTCAAGTATCTTTTTTCATCATTCATTGCTATACAATAAGACACATATCACCTAAAAGTTCAGTAGTTTTTTCTTTGTGTTAGAATACTTCCCAGATATCTAAATTGTTCTGCTTGGTTTATTTTAATTTTTTGATTTTTAATTTGCATTTTGGGCTCATCCTTTTGCTAATAATAATACAGTTATTGCAGTTTATATTTAGTAAATATTATATTAACTTATGTGGGAGCTTTTGTAATTTTCTTTTTATGTCTGTTATCAGCACTGTGTCATCTGCATATTTTATATTGTTAAGAGTGTGCCCGCCAATATTGAATCCTCATAGGACATCTAATTCTTTCAGAATTGCCTCGCTCTATAGATTAAGTTCGGTGGGAAGAAACATCCTTGTCTTACACCCCTTTCTATTTTTGTATATCTAGCTAACGCAATTTTTATCAGTATGCAGGTGGTTTGCTGCCAGTATAGGTTCTTGATTATTCTAATGTCCTTCTATTCCAGGTTACTGTGTAGTTCTGACATAATGTTCTTGAGAGTGCCGCTATCAAGTTTTGCCAAAATGTTAACTGCACCCCGGATTTAAAAAAAAATATCTCCATTCCTAAAAGTAATATTCTTTTCTCAAGACAGCATGCATGACAATATTTTTTAATTAAAAGAAAACAGTTAAACCAAAAACTTTTATTATTTTTAAATGACCTCGCTGAGACACCGTCAATCAGACCAAGTGATTTGAACACCATCAATACCCTCCCAGTTGAGCCATCGACTCTGCTGAGCCTGTTGGACAGTCTGCACCAATGGTCTCTCATCCTCGAGCTTCCGAACTCCTTGTTTCTATATATATAAATATATATTTCTGTGTGTGTGTCTGTGTGTTTGTGATTAGAAGACCGCACTTCGCAAAAAACATTACAAATTTCTTTCCATAATAAAAAAACTTAATATACCTAATCGTACAATTTTCGTTAACATTACCGTCACGCAATGACATCCCCAAGCAAGAATAATTTTAAAATGTGCTGATGTCAAAAATTTAAAAAATAAAAATATATTTTTATGTAACATCTTTCAAACAGTAAATGATATCTCTTAATAAGTTCAATTTATTTATCTAACGTCAGATGTACGGCTTATTTTATGCGAAACTTGAAGTCAGACGATAATTTTTAGCTTTAGTTTAATTTGGCATTATATATAAAATAATAATTTAATAGAAAAAAACAAATAAAAGTCAAGAAGCTATTTATGATTTTTTGCGACCTAGTTTATTTATATCACTATATTGCAGTTACAAGTTAATACGATGCAAATTGTAAATAATCATGTGAAATAATAATCTTAAATTAAAATGCAAGTTTAAATTTTAATTTGGCATTAATTTGATTTTGTAAAAATGTCTGAACACATATTAATATAACTTTTCATAAAATTATGCCGGTCTTATAATATCATAATGATTTTATAATACAAGTGAATTTATAGTGTAGGTGAAAGATCTTATCGCAAAAGTGATTGTAAATAACGCCCAAATTCCTAATTTTGGATATTCAAGCAATTTCATTTTGTACGTTTGTCCTTTTTCTACCTTTTATTATATTTCTTTTAGGTTAAAATGAAAGAAAAACGTGAAACCTAAGACCAGATACGACGAAATTCTGAGATGGTTACTGATCTCATCAGTGAAAATGTACAATTCTGATCAGCGCGCATCGGCAACACGTCGAACTTTTCGGGAGATGCTGACGAAAAGTTATACTATATCTGAAGACTTTATTTCATTCCATACAATCTTACTATCGTTCTGGAAGAGACATTATTGCCACAGTAATATCTTTCGACATTTTTATGTTACATGATTGTCCTCCACTTTCCGCTTCTATCTATCTATCTATCTATCTATCTATCTATCTATCTATGCGTGTAATGGTGAGGTCGAATTTACAATTCACCAATTCATGGTGTTATATTTGCTTTTATTTCTATCTGCCAGTCTGTTCATTCCATATTCTTGATGTTTACTAAGCTTCACTTACTTCAGCACAAAAATAGAAGGTTGGTTTCGAGTGGACACGGCCTGCTTGCCTAAAAAAGCTGCATTCAATATACTGACTTTAATTGAGCACGCTGATTTAAAAAAAAACGTGTCTATTTCAGCCACGATGCAGGCCTCTCTCCCCCTCACTCTCTCTCCCTCTTTCTCTCTCTCACTCTCTCTCCCTCTCCCTCTCTCTCTCTCTCTCTCTATATATATATATATATATCAAAATCCCTTTTCTGTCTCAAATCCTCTGCCACTTTTACACATACACAAGCACATTACAGGTTCTTGCTCACATTTACTGTTTAAATTGTAACATTTATTTACCATACATATTCTACTGTTTTGCCCTCGCTCATTACAGAAAATATATTTTCATCTTTATTAATACCGTACTTGCAATATACAATTCGAATAACTATATATGAAGGAATGTCTTCCTTTCCATCTCTTTCCTTATCTTGTTGCGAAATTTAAATCATAAATATAACTTGTACATATATATAAATAATACTTACGTATACTCAAAAAATTTGGATCCATTCGATATGTGCTACATTAACAGGGAGTTTGCATTTGTTAAGAACTTTTTTATAAAGCATGAATATTTGGGGCTTATGACATGAGTAAAAAAAATGAAACAAAATTCGTCAGGAAACAAACTATACATACATGTATATATGTATAGTAAGTATATAAACAAATTTGAAAAACTTCTTTTTTGACATGTTTCACCGATTAGTCGGAGTTTTCAGATGAATAATATTCTTTCAATAAAATTTACATTCATGAAGGCAACATCTGATTCATATTAAGTGGGAAGGTTACTGAATAATCATACGAAGGTTGGTAATGAAAGATAATTTAGGACACGGACAACACATTCGTCAGCGGCGCGTAGAAGTAGTCAACTACTAGAAGTGAGACAAGTGAATTCCAAAATGAATCACCAACTTCGGAATATCTACCTACCGCCCCATGTGGTCAGATGTGGCACAAGGGGAAATTTAATGTGGAGTATCCGGCCAAAATTCCCCGTATACCCCGCATAAAACAGAGTCTGGTAACTGTTTCCCGAGACGAGACTCTGCCCTTCGACTTAGCCTCGTCTAGAGATCCCCTCTTCCCGGAGGCAGACGGTTTGACCAGCAAAGTTGGAGACAACTCTCCAACTTGCAGGATATCTACCAACCGCCCCACGCAGTCTGATATGGCTCAAGGCCGAATTTAATTTGGGGTTCCCGAGCCCGTAGGCTCGGCCAAAAATTCCCCGTAGGCCCCGTATAAAACAGGGTCGGGTAACTGTTTCCCGAGACAAGACTCTGCCCTTCGACATAGCCTCGCCTGGGGATCCTCTCTGCTCGGAGGCAGATAGTTTGACCAGCACAGCTGGGGATATCTACCAAATGCCCCACGTGATCAGATGTGGCACTAGGCCGAATTTAATGTGGGGTATCCGAGCCCGTAGGCTTCGCCAAAAATTCCCCGTAGTCCCCGTATAAAACGGGATCGGGTAGCTGTGTCCCGAATTGAGTCTCTGCCCTTCGACATAGACTCGTCTGGAGATCCTCTCTGCCCGGATAGAGCTTGACCTGCACAGTTGGAGACAAATCTCCAACTTCACATCCACATACTGTATTTACTACTGTATTTATTTGAATGGGGGCATACCCATTACCGTCCGTTGATTTTTACTTTAACTGAATCAGGTTATGAATTAGATTTTGCCTAATTACAATTCGATTTTATTTAATTTAATTATAACAAATTTAACCAAATATATTTTTTAAATGATAATTCGAATGTGACCTGCACAGAATCGAGAACGTGTCCTCCCGGCAGGACGACGGACACTCCCAAATTGACAATTGCAGAATATCTTATACAAATTCAAAAGTGTGACAGTCACATTGGAATTATCATCTGATGGTTCTAGAAACTAAAGTGTTTCATTAAAACGGATTATATATCAGGATGTTTCATTAAGACGGATCAAATCACCAGTAAATAAATCCTTGTTATTGGTGAAAATTTATTTATTTCTCTATTGGATCATGTTTTTTTAAGTCATGGCAATTCTGTTTGAAAAATCATATAGCCTAAATATCCGCCAAATCTGAAAGAAAAAGAAAAAGAAAAAAATCATTAGACGCTTAAACTTAATTCACGTTTAAAATCGGTCCAAGTTATTGGAATACCCTTTATTTTATTAAGTCAAGTATATATTGAAATTGTGTATTTTCTATTTCATGTTTCCTTTTAGTCAGTTACGCATAAAAATTGATGAATGAGGAGCGATAAGCGATAAAATCAGCTCATTATTTATGGTTTTCTCTCTCTCTTCTTTCGTGTTAAACTGCGGTAGTTGTTTTCCCTTTTTATCTTCTTTATATTTATTTCCGTTCTTTTTGCTATAATTTCATTTTATTCCTTCAACGAGATCTTCATTTATTAATTTATTGATTTATTATTTTAAGGTTTACGTATTTTACATTGTTTCAGTATTATTTTAATAAGAACAGGCGATAAACTGAAATAGACCAGTCGTGTAATAATCGTAAAGAATTCGGAATTTTCAATGCAACTTTGTCTAAGTAAATTATAATTGTTTCTTTTTTATATTAAAACGGCATTTACCAGATCAATTTTGATTTTGACTGATTTTGATGTCATACAAGTTCACTGAGTGTGTTGTTTATGTTCGCATATTCTTTTATGTTCGCATATTCTTATCTTTAAATTTCAAATGGTGAGTAAATCCAAACTTTACTCATATATATATATATATTACTGTGTTCAGAAGGTACTTGTTTTACCAGAGAGAATATAAAAACAAAAGTTAAATTTATTTAAATAATATTTATTAAAAATGTAATCACCTTCCTTTTCAACGACTGAAGCCCAACCAGAAGACAAATTTTCGATTCCACGTTTACATAAATCTGGATATTTTACGCCCAAAAATTTAGATTGTTTTCAACAGTCTTTATTTTTCGATGTTTAGTTTCTGAATGTTATTCCACATTTGAAATGTTCTAGTGGTCGAAACAAATGAAAATCTGTATGTCCTGAAACTAATGAGTATGGAGAATGGGGAATAACTTCCATCTATACGAACTTATTTTTCTTAGTTTTGTTTTGCAGACTCTACTTGTTCACTGGTGGGTAACATCTTTTCTGCTTACCGAAGCAGAACACTTTCCATGTAATACTTCATTCACTCGATTAAAGTGTTGGCAATAAACGTCTTTCCCATGTTCCATGCTCGTAACGGATAACGCCTTTCATATTCCTCCAATCACAAGGCGAGGAGTTCTGTAGATGTAGTCCTGATTTTGGCGTTATCACTGGTTTCTCATTTTGTGAAGCCATTGTTTTATCATTCTCTGTTGACATGCAAAACCTATTTTATCCACCTGTATCAATACGATTCAAGATAGAGGGTTCACATTCCTGGTGAAAAAACTGCTGCAGATGGTGGAAAATTTCATGATTTTTCTCAATTAAACTCTAAAATGTAATATAACCAAGAGATGGTAAATGAATTTTAGACACAGTTTAGTTGACTGACATATAATTCATAGTGGTTAAATACGTAATTATTTTATCGAACATTCTAAGATAGATAGATAGATAGATGTGGTTTGATCAAAAAAGTATCGGGACTGTTGCTATGGTAATAGAGCTAAAGTACGCGGTGTGAAGCTGCTTGGCAAAGACTGACATTGAATTCTGTCGCACATTCACACGAAGTTATAACGTTCTTGCTCACTTCCGTTGTTTATAGCAGTGCTTGAAAGGTAAGTTTGTAGAGTGTGACTGTCTCAACATACCACAGAGGTTCCATCAGTGACCATGGCTTGTGCAGCAGTTTTTGGCTAAGTACAACCTTTCCCGGATCTGACAATCACCATATTCCCCAGATATCACTCCTTGCGACTTTTTCTTCTTTCCAGAAATCAAATCCCACTTGAAAAGAACAATATTTCCAGGAAATCCAAGGGAATGCGACGAGACAGATGTTTGTTATTACTAAAAATGGAAACAACGCTGGATAACGTGTGGGTGAAAAGAAGGAAAATACTTAGAAAGAGATTAAATGCTGAATTGATATATTTTGTAGTTTTCTTTTTATAGTACTAGTCCTGATACTTTTTGTTCAAACTTCGTCTTCCATTGATTTTTCGGCGTATGGCGCCTAAAAGTAATTTTAGACAGGAATATTAGAACTGAACGACCAGTCTATCCGTACATATGATTTGATTTTTGTGACGAAGTCTTGTATAGAATCAGTTACACTTTTCGGAAGAACTGACAACAGAGCAATAATGCCCAATGTGTCACAAGGTTACCACACAGCTTTTTCATGTTTGAACTTAGAGTTTTTCTTCTAGACTGGTTGCCAGCAAAAGATAGTCTGCCTTGAAATTTAACCCATAACTGGAGAGATAGAGATTAATAATACCCTTTCTAATAATACTTCTGCAAAAGTTAATGTAACGAATTTGACCGGAATTCGAACACGACTCTCCGATTTCTCATTCTCAAATAATAACCATCCCGATTGCAGTGTGTGTGTGTGTGTGTGTGTGTGTGTGTGTGTGTGTGTGTGTGTGTGTGTGTGTGTGTGTGTGTGTGTGTGTGTGTGTGTGTGTGTGTGTGTGTGTGTGTTATGGAAAGATGGTATTGTACAGTCAAATAATAAAAGATTAAAAAGTTCAAATGAAAGATCATGCCATATTCCAGGAAATTATAAACGTATATTCAGTCAAAAGAGTCAAATCAACGCTAAAGTTTGACTGGAAGTGAATATAAAGATGAAAAGAAGGAAAATAATGTGGGTTGGGAAAATATCTGAATAGAAACTAAGCCGATATTTACTATTGAACTATGAAAGCAAATCAAAATATACGGCTACACAGATGCACACACACACACGCATGTATATATATATATATATATATATATATATGAACATACTCGCGTACAGTTCAATAATGATTATGTTCATGTATTTTGATTTTCTTTTTTAAATTGTCGGATTTTTCTCATTATCATCTCCAATTCTCGGGTACAGAATTAAGAAAAAATAATTTATTCATCGTGATACATTATTTAAATATAAATATTCATTATATTTTTCTTCGGCGTTCTTGTATGATCGAACTTGCAAACATTTTAGTTGACTTATGCGTATGTGTTTGTTTAAATTGAACAGATCAAAGAAATTATGTATTTGCATATTTTTAGGCTGTTCGATTGATCCGATGAACTTTGTCTTTGGTGTTTGGTGTTTCGGCGTCTTTATGGTCTCTATCGGTAAGTAATCATTGTCAGCATTCACAGCTTAGTCAGCACTAACATATATTTTAGCGGGTTTCATGAAAAATTAGTTCAAAATAAGTAGAGTCCCTTTCCACTTAATCGGAAAATAATTTAAGTTGACCTAATTTCTTAGAAGAAATATTTTTCATTGTTAATTTCTTAGTTTTTCTTTTTCTCTTATTTCGATAGTCAAAAATTCATAGCAAAACAGAAAACTAAGCTTAGTAAATATCAATGAGAAAACAAAGTGACTTCATTCGCTACCATGAATTATTTGCATATATATTTATATTTGTATGCATGTGCTTTTAAAAAAAAATCAAAAAAAAATCTTACTATTGCCTGATATGTGTCGCAAACATCAACAAAATAACATTTATAATCTGCCAGTAAACATTTTGACAATAATACAATTAAATTATATTTAAAGGCAATGGCTTCAAATAGAACTAGTATATTGTTATACCAATCCTCTTATATAGTGGTGAATGCTGGATAATTTCCTCAAAGATTAAGAAGAGATTTAAGGCAACAAAGATGTGATTCTACAAAAGAATACTAAAAATAACTTGGACGATATGTGAACAACGAGGGAGTCTTAAGGAAAATGGAAATAAAATGAAACTTATACTTTGAATCAGAAAGTTGAAATTTATAGGAACATAATGAGAAAAAAGTGTTTGGAGAATTTCACACTCACAACACAAATCACAGAATAAAGGCAAGAGGGACAGAGAGAAACAGCGAGTAACCTACCTAACAAGGGAGGAAGTGGAGATGTAAAAGAGCAAACATTGTTAAGAACTACAGGAAATTGTGGAGAGCCATTATTATCCTGAACGGACACGGCACAGAAGAAAAGTATAATACTTAAATTACCAGAAACTATTTAACGAAAATCATCTTAATTTGCTAAATGGATACAATAGTGACATACTAAGTGTGAATGAAACTCGCTTTACTACTTTTAATGTATAATTTTTATTAGCCATCACGTCAGGATTGGTCTCCTTTCGAATTAACAAGGTCACAACGCAAACGTACTTGAATTAATCCTTATAAACGCAGGTTTTCGATACAGATAGCCTATGCTTTGGAGCAATTGAAGCACTACTGATATTAATCTTTGAGGCATTTACGCAATGCGTTGAGAAATGCTCTCTGAAAGTAAATCCATCAAAAGCCTAAATGTACGCACTCTACCAGAGAAATCGAGAAGCACGCCGAAAATTCAAGATTAATTGATGTGGAGAAAAGTATGAACACTATCCATTTCCAATGTATCTGAATATAACATTAGGCAGAGGACTGTCATTAGCCACACAAATCGGAAGTTAGCTCTCGCAATTCTCTTTTGAAAATAATTCATATACCTTACATAGAAAGACAACGCTCAGACACAATTAGATTAAAATTCCATTAACACTATTTTATGCACCTGGAAAACACTGTCCACCTCTGTGGAACAAGTCAAAGCATGAAAATTAATTCGATCTGCTACTTAACGAAGTCAGTCAGATAATCATAGGTACACTATATCCCACACTTACTAACATCTACAAACTTGCAGACATTGTACGTGTAAGCAAAGTTCCTATAGCATTGTGAGAGACTTACATCGGAGAAGAGTTTGTTGTCAGTGTAGTCAAATTATTATGTATACTTGTATGTTGTCAGGTAAGCCTATGTCTTTTTTTTTTTTTGTTGTGCATTTTCTGTATTTTCTTCATGCATTGCATTTGATTTTCTGACTTGCACTTTATTGCCATCACTGTATTTTTGTTGTGCGTTTTCTGTATTGACTTCAAGTGGTTCAAATGAGAAAGTGGAGAAGCAAGACACGTCTTGTCTCTAAGATATTTTGTGATTAAGAAAAGAGTAACCATTTTTCTTATACTACTCTTTGCAACGCTGCCTAGTGGTAGTTCACAGAAGTTATTTAGGGAATCCAATAAAGTTCTATGAAAATGTCCACTCTCACCTGGCACATCACTGACCTGCTGAATAGTGAATGTCAGCTGTTACAAGTTATATATAAATACAATAAATATGACTATACTATTCGAAGATCAAATTGTTAAACACCTCTTTGACCTAAGCTATATATGTGTTCATAAAATACGACACCTATTGACTGATAAGCTCTACTAACAAAGTACAGAGAGAGTATTCTCTCAGTCACTAGCTAACTTGTATAGCGAGCTATATAACTGTTAGAATCTTGGATAGGAAAGTCGGCACGCCGAGTTCAAATACAGGCCAAGTTCGTTATATTAACTTCCGAACAAATGCCCTTGGGAAAGGTATGAATTCATCTTTTCTTCCCAACCCCAGCTATGAGTTAATTAGCAGAATAGATTGAGCTCTCTGGCCTTGGTTTGGGTTGATCGTTATTCTAGGAGAAATTAAAATCGTTATGCAACTATTGAAAAGATTAAGAAGTTCACAATTAAGTGCGGTGTAAGGCAGTAGGTTTTATGACTGAAGTTGAATAAAAAAAATCTTATGTATACAACAATGAACTTCATAGTAAGCAGCGGATTTATAATTATGATCAAACTGATTTGAATGTCATTATGAAAAAAGAGTCACAGCAGGATAAAGAACCAACCAATAAGCATTAACACTGTTGCTGAATCAGCTTTTTATGTTTTGGTACAACGTTTACATCTTGGGTCTCTAGCAAAGTCTCATAAACAGTGAAAGACCTCTTTTTATACACTAAATTGTATACACTATAGTTTTTTCTATGTGTTGGAAAAAATTGTATTTCTAAATTAACTCAATGTAATTAACTAAATAGAAGTCGTACCGACAAGCAGATGTCTACTTTTGCACAACATTGGATGGTGTGAAAAACTCGATATTGATCGCTTTCAGAACTAAAGATCTACAAAACTCAATTCGTATAAACAAAGACGGGGCGTCAATCCAAATGAATAATCGATATCACTTCTGCTATTTTATTTAATGTATATTGACTTTACATTGACAACAAAGATCAACACATTATTTTAAAAACAATACCTGTATTGTAACGAAAATCTCATCATAAAATTATTTAAACTTGAGGTCGATGGTATTGAAAATAAACCAACACTACATCCAGAAAAATATTAATTTTCTTTTTAATTTCACTTGAATGTTCTTGTGCAGATTTCTTCAGAAAAATACTTGTTTTGAATTGCACAATCAGATGAAAATTGTTTTAAGCTGAGGTATAAAAAGAAGTAAAATGAATATTGGTGAATGTAATATTCACAAAAGATATTCGATTAAAAAGTCAAATTTCTGTTGTGAACACATTTGTCTGTTCGTCGGTTTCATAATGAAAGAAATTTCGCAAACGTTTTTACTTTATGTTTTTGTTTGATTTTTATGAAAAGAGTCGCGTCCAAAAATAAAATCTTTGGACTTTCTAAAATTGTTTTTAATATCAAGGTGATATGCACTGGATGAAGAATTATTGAATATTTTTATATGAAAAAAAAATAAACAATCTTTCTGGATTTTATAATATTATAATCATTACTCGTTTAAAAATCATATTTCTTAGAGAAATTTACCCATTGTTTTTATTTGTTCAAGATTAAATAATACATGTTTTCATGGCTATAGACTAACATATTATATGTAGGTCGTTTGCAACAGCCAGTGATTTTCAAGTTTATTGCTCACGAATAGAAAATACAACTCTCTATTCTGTTGCTCCTCCTGTTAATCAGATATAGATTGGGGAGAAAAAGAAAAGTTTGAAAAAACATCTAGGCCAAAATAGAGAAACAATTTCTATTTCACAAAACAACATAGAAGGGTCTGTCTTTGTATGCTGCTTGTAATGAATAATGGTAATTTTATATATGTTATTAGTTCAAAGCTATTTTCGCATATAAGAGGTGCTTAGTTGGCGAGAGAATTCCTAACGTGAATTGGTTACGTGATTCGGAACATGTTTCAACTTATCTGTATATCTTATGTTACCTAATATGATATACGCGTCCTCTAATCACATCATTATGATCGTCTGTGGTCAAGCTCAATATACTGCATAAACGTTATCAAAAATGCATAAGACTGTTGCATTCATTTCTATAGCAATTGTTGAAACATGTTGCGACCTCTTTTTATTAAGTAGTACTTAATTGGAACAGAATAATTTTATAGCGGTAAAAATATTCAAATAGCATAATGAAGTAATCTAGCCCTTAAAACAGTATATAATGAGAATTTAACAGCAGTGTTTCTAACTTTAATAAGAATACTAAATTCACAGTACAAACATTGATTAATATTAACGTACAAATAATCTTGATATACATATATTCAAACATCCGACACTCGTAAAAGAGACCATTTGCAAAAGGTGAGTCTGATTAGGACTAAATCGAAAAGTGTGAAGACAAGGGTTATATACTGTCTGTTTTTTCTTAAAATGCTATGTTAATTCAAGACATGGGCAATCATGGTTCTTCACACATTTCTTTTTTTTAATATCTGTGAAATACCATGCCTTCTTGAGAAGGGGTACTGAGTGGTTTCCTACTGCTTTCTTCATAGTTTGGAGTCAGAGTTTTTCTTCTCTTAGACTGGTCGCCACCTAAAGTCAGAGAAGTTAGTCTACTTTGCTATTTAATCCATAGCGGGAACAGAGAACATACTGATTCATGATCTTTACGAAGGTAATTTGTACAAAAGTAAACACAATGGATGAGGTTGAAATATTAACCCGGCTCCCCGATTTCACTTTCTTCCACGATTCCACTTTCTTCGCCGATAGCCGTTCTGAGATACTTGTGTATTTTTCACTTGTACCAGGAATTGATAATTGGGCCCAGATAAAAGCTATATTTTTACATATATTCTTCGCAATCATGCCCTACTCACTTGGTAATAGAAAATCTATAAAACTATATATAATCTATATAGATTCTATAAAACCACTCTTTTTACAGATTTAGTTTAATGCTGTACTCTTCTAAGCATAGTAATTATTACGTTTTTCAGCTGTCACATGAGTAAGGTAGTTATGCATTTTCTAGCAGCGATAAATATTTGTCGAAACTAGTTAGAAAATAGGAATTTGAAAACTGATTTTTAGAACATTGATGCTATAAAGTCTTCTTGACTCCTATTTGCACTCCCCTTTTGAAATTGTAGAAAACTATGCTTAGTAACTATCAATGAGAAAACAAAATGGCTTCATTCGCCATCGTGCTTTCATTTAAATCAATAGAAAACGGTATGAACTTGAATCTTGCAGAAAAATATGGGGTAACCAAAAGATTACTTTAAAATATATAAAATTTTATCAATACAGTGTCATTTTGATATTGGTGGTTAGAAACTCTCAACTGTATGTATAAGAATTTCATTTACTTTCTAATCATGTCAAAAAGAATACTCTGCTTGACCGCTCACAAGTAAGTTACTACTTTGTCACTACTTCAACTTTTCTAACTCATTCTTATTAAAGTTGAATGAGATATTCTTACTCTGGGTCTTTTGTATTAAGTTTATTTGATCTTACCTCAAATATATTCTCCTGAGTTAGCGCTTTCAAAGAAAACAATACTTCCATTTATCATATATACTTTAGGTTACGAATGTCTTTCAATAATCTATTCATCACGTCTGTTATTGTTATTACTGTCATCATTCCTTATTCTTGTTGTCTTCATTGACATGGTTTTCTTGTTTTCTCTTCATTCATATATACCAAATGTACGTATGTGTGGTTGCACATTAACATGCATAAATTCATACGAACACACGCACATAATGTTCTGTTTAAACCGTATAGGAACGACAATCGATTTCACACTAGAAATAGTTTTGTTTCAACGTTAGGCAAAATAAATCTAAAATTGGCAACTTCAAAATTTAAAGGAATGGTCTTAAAGGTTAAAATATTCAAAAACAGATACTCGCCAATTATGACGGCTTTACAGAGTTTGTTTTTCTACAGAAAAAGCAGAAACCAAGTTTTGATGTGTGCTATGATCGAATAGAAGCTAACCAAATTAACAACAGGTGGTCGCCTGCCATAAGATGTTTTCCAGCTGTGCTTCATCACTACAATGTGCCATTATGGAATTGATATGCTTTCAAAAGTCTTGTTTTAATAAATTTCACCGAATACAAGGCTCGAAAGCCACTCAGAGCAGAAGGGTTACAATAAAGAGAATGAGGTATGTAATATGAAAGGAAGAGAAAATGACAAAAACTGGGAACTGTGAAGATAAAGAAGATAGAAAACGACGGACCCTTGACTTAAAGAGGTGAAGATTTAATTATTCATGGAAGCACCCCTGGTAGAGTCTGTTCCACAAAGTGGCAATTTTGGAGAAAAGAACTGTCAGAATGGAACTTCCTTCTCAGATTTGTATCTGAAGAAATAAAAGTTATTTGACTCCGTGGAAGTAACAGGACGTGTTCTAGAAGTAAAAGATAGAAAAATGTGTGTCTATATTTCTGAGATGAGCTATTATGTACACTATTTACATTATTCGGACTATTGTTATCATCTTTGTTGCCATATTTATCACAACGCCGATGTACACTCAAAAACTTAAGGAATCAGTTAGGCCACAAAAATCTCCTTAGCTGGCCAAGCATAGAAATCAATACAATATGGGAACTAGTAATAAAGAGTGTCAGAGAAAGGCGATAATAACAACGAAAAATTACAATAAAAAAAACATGCAGTGATAAAAGCAAAATTGTAATATGTGCAATAATAAAAAATGTTGCTGAAGACATTAAGTTTACGTCCCAGAAATTCATACACAAATGTCCTTAAGGGCACATGGCACAGTGAATAAAGGCGTTGGTTAGATCCAGTGACAGAACCCAAAGATGTGTTCACTATCTGGTTGAGGCAGTGGAGAACTTGAAAAGGGGAATTAATAGGAGATAACTCATGTCCATAAGACATGGCACGTGGAACTAGAACAGTGTACCCCAGCGAGCGAAATAAAGGCTTCAGTTCGACATTCCAACCACCTGAAGAAGGTCGGCGCATACATCGGCCGAAACGTTATGATAAATATGGCAACAAAGATAAGGACAATAGTCCAAATAATGAAAATAGTGTAGAAAAATGTGATCAAATACTTCCTGGCGCAATATAGTGAGCTGACAAAATGTTTCACTATCTTTAATAATGGATTGTACATATGAGTACTTATTAGTACATAGAGTGGGAACCGTTCATGATGACTGGAAATAACTGGCAGTCTCCAAATTTTAAATTCTAGATTTTGTTCCCGGACGTAAAATTTAAATGTTTTAAAAATCCGAGTTTTCTTATTGTAAAAGAACTGAAAGTATCGTTGAAATTTATAATTGGTAGAAATTCTTGGTTGAATTTATCTTTTCAGAATTAAGATAAAACCCCTGAAGCGTGACTCCAGAACCTTAATATTTACAGAATTTCCGGTTCCTCTGCTTTACAGGAGAGTAAGTCGGCTGTTTGGAAACTGAATTTTGAATATCATTGCTGAGCTTCTCCAATCTAAAACAAAAGTTTTGATACAATCTCTTTTCAACGCTCACATTACATAAACTGAACTCCGAGTGTGAAAATATTACATCAGATAATAGTATTAAAGTAACAAGCAACATATAAAACAACAGCAAATTTGTATTTCCGATATTTTTTATTAAATAGTCAATAAATCTCCCTGCTGGCATGAGCAATTATGGCAATGATTTTATATAAGTGTATTGATGCTACAATTTCATATAGAGAGATAATAAAATGAACAATTATAGTAATAAAACTAACAACACTTGTCCTCATTTTCAGCATCTTTCTTTCTTTCTTTTTTTATAAGTCCAAATCAAGTAAAATTTTCTATTGTTTTGATGTTTCTTGTCCACATGATGATATGTAATTCTATCATTCTTATTGACTGGTAATTTCACTAACTCACTCTTTCTTTCTTTCTTTCTTTTTTCTTTCTTTCTCTTTACTAATTGTGTTTACATCTCTTTTTCCAAAAATTTTTAAAGATATTTTCCGAGTCGATCCAAGATTTTAAATCTTTGACTCTTTTACTTTTAACTCATTTATATTTTTACTTGATTTTTCTTACTATCTATGTTTATATTTATTGATTTTGAAGAAATATTTTGTAATGTGCTGGAATGTATGTATACATCTTATACATAGGTGCATATATATATCCAGGTTTTTATAAAATTATATTTACTTACATTGCCTCTTCTTTTATTTCTTTTTCATATTCTGTATGCTTATAGATTTGTATTTATCATCTCAAAAATATTTTACTCTATGCATTTCCCCTCATTCTGAAATCGTCTGCAACTTAAAGCTAAAATATTTAGATTTTACTTTTTTAAAAGTCTAAAGCCATTCTTCTCCGCGTGTTCATATTTTAAACTCTATTCACCTTACAGATTTTTTCAGTTTATAGAGATCAATGTCTTTATTAATGTTGCTTGCACAGATTACACTAATCATAAACTGAACTTTATCAAAATCCAAAGCCAGAATGCTTCAAACATTAAGAAAATGATAAAGACGTGGCTAAAATTATAAGAACAAATAAAGCATCATTTTATTTTTAACCAAATATTTTTAGTTGGAATATACCAAGGTACATTTGCGTACATTATGTGTGTGTTTACATCCCCAACTATACATACACACAGCAACACTTACAAACATACACATACATACAGATGCGTGCGTATCCACGCAAATATACGTTTCACTGAATTTTTCTTTTTTGAAGACTAAGTGTGTTCAGAAACTGTCCGTAGGAATGATTTAGCCAAACGCTTTTGGCTAACACTTTAGCGAATTTCAAGGGTAATAGTTATATCCGTTATTTGTTATTGTTTCCTGTCTTGTGTCATATGGGAGTAGTAGTAGTTTCTTTCATATAGGAATTATTTTTTTAGTGATCAAATCACTGTTATTATTCCCTACCTGCTTTCAAAGCAAGTAATGTTAAGTGTGAACCTGTTACTTTTTATTAGCAGTGCTTCAATTTCCTTTAATCGTTTCTTACAACCCGATCTCTTTAATTCATCAGTATTATTTACAAAGGTTTTTTTTTGTGTGCACAGTGAGTTAAGCATGTGTGCTTAAGTGCCTTCTTATCGAACTAATGTTGCTTAAGTGGTTGGTTAGATGCCGTCTTAAAGAGGTTGTCGTGCAACCAATATATTAATTTTTGGTTCTCAGGAATGCAGTTATTTCAAGAGCAACTTAATTTATAAACAACAGTGGTGGTCTAAAATTTTCAAGTTATTAGACGCGGTATTATTAGTAATTTCCAGATTGGAAATTGCTTTAGTTTATGGCAAGTTTTACGCGTTTAGTAGCATCTACCGGTGAAATGCATTGTTTTAAGATACGTCGAATGGCGAATTCACCCAGCTTATAATTTTAATGTATTTGGTTGCAGTGAAAGATAGTGATATTAGGTTTTCTAGTGTTGATGGTATTTAATTTTTCTATAAACAGTTTTATTTGAATATCAATGATGTATCTAGTGAAATTATTAATAACTAACTTTTATTTTCTTTGTTTAGCATGACTGAAAAATATTTTCCGGTTAGAGGAGATTAAGTGTGCTCGATTAAGAAAGAATTTTTTTATTATCTTATATCACTGTGGTCATTTACTTTCATATTTTTATATCTGAAGAGGGAGGAAATTTAGTTATTTTCTTTAGATTTTAATTACATTATTGTTGAACACGAACACTTCCTACATACTCTTAGTCATAAAAAACTATCAGAACTCTATAAAAACTGAATAGAAACTCATAAATATTCATAAACTAGTGTAGTCAATGTTTGTGTGTTTGTGTGTGTGTGGTGGTAGTAGTAGTAGTAGTAGTAGCAGTAGTTCTACATATTTCTAGGCCAGTCGATATCAATTTCAATGTTTGAATAAAAATATAGACTGAGAATAAAGTTTATATATAAATATATATATATATATAGAGAGAGAGAGAGAGAGAGAGAAAGAGAAAAAAGTAAGAGAGATGTACATGTAAACACATATAATGTACGCAAATCTACCTTGCTGTATTCAAACAAAAATCCATATACATATATATATATATATATATATATATATATATATATATATATATATATATATATATATATGGAGGGTAGAGTGTCTGTTAGTAAAATAACCCTATAACTAGAAATATGAAACTGTTAACTAAATTCAAAACCTGAGAATTTTATCATGATTCTAATTTTAACTCTTCATTAGTATAACATGATGAAATGAAAATATGCAATTGAAAATGTTCGGGTCAGAGAGAGAGTGAGATTGATTTATTAATTGATTGATTTTTATCAATGTGAGAAAGAAATTTTCAAAATTTTTTGTTTTTCTCAAAGCTACTTGTGATAAATCAATGTTCCGTACGTCGGTTTAAAATCATTTTTCAAACAAGTTATCGTTGTTATCGGGTTAATATATTGTATCCATTTACCTTGCCAAATAACTGATCATGTTTACCAGTTTCTGAATGATGATTATATTGGATCATTATGGAAAGGTTAATGCTTTCAAATTTTATCACAGTGATGTCGTTCAAAAGATGTAACAGTTTTGAAGTTTTGAAGATTTTAACTTTAAAGGTAAACTGTGCTGTTTGACTCCAGTCAAATGGACATGGAATAAAGTAATCCTCTTCGGATTTTTCGCTCATTTCGTATATTACTAATCTATCAAATAAAACACAAAGATATGCCCCTGATAATATTGCAATAAGTTCTAATAATGATCTTCTACGTTCTTTTAATTTCTGTTCTGTTACACCTCGTTCAAAGAGCTAGAGATTTTGTGAAACTGTTGAGTTAAATTCAGTATTATTAAACACCAGAGAAACAAGCTGGGAACCAGCGAGTTATATGACTTATTTGTCCACTGCATCACAAGCAATTAGAATTTAGAAAGTCTACGCTCATTCCCTATGTAGTTGCAATGATGTTGGTAATTAATATGGAAAAGAGAATTCATTGGTGTAAATGTGTCTGTATCATAACTGTTATCGAATTGAGTTCAAATCCCAACCTATTCTGTTGAGTTCACATCGAAATAATGCTCATGAAAAACAGAAGAATCCATTTTCACAGCGTCTATGGTAAATATAAGGATAGAAGACGCTCTCTAGTCTTGGTTTACTGTTAATATTGGAAAATGACTACTCAGAATTCAAAAACCATAAAGAAGGTGACGGGAAACTACTTCACTTTCATATGAATACAACTTGTCTCCCCACAAGCTTTTGATTAAAGAGTGGCGCCATTCAATATAATGAGTCTTTTTTCCTTTAATTCTTTCTTTATACTTGTGCATTAATTAAGCTTAATGTCAGTAGCCATTCTCTCGTTCATGAAAAATGATAAAAATGGCACTATAATAGAATAGCTGTTGAATGAAGAAATATTTGAGCGCTTTGGGGATTCTTTATTCTAGAAAATCAAACTGCAGATAGCATATCAAAACGTATTCTAGAACAATTAGACATAATCCTCCAAGGAAATGGACAAAAACTGATAGCCCAGTTCAACTAAAAATAAAAGCAGTTTATAGTAGTGCACATTTCATTCACTGTTATGCAAATCAACTTTAATAATGAGAAATATAGAAAGTACTACACAGAACGCAAGAATAATTAACATTCTGACTATTCCAACATTCTTTTCAAACTCACCACAATTTGTATTCATTATCAAGAAATATATGGACGTCAGTATTCCACATCCACTCTCTACAACCTTTAAAAAGCTCCTTACCGAAATTCTGCCAACATCAAATGTATATCAAACCATTGCAGAAGCAATAGGAATTTTACAATACCTGAATGATGATAAGTTCATGTTTTGGTTAGAGCTTTTTCATCAGATTATGCCTCATGTTGAAATAATTTACAACTAAATGTAATCTCAAGAAATTACTGTGTGAGAATACTTCAAAGACACTCATGGCAGAAGCAAAGGAAATGTGTGACTGCATATGTATTGATATAATGGACAGATATTCTTCCACCAAACACGTAGTAGCTGCTAAATTGTCCAAGAAAAGCTTCACTAGTTTTAAGAACGAACTGCCTACAGAAGAGATAGTACTGTGCGCTGAAGCATATCTCGTGATTAACAAATAAAAACTTAAAACTGAACTAAAAATATTCTATTGTAGATCTGATATGTATGAATATTGCAAATTAATTGAACTGCTGAAATTTATCTAGTCTAGCATCATAGCCTTTAAATGTGATTCAATAGTTAAAATATCTGAAATTTCACAGTCGATATGTCCTTTATCAGAAACAATGAATTAAACTTAATGCCAACAATTTTGCTTCGTGTTAAATACACTTTTGATTGACCAAGTGCGCTCTTCTATTGACAATCATATTCGCCTTGTGAATGACACAGTGGTGATTCTTGAATGTAAAGGGCGAAGGTGATTCAAGTTTCTTTGACGATTCAGGTTATGTACATAAACGAGTGATTTTCCACTCCATAGTCACTTACAGTCCTTTATGTCTTTCAAATATAATGCAAATATTCTTACAGATTGTTCCAATGCCAGCCATTTGATCCTGTCTGCTATTGATAGGAAACAAGGAAAGATCAGGAGATCACCTTGCGCTAATTTCTTTCTTTCTTTCTTTTTTTTTTATCTCAAACACACGAAGTGGCTATCATAATTATAAGCCTGTAACTCCTGGCTTATGCATCGTGAATTGATTGCTTTTCATTTTTCTTCGGATCATTGATGACCAAATATTCGTGCGATCTTTCTGACCACTAGACATTTTAACATCAGTTTATCTTGTCATCGGTTTTTCTTAATAGATCATGCTGAAATTTGAATATAACAGATTTTGATAACAGATTTTCAGCTGACTGATTAAAAAATTTAAACATTTAAGAATATAAAAATGGTTAAATTCGGAAAATTACAGTCTTTTTTTACTTATATTTTCAATATAACTAACCAATAAGCGAATAAACGACTAGATTTATCATTATACAAGCAAATATAATAAATACACACTAGACTAAGTTTATTAAATATATTAAAATTTATTAATTATTAATTTATTTATAATCTATTAATAATTCATTTACTATTTTTAATATTGATTAAATATTAAATATATGGTTATATATAATTTAGAGGCACGTTTAGAAATTTAAATTATTTTATTTTAATAAAATCTTAATTTCCATTAATGTTTAAAACGATCCTTTATCAGGCCATATACATTGGCGTTACAAAATCCCAAACGACGAACCAAATAACAAAGTCCTATCTCATGAACACTTTCAACAACAGCAACAACCAAAATGGGTAACACGTAGAACTATAAAAGAAAATAATGGTATAATCAACCTGTTGACTTTGCACTACCAAAAACAAAGGGTTTAGAAGGAAACTCACCAATATTAGAAATAGTTACTTAGTAGACTTGAAAGGTTTCATTTTCTAAAAAATTGTTTTAATAAAAAGATTTTATAAATTTCAACTGATTGTAACACTAACTGTTCGGTCAATGAATGCTGAATATTTGCTGTAAAGAAACGACAAATTTTAACTTTACCGTTAAACATCTTCCAAGCTACATAGGGATTTAATCCCATTTTTACTCTTCAAATTATATGAATGCATGCACGTATCTGTATAGCGTATCTGTGTGGCTGTATCAGTCTATAATTCTAAGGAAAATGATACTTTCAACCTGAAAGAGCTGACATTTCTGGGACATATAATGAGGAAAGATGAACGGAATATATTGAGGACAAAAGAAGCAAGAGGAAACTAGTTGAAAGGATAGGAAAACTAGGACAAAGAATGGTGGTAAGTGGGAAAATGTTATAGCAAGAATATTTAAGAAGTTGTAGAGAACCATAAACATCTGCGTCCTGAAAGGACACGGCGCATGAAAAAGGATTCATATTTATGTATAACAAGTACACACAAGCAAATAAAAGAAGTAACTGAAAGAATAAGCAATTATATTTTAGAGTAGTTTATTTTTTTTTAATATATCACATCAATGGAACATCGATGCAATTAGCTTACTTAACGCTTACAATGAGATTTTGCCCAATATTCTACCATCTTCTTTTCAAAATCATTCACTTTTGTGAGCTTATTTTGTGGAATGTCAATTTATATTTTAGGCTGACAACTACAACATCTCAATGTTATCTTCAATTTAAATACTGTCTGACAGTGTGTTTCAAGTCGTTATCCTGCTGAAAAAACCTCGGCAAATGTCGTATGATTTTGAATACATAGTAACATAATTCAATATTTCTAGATATTAATTAGAAATCATAATTTTCTTAATTCAATACAACAGACTGACACCATTTCCAGACAGAGCGCCGTACAATAACATTCTTTCCTCCGTGTTAACTGTTACATTAATGCAGTGCAAGTGCTAATCTTCGCTTACTTTTCTAAGCCAAATATGTTAAATTTAGATTCATCAATCCATATCATTATCCTCTTTAGCAAAATAGACGTATAACTTCTTTTCAGAATACGCATCCTATGAATGCGGTTACTTTATGAGAGACGAAAACAATTTTGAAACTATTTTCGTTCGCTTACATCATTTCTTATATCGACGGCATTTATTTTATGTTTCACGTCAAATGTAGGTGAAGGTATGGAAATTTGCATTGTGGATTTTCAAATATGTAACATCCAAAGCTATCACCTTGTATATCCGCTTCATATTATCACGGCTATTGTCTTAGTGTCTGGTGATAAACTACTTGCCTATCACAAAACAAACTTAGAACGGTATTCTTAAACTAAATTACGATCGGATTGATGACAAAATAATACCTGAAGAGAAATGTATTACCATATTTAAATAGTACCATCAAAACACATATTATTTTAGAAGGTATGAAATGTGCTTTAAATTTATATATAATGTTATGGCCAAAAATAAAATAAAATAAAATTATTATTATTATTATTATTATTATTATTATTATTATTGAGTGTGAGAGAGGCACAAGAAGAACGTGATGCTGCTGTACAAAGTCCAATATCCCTATCATAACACCCAGTCTGATTAGAGTATACCAGGCACGTGCATCACAGCCAAATGTGCGCGATATGATGACAGGTTTTGATAAAAGTAGCTCATAAACTTGCAGGTGTGACCCAGTTAGAAATACCTTTAGGTCGACTACCCCAGTCCATTCTGACGGTCACTAATTCAGGGTGTTTCTAAATATCTAGATGTGACGCGCAAGTCGTCTTGGTTGTCTAATCCTTCAAACACAAACAAACAACCCTTTTCACATCAACTGGCATTGATGCTTCCCCATAAATAGAGGTGCCCAACTGCCACGGAACATACACGGCACTATTATTATTATTACTATAAATTGGTAGTATTAGTTGTAGTAATGTTAACTTAGTAATATTAGTTGTAGTGTTATTTCAATTTTAGTTGATTTTCATCGTATATAGAATGGCTACTCTACCTGTGGTAAATTGGATATGAGTTCGAATCTCAAAGAGAGTTTATTCTTTTTTTCTGATCTGTTCTGTTTACAAATGGTCGTAGAATGACTGAGTATTTCCGATGAAAATTCACTGAAATTATGATGAAAGAAATTCTAACCGAAATAAATAATGGATGACAATGTTTCCTCTAATAAATAGAATCAAGATAATATTATGACTATTAATATTAATAATGCATATAAAAACAATAACAAGTCTGATGAGCAATCAAGAAGAAAAAGAAAATGGGTTACTGGGTTAGATTTGATTTTCTGTAAAAGTTCTGGTAGCTCAAAAAGTAGAGCAGCTGCCGTATATAACATTCCTGGTGTAAAAAGAATGAGTTGAGTCTCACTTTTATTTTTGATCTACATGGTAACCAAAAAAGTTCTGTCCGTTTTTTGATTAGTCATTGAATGAAGTTGAAATATATACGAAATGCGTGTAGCAATTGTTTTCAAATTCGGACAGTCGGAAGTAGGAACATCAGACGTTATAAAAAACACGCGCACCACGCCCGGCCATCAGTTGTAAGCTGGACAGCTGTGAGAAGGATGGAAGTGTCTAGAGATCACGTTCGGGGCTGTTTGCTTTACGACTTCAAAGTGGGCTTATCAGCAGCTGCATCAAGTCGCCGCATATGTCAAGCGTTTGGGGATAGTGTTGTGGATGAATGTACTGCACGGCATTGGTTTCGAAAATTCAAGTCGGGAGATTTGTCTCTCCATGATGAGCCTCGCAGTGGACGATCACAGGTCTTGAGTCCTGAAGGCGGCCATTGAAGAGGACAGTAGTCTAACGTGTGGTGAACTTGCAAGACAGTTCAACGTTTCCGATGAAACAGTCAGACTTCACCTGCACCGCCTAGGTAAGACGTACAAACTGAGCAAATGGGTTCCGCAAACGCTGTTGGAGGTTCACCGTACCGCATCCTTATTCAATCGAGTGCTTACCAGTGATGAAAAGTGGGTTCTGTACGAAACTCATAAGCGTTCCAAACATTGGTTGTCGCTTCAGGATGCTGTCCCTCACACCGCAAGACTGCCTATGCACCCACGCAAGATTATGCTTTGTGTCTGGCGGACAGGTCGTCAAGTGGTTCATTATGAACTGCTATCAACGGGCCAAACGGTCACTGGAGACCTATACTCACAGCAATTGAAACGTGTGCAACAGGCATTGCGCCAGAAGGAGCCAGCACTGGTGAATCGCAAAGGTGTGCTTTTCCTCCATGACAACCCCAGGCTGCATGTCGCGCGAGTGGTCAGGGATACCATACAGCAACTTTGGTGGGAGACTTTGTGCCATCCACCTTATTCACCTGACCTTGCGCCATCCGATTACCACCTCTTCCACTCCCTGGATAATCATCTTCGTGGGAAATCCTTCATCAATGAAGCAGACTTGCGCAAAGCCCTCACGGACTTCTTTGCGTCAAAACCCCCCGAGTTCTACCGCAAGGGCATTGAACAGCTGGAGACACGTTAGCAGAAGGTGCTGGATGCCGATGACGATTACTTTGAAGACTAAATATAAGTTACACATAATGTGAAGTGTTTTGTTTGTTTTTCCTTTAAAAACGGACAGAACTTTTTTGGTTACCTTCTATATCGTTTCCTCACTAAAATCAACTGACAATTCTAAGTCTTCTATATATCGAGAGCCTCCGGACGTGGGCAATCATGGCTCTCCATAGCTCCTTATCGTCTACTATCTTTTGCATTTCCTGCTCTGTCAGCCAATTAATACAAGCTTATGAGGTTGATTAGTCGCTGTTTCCCTCTACCTCTCGTGTTTTCCATATATCCTACGAGTGTCAAATTCTCTATGTCCACTTTCCTCATCACGTGTCCCAGAAATTTCAACCGTCTTTTTCTAAATACAGTTGTCCTTTTTGTTCACATTTTTTAAAGCTTCTTCGTTGCTCACAAGTTTCGTACAGGGTATTCTCATTAATCTTTTGTAAAACCACATCTCTGTTGTTTCATTGCATTCATAGGAGGATTGATATTATATCGGAGTATTTACGATTAATAGTAGCTAAAATTAAGATGAAATAAATGATGGTAAGAAAATATTCAGTGCTTAATCACATAATCGTTCTAATTATTTTACTTTTGAATCGTTATTGTATCTCAGTAGTTTTTTCTTGTTTCCTATCGAACAACCCTTGTTCTCAGGATAATTTTAAAGATACAGTTTTTATACAAGGATATAATAAAAGCCTCTGGACATTAAACACACTTTCGTGGCAAATCCCAGATATTCTTTTGGACCAAATGGAATACTTAATCTCCTTTTAACTTTGGAATAGATCACAACAACTGAAAATTTGGATATTTGATTACTTTTCAAAAGCTTACTTAAAATAGCGTCGACATTATATATCTGCTATAAACATTAAATCATTTTTCTTTCATTCCTTAATATAGTTCCTGGAAATTAGAACAGATCATTGCACAGATACATTTTGCCAAAAATCTATATTACTTGAATTTTTAAATTCGAAAAACAAAATTAAAGTCTTTCACGTCTGCAGACGGGATTTCTCATTAATAACGTTTTCTTTCAGATTCTCTTTAGGTTAGCTATTCCATAATAAGTTACATCGTTACATTTAATATATTTATATATTAAGAGGTTTCTAAATAAGCGAACAGTTTTCCTTTATTTTTACTTTCTTAAAGGAACGAAAACTGACACAGCACTTCATACTGCAAAATGTCTCGTCTTTACTTAAAAAGGGAAAATAGAGCCTTGCTTTCTGTGACGTTCTTCGCACGTTGGATGTTAAGGTGGTTTCCCCTACAAAGAGAAACGCAATTTTTTTACTAAGATTTCTCGAATGTGCAGTGCCATAAAAGTAATACACACTGATAAATAAAAATAGAGTGTCTATTTCTAATACGAAGTATCAACTATAATAACGAATGAAGTAATAAAAATGTCAGATTAGAAATAATCCATTAATTCTTTAGAAATTGCTTTGTTCGCGTTTCGGATACAACACTTGCCAGATATAAAGCTTTCGAGAAAGAATGAAAATTGACTTTCCTTAAAAAGGGAAAAAGGAAACTTGCTTAGCCAAGAGGTAAAGCGCACTCGGTCAAACGCTAATTTCTCTTACAAAGGAGAACACAATTTTTACTAAGGTTTCTTGAATGTGCAAGCCGATAGACGTAATATACACTGTTTAATAAGAATGGTGAGTCTAATAAGAGGGATCCACTATAATAACATTTGAAATATATATATATATATATATATATATATAAGGGTGTTAAGGAAGGGTTTTTCTTGCTGGCCCACTACTTATAATTATGGCCAAACAACAGAATTCTTCTTTTAATCCATTTTTAATCGAGCCTGGAAATTTTCAGCAACCCTCTTAGATAGATAGATAGATAGATAGATAGATAGATAGATAGATAGATAATATTAGTGGTAATTACGATTCCAATGTAATATTAGTGTTTAAGCCTTTTATTATATATATATATATATATATATATATATATATATATATATGTGTGTGTGTGTGTGTATATATATATATATACTTGCACATACGCACATACATATATAAATTCATACACATGTACACAAGCGGGTATATACACACACTTATACATGCGCACACATACGCATATAAGTTTATATTCACACATACAACTACCTACACTAAGCGTTTTTTGATTTCTATGTTAATCCATTTTCTTCTTTGTGTTTGTGTGTGTGTGTTTGCGTGTGCACCTGCGTGTGTGTGTCTGTGTGTGTGTGTGTGTGTGTGTGTGTGTGTGTGTGCGCGCGTGCGTATGTGTCTGTATGTGTATGTGTGTGTGTGCGTGTGTTTTCTTTGGTGCCCTTCCCAATAATATTGTTGGTATTCAAAATATGATCAGTCGGAATATCCAATGCAAAACATTCTCTAACATCCAACACGATTCAAGTGCAAAGATTAATTTTATATTTTTCTCTAGTAAACAACAACTGCCTTCAGGTACACAAAGAAAATGAACTCACACGCATATACACACACACACTTAATTTTGTATCCAATTCTTTACAGCTCTAATCCCACTGTTTCATTTCTTTTTCGCCTATGTTTCTTGAAATACTTTCTAATTCTTTGCCTATTTGATTTATACAGTTTTACTTTTCTTTGCTAACGTCACTTTGGTTTCAGCTGCATTATTTTTTCATCTTCGCACATGAGATGTTAGCCAGTATCTCGGAATCTATTTCTGATTTCTGAATAATATTGCAAGAATATTATTTATTCATGAAAATTCCTAGTTATAGTATTAGTCATATGAGAGGATCTGAAAAATTCTCAGCCTTACACACTTCCCAGAATCAGTATTTTGATATTTGGCCATTGAAATACTGATTTGGGGAAATGTGTCGGATCAAGAACAACTCCGCATCTCCCTCTTATAGCACACCCATAACATACAAACACGCACATTATAACATATAGGAGTGCACACATTCATACGTAAGTACTCACACGAAACGTATGTGCGTTTGTGCAAAAAATAGAATACGCACACGCATAAACACACAAAGAGACACACAAACATATATATATATATATATATATATATATATATAAATGACATACTTTAGGCAGCACCTTTTCTTTATGCAAGTATTGCTAAATGCAACAGCTAATGAATGACGGTAAAGTTTTTAATCAACTTTTCTTGATTTCAAACCAAGCACTTTACATTATATGGGAATCCATGTATAAACAATGCATATATGATGAATGACCTATTGATTTCAGCCGTTCCATCGGTCATCATCATGGAGGAACTTATATAGGAAGGCAAGGTAGGCAGTGTCAACCCTGAATAAAATATATCAGCAGCTACATTTTCCTTCTGTGACACAATATGTACCTAATCCAACAAAATTATGAAAGTTACCCTAATTATTATGCATAAATGTAAAATATTATTTTTTATAAATTTACTATGTAAAGGTTACAAGGTGCCTACTCTGTGTAATTTCTGACGGCAAGTGCCTATATATATATATATATATATATATATATATATATATATATATATATATATATATATATATATATATATATATTGCTTTAAAACATTAAGCTGAATATTACTGATGCTAAAAAAAATAAAAGAGGAAAACAACCGGTTTCGCTCCCGCTCTTTAAAGTTTTTAATCGGGAGAAAAAGAGTAAAAAATACAATAAATCTAAATTAGCGAATGATTAATGAGAGAACAGAAAAGGGAGAAAAAACGGTGATAGTACTAGAGACTAATGATAGCAAGCCCCAGCAAACAATCACGCTGTTTGCAGAGATAGGGTTTGCGAGACTTGATATACAGTGACTCTAGTACTCTTAGATGAAATAGTGTGACTGGGACAAAACAGTAAACCAGCCAACACTGAATTCAGCCGCACACTTACAGTTCTTTAAAAGGTGCTCACAAATTGAGGATCCTTAAGTATTTAGGATTAGTTCATTTGAAACCAAGGTATGATTCCTGATCTTACTTGGAACGTGTTGTTTTATTCTCGAATCTAGTCGTTGGGTAGTACTCTCTATGTACATGCGCCGTAACCACAATTGTATTTATATGCAACAGAATTAACTTGATGATGGGAAGAGGACATCCTTACGGATAGATGAAAGGATCTGCCTGGTATTAAACACGACACGAACCTCATCCAAAAAATAACAATCACGGACACTAGCCGAAATTTGCCTGGAGAGGTTTCCACATTCAGCTCCAACGAAAGGAAGCCGCAAATAAACAGGGCACCTTTCAACCGTAGCGGGATTAATTTTTTTTAAGTTATCGATCTTGTCATGAATGACAGAATGCACAATACTAGGCGGATACCCAATGCTACATAGAGTCCTCGTCACAAAATCGATTTCACTATCCAGGAAAACTTCAGAACAAATCATCAACGTCCTATGCGTCAAAGTTTTGATGAGGTTTATCTTCCATTTCTTTGAACAAAAAGAATTCAAAACCATGTACAAACCAGCAAAAGTAGATCTCCTATACACTGAGAACAAAAACAATGTTGGAATACGATGCACCAATGCATCCAAAAAAGCAAGTTGAGAATTGGACAATTTCTCGACCGTAAACCTCGAAGTTGGATGAAAACTATTGAGAGAGACGAGCAATTGATCCTCTTCATCTTCAACATTATATAAACAAAAAGTATCGTCCACATACCAACAATATAATTAAGGACGAAGTGAACTACAAAGCAATCTCTCCTCATGAAAACCAACAAATATATTTGCCAGTGCAGGACCCAAATGGCAATACCTCAATATGTCAATATATAATGTTATCTAAGCTAAATTCAACAGATGAGGTGGCAAATTTCATCAATTCAAAGAACACTTTTTCAGGAATATCTGGAGGAGACAAAGAGCTGCGATAAAGAAAATCACAACAAATATTAATTGTCTCCAAAAGAGGAACACAAGGAAATAATGAGCGCACATCAAATGAATACATGAATTTACCTGAAGAACAATTCCGGATATGATCTGTAAAGGAAAAAGAATCCTTTATGCAGAAAGAACTATAGTGTTGTAAAACAGGTTGCAACACTATAGCGAAACATTTGGAAACCTTATGTTGAGAAGACCCTATCATAGAGTGTATGGGTCTTAAAGTTGCCTCATCCTTATGTTTTTTTGGGGAAAGCCATAAAGACGGGGTCGGATTGAGCCAGATGGTCTAATTTCCTTAGAAAGTCGTTTTTGAAATTCTGTTTCAAATGAAGTTGTACCATCATTTTTTTCAACGGGGCCAAGCTGCACAAATTTAGATGTATCATTCAAGATTAAAGAGATCATGGCAACATAATCTGTGTGGTCCATAAGGACCACACCAGCACCCTTATCGGGTCTGGAGATCTTTAATTCATGGTTATTTTTTAACGATCTAATAATACGCCCGTGTTCAATTCTCCATTTTGACTCGGAAGTAGCAACGGGAGTACTGGCAAACATGTAAGCAAAATTATTTAATCGGGCTCTAAGTTCACCAACCACATCCGAGGAAATAGGTGAAAGTCTTGTTAACTGAACAAACAAAAATTCGAATTCGGAAAAAATCTTCTCCTTATCAGGCATAATAGGTGGAACACAAAAATCCAAACCATGAGCAAGGACAGAAGATTCAAACTCAGATAGCTCATAAGAAGAATAGTTGAAAATAATATCCTCCACATTAGATTCAACTGTGCACATATCTGTTGTGTGTTAAAAATTTAAGCTTGGTTTGTAGATTAGTAGATAATTTCTTACAAGTTCGCCGATGAACACCTCAACCTCAACCGATAAAAAAAAAAAGTAAATTCATCCATTCCCGCCATAATTTATTATATTTCATATTCAGCATCAAGATTTGGGTGGGAAAATGTTGCAGAAAATCTTTAATAAAAGTATTTTCTATATTCCAACTAGAAAATAATTTTGCTCAGTTTATTCTGAATAAAATAACGGAAGGACAAACCTGGTGCCGAATACATTTGCATTAGTCCTTAACGTTCTTAATTTTGCACTAATTTGTAATATTTTATTTAATTTACTAATTAAATCAGAGCTGTGCCTCAATTTAAAGTATCTAAAAACATTCTTCGTGGTACAGAATTTAGGTATTTCTATAAAAACATTTAAGCTGAATATTTGTTTAAATTATTGATATTATTGGTATAATTAAAAACTGATGGTAATGAAAAATGAAAGAAGAAAACAACCGGTTTCGCTCCCGCTCTTTAAAGTTTTTAATCGGGAGAAAAAGAGTAAAAAATACAATAAATCTAAATTAGTGAAAGATTGATGAGAGGATTGAGAAGGGAGAAAAAAAGTGGGGTACTAGAGACTAATGATAGCAAGCCCCATCAAACAATCACACTGTTTGCAGAGATACGGTTTGCGGGACTTGATATACAGTGACTCTAGTACTTTTAGATTAAATAAAGAGTGTGACTGAGACAAAGTTTTTTGTATTTTCCGTGATATTTTGGTGTATTTTTGTTTTTAACTTCACATATATATGTTCAGAAAGGGATGTATTGTTCAGGTATTTACTATTCGTAAAAGACATTTTGTGCATTGGCAAAGGTCCTTCAGTTACTCCTATGTATATTTTCTTTTCGTTATGTGCTGGTTTTACATTGGCTTATATTGTATTGTAACCAATTACCGTTTAATATACATTCATGGTTAGCTTTGCAGTTACAGGTGGCTTTGGGTTGTGCGGGTGAAGTGATCTTTTCGTTATTTTTCTATTGTGCATTTTTATTATTGGTGTCATGTTCTTCGTGCAACTATAGTTAATTTTTACTGTGTTTCTATTATATTTTATGGAGAGTGTCCGTGGACGAGTTTAACGAATACTTTTCCTACATTTTTTTAGGTTATTTTATTGTATGGTGTATTAAACCATATGATCTTTCTTTTTCTGTGCTGTGCATATGTTTGTTGCCGAAAATCCATTGTCTTTTAAAGTTCTTTTTAGGTAATCTAAAGATGGTTTCATTAGACGAATTGTCAGATAACCTACGGCTCATTGATTGTAGGATCTGCTTGATTATTGTTGGCGCGTGATTGTAAGATGTGTGTATGTAACGTTTTCTATATGGTTGATATGTATCTTCTCTTAGGCTGAGTTTGACGTCAAGAAAACCTACTTCTTTTAAGTTAGTCTTTATGTCCATGTTAAATCAATATTTTTGAACATGTTTGTTATTATTTTTCTGGTTTTGTGTGTTTTTAGTCTATTACATTTTCTTAGGATCATTAGAACGTCCTCCATATTGGCACCTATATCCCACACTCCATCAAAACTTCCCTACTTTCTTCAGCCAAGCGTCTTCGTTATTTAATAATAGTGATTTTCGACAGTATTTGATAATTATTAATTCTATTGTGCTTATTTTTAGTTTTCCTTGGGTTCGGTTAGTGAAGAGTAGAAATCTTTTATAAGTATTTATTTGTACTCTATTTGTATAAATTCCCAATTATGTTTGTCTTTTAGATTATGGAACGAGTATGTTTTTTGTGTTTTTACAGTGATTTTCTCCTAACTTCGTTCTTAGCACTGAATTAATTGTTTCTAGTATTATTTTACTTATTTTACTTAGTTCACTATTATTTGGGTTTATGAATCTGGATATTGGGGTTGTCTAGACGTTTTTTTCGAGGTCTTTTAGAGCAATGAACGCTTGTGATTTACCGATGCAATTCATTCGGTCGTCTAGTTCTGATTGTTTTGTATGCAATGATAAATACATTAGGTTAATTGTTTATTTTTATTATATCACTTTTAGTTTTCTCTGGAAAGCATCTAATTGTTTATGAAATTTTGTTTCTTACTAGGTCAGTTAAGTCTCTTTAGGAGATGCCTAGTTCCTTGTGTTGCGCGGGACAATTTTGTTTTAAAACCGTATTTATCTTTGGGTTTGGAATTTGTGTTAAATTCTTAGTTTAAGAGGAAATGTGCTTTCAAACTCCTCCTTTTCATGTGGCTTTCTTTTTTGTATTAATTTCAGTTTGCAGGTGGATGATGATGTGATGGATGTGCTTTTAATGGAGTTAAATTTTTCAATGTCCATGCCAGATTATAAATAATGCGAATCTGGTCTACTGTTTAACGGGAGCTACATATGATACAAATAGAGTTTTAAGATATGCTATATTCATGAGTAACAGTGCCACATATCAGAGATAGAGAGTGTCTAAATATAAGAGTGGATACTGAAGTCAACACTGAGTGGCGAGAGTCTGTTTCATGAAACAAAAAAATGAAAACGTTTTATAAAACACACATACAACAAACTATTTCTAATTTTAACAGTTAAAATATAATCCTTGAAAATGGCTAAATGTATAGCCGAAAGCGCTCGTATAAAAAGAACATTCGGATAGTTTTTATATAATATATCATCCGAAAAGAAAAAAAGTATTAGATCGCATGAGAAATTGTATAAAAAACTAAATAAAAACACCTTGTCTGTCGTTTTTAATGAAATGTGAATGAAAGAAGGCTTGCTGCTTAAATACACAAATATATATATATATATAAATAATACCAATTGGTAATTGGTAGGGATAATTCCATGGAGGACATTAATCCAAAGAGCTCAATGTAAGTAACAGAGCAATAAAGATAAAAATAATAAAGATAATACTATCAATAATATTAATCTAAAAATAATACTAATTAATAATTTAAAATTATAAATGATGTAGGCAAGACAATCACGTTAATGACTATATATAAAAATGCGAATACATGTACGAATGAATGTTAGTACCCATATAAAAAAAATCAACACTTCAAGTGTATATCCTTCAAAGTTAATGTTTTTAGGGAATTTTAAATCTATTCGTGTGAAAATAAGTGTATATTAACTTGTTCAGCCCATTAAGGAAAAATTTGTTTGTAGATCAACCTATAGGGTCACCCTTTCTTTTCTTTCTCTCCCTCAATCTCTCTCTCTCTCTCTTTCTTTCCTAAATTTTAAAAATTTATATTGAAATCTTTTTTTCTTTCTTCCTTTTTTATTATAAACATTGTTCCTTTTTCTTTCTTTTTTTTTTCTCTCCTTTTCCCTTTTGTCTGAACAAATTGGTTTCATTCCAAAAAAACATTCCTGAAATAAATTATAACCGAGTATAACCGAGATGGATTTTTCATTTTTTTCCTTGACTTGAATTAACATATATATATATATATATATATATATATATATATATATTAAGATATGTTTGGTGGTACAAAATTTTATCACTGCCATGAATAGACAAATATTAGTTTTATTATTGCCACTCATGATAATAAAAAGTAAAACTGAAAAACGGTCTAGCTAACCGGTTTCGTACCTCGCTCAACAGAGCTAAATCGAGGTAAATAGAGTAAATTATATAACTAAAAAAAAATAACACTGGACGAAGTTTATTGGTGAGAAAAAAAAGAAAATTAAATGGTAATTAGTTGGAAGCCTAATATAAAGTCATTCTGTTTACAAAGAGAAGGCTTTAAAGATAGAATATAGAAGGCCTCCAACACTTTTAGGTGGTAATATGAGTTTGAACTTGCTAAGGATGGTAAAAGCGTCCGCACTAAAACTAACAGCACAATTATGGTTATTTATTAGGTGTTCTGCGATGGAAGACCCATACGTATTGGTCAGAATGTCCGAGGGAGTGTACTTCCGGTTTCGGATTTTCACTGGAACGTGTTGTTTTATTCTAGCATCTAGCCTTTGCGTCGTTCTCCCTATGTAGTGCGAACCGCAACTACATTTAAAGGAATAAATTAGTGAACTATAATCGTGTGATGGGAGAACATCTTACGTATAGACGAAAGAATGGGCCTGGCAGAGAAAACAACACGAGTATTAGCGGCAAAGTAACAATGTCGAACTGCGGCAGAAACCTGCTTAGCAAACCTATTGCTGATACTATCTAGCCAAGGAAGGCGTAGACACACAGGACATATTTTTATTATAGCGGTTTTCACTTTGTTAAATTCAGAAATTTTGTTCTTAATAATTACTTGAACAATGCCCAATGGGTAGGCATTGTTGCAGAGAGTAGAAGTAATAAACTTGATTTCATCATCCAACTTGATGTCCGAACAGATCATGAGAGCCCTATGAGTGAGGGTCTTAATTAAATTAATTTTGCGTTTCCTGGGATAAAAAGAATTCCAACGGATATACAAACCAGTAAATGTCGGTTTACGGTACACCGAAGTAATAAAACCTGACGTAGATCTGCTGACGAGTACATCGAGAAAGGGAAGAGATGAATTAACCTCCTTTTCCTGTGTAAATTTCAAGGCCGGATGTATATTGTTACGGGACGCAAGAAATTGGTCCGCTTTAATTTCGTTATCGAAGAGACAAAAATTTTCATCAACGTAACGGAAATAAATGTCAGGTTTATCAGATTTTAGCAGTACACTCTCTTCCTGGAACCCAACAAAGATATTTGCTAAGGTGGGCCCCTAAGGGGAACCCATCGAAACACCATCAATCTGCCTGTACATGATGCCGTCGAAACTGAACTCAATTGACATCGTGGCAAATTTCATCAGTTCAACAAACACGTCTTCCGGAATAACAGGCGGAAACAATTGACTACGATACAGGGCATCAGCACAAATATCAATAGTCTCAGCAAGTGGAACGCAAGTAAATAAACTGGCGATATCATATAAACACATAAATTTATCCGTAGATGAATAACACTGCATAAAACGGGAAAATTCAAATGAATCTTTAATACAAGCAGAGTTATACTGCTCCAAAACCGGTTGCAGTATAGTAGAAAGCCATTTAGCCACACCGTGTTAAGAAGACCCAATCATAGATAGAATAGGTCTCAATGGTGTACCAACTTTATGAGTTTTGGGTAAGCCATAGAGACGAGGATGAATGGTGGCTGAGGGTCTAATCAAATATGAAATATCAGTGGGCAATTTTCCACTTTTTACACACTTAACTTTATTTAATTGATGTCTATTATCATTATCATATTATTATCAACAATTTGAAATTGTGATGATTATAATGCGATGATGATGATGGTTTGGCTATTGAAAATGACATGACAGTTCAATGTATTCACTTTGAATCTGATCGTTCCCCTTCCGCGCACTGGTTTTTTTTTATCTTGTCCAGGCCTTAAAGAAAAAATCATTTCTATGTCACCCTATTTCTCCTCCAGTCTCACTCATTGATCCGCCGAATATTGCTGTTGTCATAATTAGCACTTGGATTTGTTCTTGTTGTTACTTCACCCTATACAGTGATTGAAATTGTTGTAAGGGAGGAGAAAGGAAAAGTATTATGAAGACGAATAAGATAGATATCAATTGAACTTGGACTTAATGCGGTTAAGTTTGTAGTTGTCAGGAAAGTCACAAAGTCTATAGAAAAGGCTGTCTGAGTGGAACTTGCTTTTTATCAAAGGAACACGAAGGGAATTGTGATATTTTGCCACCATGAACATGGCATAATCGGTCGTAGCTCTGAAGATCTGAGCTGGTAACGCCAAGGAAAATAACTCGCCCGAACATTTGCCATTGTAATAGTGATATAGTAGTGAGAGATTAACAACTTTCATCTGTGGAATTGTGCTCGGTCTTGATGAACACCGTTTTAACCGCTTTCTTTATAAGATGCTTATGTTTATGTAAAACATATTTATTCTTTTAAATTTCTTCCTGCAAATAAAAATAGATAGGTTTCTTCACAAATGATTTGAGGTAGTAGAGATGTGATTCTTTGGAAGATTTTAACATCTCACAAACGTATTGATTATATAAAACTAAGGAAGACTGTGAAGCATTAATGTTTTATCTATGTCACTATAATTTTTAGTAACATGAATTTAGACACTGTCAATAAAGCTACTGTAATCTAACTTAAAACGGCAGTCGCTTTCGAAACTGAGATACTAGCGTATTTTTAACATTTTTACCTATAAAATCAATAAAGGCACTAAGAAGCAAGAAGTTACTGAGGTTGAAATCAAAGTTGAGATGAAAGTTGAGTGGAAAGCAATAGACCAGAAGAGATTTCCACAAGCGAGAAGTCCGAGTGAAGAAATTGTTAGCATAGAACTTACGACTACATCTAGCCATTTCATCTGTAAAATAATGAGACTTAGCTGCCAATCAATTACTGCGCTTAAATTTGTAAAGTCAAGGTACCAAAGAAGAAAGCTCATCAGAAAAATTACTATGATAATATTAATAGAAAAGGAAGCTACGGCGATGGGAAAGTGACTGAAGCCGAGATGCCATGTCAGGACTCTTCTTTGGATTTTATAAATAATTTCTAAATACATAACAGAAGCACTTATGACAGCAATATTCAATGCATAGACCAATGCATGGACCAATGATAGACTTAGAAATCTGTAAGATAGATTCTGGCGGGAAAAATTGACTGGCATGACATAATGAACCAACTTTCCTAGTAGCAGCCCTAGCAATTGAATCAATATAATCTTTTCACTTCATGTCAGCGGAAAACGTCAACCCGAAAACGTGCACTTAGTCACTCTCATGTAGGTTAGCATCAGCCATGATGATGGAAGATAAAAAGAAAAGGCTCTCCAAAACGATTAAAAGATAATTTCGTTTTGGAGACGTTAAAATTAATAAATCATCTTTTAACACAGTTGACAACATTTCCTAGCGTTAGATATTTATGTTTGAACCCAAATAAAATATGCTCGTGACGTATAGCTTATCACCGTGAAAAGTAAAATCGGCGTGTCGAGTCCAATTTCGACTGACTATTTTGTTCACTTTCCGCTAATGTCCTTGAGGAAATGCAAGCATTCATCTTCCGCCATCTATGGGTTAAACAGAAAATTAGAGTCTCTTTGTGTGGCTGCCAATCGATTAAAATGAAAAGTGAATTCAAACTCTTGTAAGTGATAGGAAAACTCAGTTCTTTAGCTTTGATAGAGCAACCAATTTAGAAGAACAACTCAGAATATAAAACCAGCCAGAAGAGAAAAGGGACCCGTCAGTTTCTTACTCAAGACGCACTCACTACTGCTAAGGATAATGACCCTAATGATTTACGGGACTTGTGATACTGATCGACAAAAGCCAAACATTTATTTTTTTATTTTCAAGACAAGCAATTGTTTTTCATTCGGAAAATTGGAGAAACATACTCTCCCTTCTCCTACTTGCTTATCATTTAGTCTTCTGCCACATTAGATATGTAAAGTCCCACAAGAAAACTTCTGTAAATTTCCTTGTTTTATTTTCTTCGTCCTTTTTTTTTTCTCTCTTTATCCTCCTTCTTTTAGTCGATCTATTTATATTTATCCTATTTTAATTCAACCACCGCTTCCATCTTCCGCTGGCTCTTTGCTTTTTCTTCATAACCACTTCCCATTGATTCTCCCTCTTTCTCTTAGCTTATATCAACGCTAAGCTTATAAATAAAATCTTTGCTTCAAATGAGGAATTCTTTTTTTACTTGCTTCCTTCCAATGAGATATTGAAATATCCTGGGCAAAGCTGATCAGCGAAAATGTGACATTTTACATGGAAACAGATTCGTTTCGATTCCTTATTTTTCTGTAGAAATCAGGAAAAGAAAAGAAGTTTATTCATTGCATGAATTCCTCGATGGCTTAACAGCCGCATGTGTAATGAGAAATCGTCTACTTTGTTCAAAACGAGAGTTTATTAATAAGCTGCATTGGAATTTGAGGCAAATACCGTTTTGGCAAGTCACGTGCATTCAAACGTGCGTACGTGCACACACATGCTAACAACGCATGCGAGTGATAACACGCAAATTCACATATTTATTGGGTAATATATAGCATACACTCAGTTACATAACTACGTCCTAATAACATATTCGACATAAATACTTAAGTATATCAAAGCTTAAAAATTAAACCTAGTAGTACATATTACACAAATAGTTACGTGAAAAAGGATCAATAAATCCGTACCCTGAAATCTACTAAAAATTTCACTGAATGTTCAATCTATTTCACTATTATTCCCTGCTGAGTTAAGTCTGTGAAAACAGAAACATTTCATTTTGAAAAATAAATATTAGCTGTGTAAAATGAATGCTATTGTTCATAATTAGTCTACCAACTTATTGATTTACCTACATAGACTTAGTAAAGATAGGTAATTGCTAATCTTGTAAACCTACAACCGAATTCTACGACAGTCTTTCACCGACTGGACAACTTCACCTCATAATATGTATCGATTCTTGTCTGCGACGGTGTGAACAAGAATTGGTAAAAGTCCGGTGTACTTTCAACAAATAACACATTAAGTAAAATATCGTCACAAGACAAAAAAACACGAATCCTGTTTTCAATATATTAAATTCTTTATTCATGGATTAAACACTTGGAGCACTTTATTGATACTTCTGTCTTCTCTTATAACAGAACCAGATCTTCCCTTCGTCCAGCGAGAACTCCGACTGTGCATGTGCCCATCTCTGTCTTACGACTCTCTATATCTCGACTGATGACTCTTTCCTAATGTCCCTCTTCTCATCTCTACATCACTGTGGATGGATAGATACTCCGCTTACTCTAAATGTGACTGTCTTTTGTTTAGGCAGTCTGACTATATAAGTTCACGACGGGAATTCCATACTTACCAGCCAAGTGACACTTGAACCTGAAAGTTTTCCTTTATTTCTTTTTATTCATATAATTATTTCCCTTTTCCCTACTTCTAGAGAGCAGATGGTTACATTTAAGCTATCACATCACAATTTTACTTAATGGTCTTGGAGAACGCAGGAATTCAGTTCCATCACCTTGTCATTGGTGTGCTGCGACTGAAAAAAAAGTATGTGAACACACGGAGAAATCACTATACCATGATTACTTCAAGCAATAGCAACTATTATAGTTAATCTTGACAGGGTTAAGTCAATGTATTCAAAAATGTATATGTGACAGTACATGTATAAGTATACGGTACGAGAAGAAACTTTTTACTTGGAAATATGTACACATACAAAAATAATATTTATTTAGAACACTAACGTTCTCATATGTGCATAGGTGTTTAACAAAAATCTATCTATATAAACATATATATATATGTGTGTGTGTGTGTGTTAACACAGCGAAACAAATCTATTCAAATACAGCAGCTTATCAAGCATTAACTGAATATACTTTAAAGTTAAACGCAAAGCTAGTTATGCCAGTTGTAAATTAGGTAGCGTGAATTCTGTTATGCTAACTTGGTTTACTTTATTCAAAACCTATCACCAAACACATTAAGACGAATAGCTGTAAATAAGTTTTTAGTCAAACTTCTTTTAAAACAGATCTTATAATGCGTATATTGACGCAAACTACAGAAACTTCCACTTGTCTATTTTTTTTCCCTTGGTATGTAATGTTCCAAGTGACAAGAATGCTTCAAGATGTTGGGCAGTTTTGAGATTTCGTTCCCTCTTCAAGGAATTCGGTAGTAACAGCTGGCATCCGAAATTTAAGATATTTGTCAAATTTCATCGCTCTTAAAGAAGTTTTGCTTTATTACTGATGATGGCGTACGTGACCATGTCTTCCTACAACGAATGCCGGCTCTTAATTTGATAACATTAAACAAAGTATATTAACACATGTATCATTTCAGCAATAGAATAAAATAATAAACATCTGTGTCTGTCTGTGTACTCGTCTGTGTGTATGTGTGAGATATTGCTATGCAAATCAATGTTTTCACGATAAAATTGGTATTAACCAATCGATGATGGTGTCTTTTCTGGATATGCTTATATGAGCAATATGTCATGTGGGTTTCAACTTACACGTGCCCTAATTAAAAATATTGATAATAACTTATTTATGGGCATCGGGTTTTAATATTCAAATAAACTAAAAGCAATATTAATCTATTTTTACAACTACATCCACAAGATAGAAGCCATAGAAAACATATTTAATTAACTCAATATCCCATATACATGGATAAACTAATATTTTGTATTTTTACATGTTAAGATGGACTCTGAGACATTCTATGATTTTTACCAGAATTCCATTCGTCATTTTTTAAAAATGTTTCTGTTATTTCTAACGTAGAATTATTTACACCAGTTTTTATTGATTCCAAGATATTGCATAAATATTGCATTCTAATAAATATATATATATATATATATATATATATATATATATAGAGAGAGAGAGAGAGAGAGAGAGAGAGGGTAGGGAGAGATTGATGATGGTGTAAAATTTTCTATTGAATTAATATCTAGCGATGCTAGTGCCATTACTTCAATTCAGTGCATTTAAAAGGTTTTTAGCAAGATGAGAAATAGTTAACTTTGCATAAAATGAAATAGCATTGTCCTGAATGAGTATGCACATTACCTTAAAGCTTTTTAGTTGTGAGTTGTAAAACTAAAAAAAAAAAACATCTTGTCCAAGAATTACAATAATTCTCCCTATTTATCCTCATCACATTTGAATGGACCTATAATTTATCTGCTTACAATTCTAGTTTAAAACATTACGTGACTTTTCACTTTTGTTTTCTAAGTCATTTTGTCTGACTAAGTCTCTGAAAGGCCCAATCTCTATCTCAAATATCAGCTATGTATGCATTAATCACTAACAATTACTCTTAAGAAATCAGTTTTCACGCATTTCATTCAACTTACAAATTTCACTTTATGGCTTTTCCTTAAAAGATGGTAGCTTGGTTACTTCCATGTCTTTAACCAGTGCTTTTAATATTATTTATCTTTTCTTTGACTCTAAATTTGCAACACCAGTGTCTTCAAATATTTTATTGTCAGTCAATCTACTTTTCTCGTATACATATATATATATATATATATATATATATATATATATATATATATATATATATATAATTGACAAAGACGTATGTGTAGTCGCATCAATGTAAACATAAACTTTAGTCCAATGAAGTCCTAAAGTACGAAACGCGTCACACAAAAACTTTTTCCACTTTGTCATAATTCTTTCTCTTAATATATATTAGGGTTATGATATTTTTGCAATCCTATGTTCCTGTGTCATAAATCGAAGAACTTTTGTTCAAAAGTAATGGAAAATGCATCAATTTGTTTTAGTTCTTGAAAATGTCATTCGATTTTATCATATACGCCAAAATATTTCAGAAGCTTTATTTTTCAATTAGCTAGTGATATAATTAGACAGTAGTATGTATTTTTACCGCTTTTAACAGTTTATAGCTATAGCATAACATAAAACTTCACAAATAAACAAAAATTGTAAATTTACCGAAACTTTATAACTAAAAGAAAAAACTTCACTTCCAACGAATGATTTATTTTATGGTAATATTTCGACTAGCAGTTGCCAGTCTTGGTCATTCCTTAATTTGAGTAAAACAGTGCAAGGACACTAGAAACACTTAAGAATTCAGATCAAAGAAAAAAAAAAACGAGTTGATGACGCTTATAAAGAGTAAAAAGGAATTTTGTTTTTACTCTATAAATTGACATTTTTTTGTTTCTTAAATTACTCGTTGGAACTACAAGTTTTTTCTTTTAATTATGCAACTACCAACGGAGATAAATATCCTAACTATGTTACAGAAACTTTATTTTTCAATTTGCTAATGATGTAATTTGATAACACTTATGTATTATATATAATTGCCAGTCTATATATCGGAGATGAAGTATTATGGTTACTTGCATTATTTTCATTTTATCGGACTGTTATCCTCATCTTCACTGCTATATTCACAAAGTTTCGACCGTTCAACGCCCCGGCCTTCTTCAGTTGACTAGAATTTAGAACCGAACCCTTTATTTCGTCCACCGGGATAAATTGTTCTAGTTCCACGTGCCATGCCTCTTCCAGATGTCTCAGTTATTTCCGTTTAACTCAACTCTCCAAGTTTTTGGTTCTGTTATTGAACTCTTTGCGTCTTGTCACTGGATCTAACCAACGTCTTTATCCATTGGGCCATGTTTTCAAGGACACATGGCCTATGGACTAAACCCAAAGAGTTGTGAGTTTTATATATATATATATATATATATATATATATATATATATATATATATATATACTAGCTGAATTACCCGCGCCTTGCTGCGTGTTAGACATTTCTTTTGTAAGAAAATAATGATTGATGCATTTAAGTATCAATGATGTTGCCGATGGGACCTCCATCTTTTGGTTTTCTCATATATTTTAGATAAGAGTAATTCCCCTGATTAAATTTAAATTTAATTTAAATCAAAGGGAAACATTTCAGTGAAGTGGGTGCAAAAACATCTTGATCTGATCCTTTTGATATGTATGTGATGCAATACTTGACTGAATGAATTTCAACATTTATATGTGTTATACCGGAACATACCTATTCTATTGTAAATAGACTCTCTCAGATATAATAAGTAGTAGTAGTAGGAGTCGCCAGGGGGCTCAGAGTGAGTTGGTGAGTGAGTCGATGTCGGACCTTAAAGTATCAGCCACCGCAACTAGATTGCTGCGTCATTAACTATTATTTCAAGTTCCTAACGTTTTGTACGTCGGACCCTTTTAGGACCGACTTAGTGAAATACGAGCCTCCCCTGTGAAAACTACTCTACAACTATATGACAGTTAAATTGTCACAACAAATATGTATTGTAAGGCAGTACCCACTGATTGGGGAATTTTGCTCAACTCCGTCTCCTAGCTTAATTGCCAATTGTCGAGCTAAGCCACACCCACTGGACACGATAAGATAAATATTAACAGGACTTCTTCATTTTTTTTACTTTGTTTTCATTTTTTTACCGTTTTTGTTTCCCAAAATTTACTGTTCCGCTATTAGCTGTAAAGACCTGACAGATTGAAAGCATACTGGTACCACTTTTTAAATTTTTGCAGCTTAATTGTGCTTCCGTGATCTTCCACCTCCAAATATGTTGGTCATAATCAGTTCAAACCTGAATCCGTTCATGGTAAAAAGGTCTTACACCATCGGTTATAAACTAATTGTAATTGAATATGCCAAACAATACGGCAACAAAGTTGCTGAGTGGAACTTTGAACCACCTCCAACTGAGAAAATGATCCAATGCTGGAGGAAGCAAGAGTACCTGTTGAAGCCTGCATTAAGAAAAAAACGTAACCTGCATAAGTCTACACCTAACTGGCCAGAGCTGGAGGAAGAAAAGAAGGATTGGATAGTTAAAGAGTGAAATTTGTGTCGTTTCTTCTCAACAAAACTATTATTAATGAATTGCAATTAAGGGCAGCAGAATATGGAAGAGAAAAGTCTGGATTATTTTCGTGGGACATCTAGCTGGTGCTAAAGATTATGATGAGGCAAGGACTGACAATGAGAGTTAAAAAAAAGGATAGCACAAGAAATGCCTGAAGATTATGAGAATCAAATAATCGAATTTCGCAGGTGCATAAGTGCAATAAAAGAGAGTGAAGCAGATTGGAAACATGGATGAGGTGCCATTAACGCTTGAGTGGTATCAAATCGAACAGTAGATGTTAAAGGGTTCAAAACAGTAAGTGTAAAGATAGACAGAAGAAAAAATCATTATACTGAAGTGCTATCGGAACAAAACTTCCTACTGATTTCCAAGAGGTAAACGTTACCAAAAGACGAAATTTCACGTCAAATTTTTGTTTACGTCCACTGAAGCTGTATGAATGAAAAAGAGGTGAAATTATGGATGTAGCTATACCGTGGGTCCATATCCCACTCAGTATTTTATACGCCTAAGAGAGAGTGAACTTACGTGTCTCTGTAAATGATAAAATCCAGGTCACAAACTTGAGGCTGGCACGCACACACACACACACACACACACACACACACACACACACACACACACACACATATATATATATATATATATATATATATATATATATATATATATATATATATATATAAAAAGTTTCAAATTAAAAAAATTATAATGTTTTATTTTATGAAAGTATTTATTTATTTTATATATATTTGATATTTCAAATTGTCCTCAATTTTTCATCAGAAATAACTGTTTGTTACAAATAAATTAAAATTACTGTTTGTTGGCAAGTAGCGTCCTTCGAGAGACGCGGACGTCACGTGATATGGAACGTCACTGTTCAGATATTCCTAACTTAAATCTAACTGTCATAAATATTTTAAAAAATATTTTTTACTATATCTAAAGAAATTGCTTAGCTATTGAAATATTTATAAAGATTTAAAAAACACCTAAGTCCCTATTCAACCCTAATTTATGTGTATTTAATTTTAAAATCCAATATGTTTCTTTTTTCTGCGTGTGAATGTGGAAGTAAAATCGGAATCTATTAATAAACATTTGCAGTTTTCTAATGTGTGTCCTGATTGATTGTAGTGTTTAGCTATGGGGAATAAGGGTTGTTTTGACGTATTGTTTGTTTATGGTTATTAAAACGAAATCTAAAATTGTTTCCAGACTCACCAATATATCCACTATTAGGACATAAGTTGCAGAATAAATAATAGATTACGTTATGGGTATCGCAGGTGAGGTTAGGTGGCTGTATCCTGATATTGGTGTTGGGTACGTAAAATGTATTAGCTATTACTAAATGTTTGCAAACTAAGCAACGAGGTTTGTTACATTTGTAATTTCCTGTTTGGTTTCTATTGTTTAGATATTTGGTAGAGGTGAGGATAGCTGATAAGTTAGGTGATTGTTTCATTGCATTTATGGGTGGTTTATCGAAAATGTCTTTGATCTTGTTGTCTAATTGGAGGTTCTTGTAATCATTTTTTAAATTGTGAATAAGTGTGGGAATATTGATTGTGGTTAAAACCATGGGAATCCGATTGTTGTTTTTATTTTTCTTGTATGTGAGAAGTGTGTTACGATTTATCAGGATAGTTTTATTTAGTGCTTCTTTTATTATTTTTATTGGGTATTTGCATTTTAGGAATTGTTTTGTTAAGTTATTAATATTGTATAGAAAATCTAAATGGTCTGAGCATATGCGTTTGGTTCTAAGAAATGAGCTGTATACAATAGATTTTTTTTAATTTAAAGGGATGACAGCTGTTAAAGTGCAGGAATTTATGTTGGTTTGTGGGTTTTGTTGTATAGACTGGTAGAAATTGTATGTTTGTTTAATTTTATCATAACGTCTAAGAAAGGGATGGATGTGTATGAGTGCTCCATGGTAAATTTAATTGTATCGTGGAAATTGTTGCAGAAAGTGAAAAAGGTTTTTAATTTTTCTGATCCATGAGTCCATAATAAGAAAATGTCATCAATATATCTAAAGTAATGTGATGGTTTATATTCCGAATTGTCTAGTATCTTCTTTTCTAGAATGTGCATAAAGATATTAGCATAACTAGGTGCCATTTTGTGCCCATTGCTGTGCCACTAATCTGTAAATAGTGTTTGTTGTTGTATTTAAAATTATTATGTGTTAAGATGAACTTTATTAATTGGCATATATCTGTAATTTGGTAGTTAGGTAATTTTTTGTTACTAAGGAACTCATAGCAAGCTGATACTCCTTCAACATGTGGAATGTTCGTGTAAAGGGACGAAATATCCATCGTTACTAGGATTGTATCATGGTGGACTAAGTTAATGTTTTGTAATTTGCTGAGAAAGTCAGTAGTGTCTCTAATATAACTAGGTATGTCAGGCAATAAAGGTTTTAGGATATTGTCTATGTACCCAGATATAAGTTCTGTGAGGGTGCCAATGCCTGATATTATGGGTCTACCAGGTGGCATGATTTTAAGGGTTTTGAAATTTCATAGATGTTCTCTTCATTATTTGATTGTGTAATTTGATGTGGGTCGGATGAAAAAGTGTTAGGGTGTTTTTCTGAAATGATTTTGGGAGTTTATGTAGTTTTGGGATAGTGTAGAATGTTGCTGTTTTAGGGTTCTCAGGAATAAGAGATTTTATGGTATTTTTTATGTTGTAGTTCAGGTTCTGAGGAGAAGTGATATATATATATATATATATATATATATATATATATATATATATATATATATATATTCCACGTAGCATAGCGACTATCGACACGACAATTTGGATTGGCTTGTTGCGTTAAACAGATTGGCGACAGTCTGTTAATGTTTGAAAGCAATCTTCAGGCAATATATATCTATACAAATAGCCTGAAGATTGTGTTCAAGCATGAAACAGACTTCGTCTTCCAGGTTTAATTCTTAAGGCTTGACTCCAGCTTTGGAATGATTTTCAAAATGTTTTCCCTGGAATCTTCGCCTAAGGCTGATATTATCAAGAAATCATCCCATTGATAATCCGACAATAACGTTCTAATCACACAGAATGTATCCATATGCATACATATACATGATGGCTTCAGCAGCTCAGTTCTTAAAAATAGACAACCAGACTACCCGCACATATTATTTGATTATAATGGTGAAGGATTTTGCAGAACCAGCCACACTATTCGGAAGAACCGAATACAGAAAAATGGTGCACAGTTGCCATGAGACCTCCAAACGACATTCTTCATGTTTTGAATTCAAAGTTGGCTTTCTCCGAGGCTAGATGCTGACCAAGGCTAAAGATCCGTGTCTGCCCTACTAATTAACTTGAAGACAAAGAGATAGATACATACCTTTCATACTTGCGCATAATTGATTGTAACGAACTTTACTAAAATTCTAACTCGGCTCTCCAATTTCCCATTCCAAGCCGCTATACACCAACCGCACATCTATTCTATTCCTATATCTTCTTTATAGCTTTCTCTCTCCATATATATATATATATATATATATATATATATATATATATATAGAGAGAGAGAGAGAGAGAGAGAGAAAGAGATAGAAATAAACCAAAGAAAAAAATAAACTAAAATAAAAATCGTAGTAATACCGCTAATTAAAGTTTCTCCACAAATGTGCGATCTTTAAGCATTGAACCACTGATGATATTTATCCGAACGCCTACTCAAATAAAATTTGGCAAAAGACTTATTTTAAAGTGTGAGTTCCGCTTGTGGAAATGCTTCAGGTGACAAAGATTTACTCTCGTTCCCTTCTGAAGGAGAAGTACTGATTGGAGAGACGCACTCCCTGTGACAGGAATCATTCAACCACAATTCAGCTGATATATAAAGAAAAACGCCATGTAAATAATTCTCAATCAGCCGACTATCAATCAACAATAGACAATCAACACTAAACATTTAAACACTTACATTTGTACATGTCGACGTTTCAATAACAACGTAGTCTTTAAGGAGCCTACCCAGCCAGCCTACCCAGCCAGCCTACCCAGAACGCACGATGTCAAATGCAAAATAGACACTATGACTGGATCCTTCACACATACAAATTAAATTCATGTTACACTTAATATTAAATTTCTGACACCTGTGACACCACGGAGTACGATATGCATATCTACCGGTTTTGGGTTGAAGATTATGTCTTTTTAAAGTTTACCGACTCAAAATATGTATAATAATTTCTCTAAGGGTCGACGAGAAAATACTGAATAGAAAAACAGACACAAACTCATTTCTCAATCTTTAAGATCTCTTGGAGGTTTGATGAACACTATGTATATTTCGTCTATTCTAGCATATCCACATATAAGGGAAATTTATTTCAGTTTCGGATGAAAGGGAAGATTGTATTTCTAAATTGGACAATCAGTCTAATGAGCCATATAAATTTATCATGCAAATTCTGATAGAGTGCGCAGCAGAATGAAGCCTTAAATAGGACAAGAACATTGCGGGTTCGTAAAAGACACTGGAACAAGGAACGCGATATTTATGTTCAGAATGTTACCAGAAAGAGCAATATAAATGCCGAAGGACGAGTACCTGTGTTTTATAGATTAAGCAAAGGCGTTCGATAAATACGCCACAAAGATCTATTAGAACCTCTCAGCAACCATTATATATTTGAGAAGGATATTAGAATAATCAAGAACCTATAATGGCAGCAAACCGCCTGCCTACGGATAGAAAATGAGTTCAGAAAATATACAAAAATAGAAAGGTGTGTATGATAAGGATATGTCTTCTCACCGGATATTTAACCTACACAGAGAGGCGATTTTGAGAGAACGAGAAGTCCTGTCGGGATTTATTACTGGCGGCCAAAATCTTAACACCGTAAGATATGCATATGACTCAGACAACTACAAAAACTCCCACAGAAGGTAATGTAGAAAATCGAGAAGAAAGGACTAAACATCAACTGCAAGAAGACAGAATGTTAGCAAAAGGATGATCCCAAATTGCGAATAGCAAATCGGAGATACCATACAAATGCGGAAATATCTGGGAGGTGTTTAACAGAGGACGGAAAGTGAGACATTGAAATGCGAAGGCGTATTGAGATAACCAAGGAAGCATTCCAAAAGCTAAGCAGAGTACTAGGAAATAAAAAAAAATTGTCGCTAGAAACAAAGAAAATAATACTAAACTGTTAGGTGATATCTGTTCTACGATATGGCAGCGAACAATCTCCTCAAAGATGAAGAAGATACTTCTACGGAAGGATACTGAAGTTACCATGGACCGAACATGTGAGGGACGACAAAGTTTTAGAGAAAATGGAGACAAAAATAAAATATACTTAACATCAGGAAGAGACAGCTGAAATTTCTAGGCCACATAATGAGAAAAGGGGGCTTGGAAAATCTGATACACACAAGACAGACTGAAGGCAAGAGACAGAAGTAAACAACGCATATCTTAGCGGGCTTAGGTAAATGGATGGCGGAACGGGGTTTAGGAGAAATAACAGAAATAATTTAAGAGCTACAAGGAACAGGAAGTTGTAGAGATCCATGATCGCCTCCGCCCTGAGAAGACACGGCACATAAAGAAAAAAGATATCCGTGAATACATTGATGCTTAATAGTTATTTTCCAAGCGTAGCTTAGATGTGGTACAAGGCCGAAAGTATAAGGCACCCAGTGAGGATCAAACTCACTACTAAATCGTAAATGTTCGAGCGAGACAAGCTTGCTAACCATTACATTACCTCGAGGTGCCCACATTGATGCTTAATATATAACGCTTGGTTCTCACTCTTTCGGTGAACTGAATTCTAAACACATAAAACGTTAAATCAACCAAATATGCTAACTCATCTCTGATTTCATCGACATAGGTACATTGGTGACAGACTCCTTTTAGGCCTTATGTACTAACTGAAATAAACGTCTATTCTTGTTAAATGTTAAACCTAATTTCTAGGCATTTCTTGCTTTGGTCCGAAACCCCAGGCAGCATAACTGGGGAATGTGTGATTATACATTACTGGCCGTGTGGAATAGCAAAGTATGGAATACAGCTGGTTCGTTATCATTGTATCATATAACAATGGGATAAAAATATTTTTCGCCGTCTACCTACACTTTTCTGTCTGTAGTTGCCTATTTCTCTTTCTTTCCTTTATCGTCTTTATCTTTTCTTTTCCCTTCTCTCTTTTTACGTATTTTTATCACTATCTTTTTCTCTATAATTAGTTACTATTTTTATAATTGTTTCTTTTCCAGTCTTCTTCATTTCCTATTTGTTCTTTTTCACTTGTATTTTCATTTCTTTAGTCTTTTCGATTTCTTTTTTCGATCGTTTTTTCTTATATTCATCCTTTTGCGTGGTTCCATTTCCCGCCTAAATGATTTATGTGTCACTACTATTATATTTTCCAGAAGATCACAATTCTGTCTGAATTTCTAAGATTAGGAATTATCTTTAATAAATGCTGATCATTTCAGACCTTCATCTTAGCTGTTAGAATTTTCCACCGTAATACTTTCTAATCATTTTTAAGAGGCCTTCGTATTCGGTAAACATTTAGAAATTTTGAACCAAATCCTTTATTCAATCCACGCTCTCATTTCGCTTCCCTTGCTAGGGAATATCAGGTTTCAATTGTTTCAAGTTTATCCAGCCTTGTGATCCTATTTTTGTATTTTCTATTGAATTTACTGCCTAAGGGAATGAGCTCTCAACCACCAAAAAGAGTTAAATTTAATTCCTGTCTTTTCCTAGTCACTACATGATTATAACCATAGTGTCGGAATCTAGTGGATAAAAATGTTGATTAAGTAGCCTTATCGAGTTTTTTGCGGATTTGAATCATCCCGCAACAAAGAAAAAGGCGAGGAAGATTTTTAAATATAAAATATTTTCTTGATTTACAACTAAATTTTTCTCATCGCCTATGTGTGTTAACGCTTTTTTAACAGTTCTTGTTTGTAACTGTTAGGATTAAAACAAATGTGATTTCTTCGCGTGTCACGTAGCTTGGCGTCATGCAGCTTAGTAAGGAAGAGGGTGAATGGGTATGGTAATTTCTTTTTAAGCCATACCGTCGTGTTTCTATTGCAGTATGTAGCCGCTCCTTCTTACTTTCTTACTGGCTTTGTCTGTTCTGGTGACTTTGTTTATATACTCTTCAAAGGGATCATGAAGCATTTTTTTTTATTGTTGGCAGGAACGCTACCTATTGGTTGAAAAATGTTAAATATTTATTTTCAATGTATTAATTTATTAACTAGAAGGACTCAAAAACCATTTTTTGTCATTTGATGATTGACTATCTTTGTGTTTACTTCCGTCTTCGCTTCGAAATTCAAATTACTGGATTTAGTCACTCTCTGTGTTCAATGTTTTCTTTCAGCTATTGAATTATTTGTTATTACAGTTTTTATTTGACCAGGCTGTTGGTTGGTTGGTTGGTTGGTTGGTTGGTTGATCATGTAGTGTAGTATTGTCTGAAAATTGTGTAACTGAAGGTTGTTGTTCTGTACAAAAGGGTACTTGTATTGATGAACATATGGAGGTTTCGGTCTATCTATGGACTGTGTCTCTTTTACCGTTTTAAATACTTTTAATGTTATTCAGTGACTTGATGTGTCCAGAGTAGTTTGGGAATAATGGGCTTTTTGTCATGTCGCTATGAAAAAACTTATTTTTGGGATGTCTGATTGTTTGTTGCAACGCCTTATTGATGTGAATGGTAACTTGTTCATTCTATCTTTAAAAGGTTGAACAAAACTTAATTTGTAATTTGTGATACGTAATCGGCCGCGAAGTATTGGCCAGATAAAATCGTGCTAGTACCAAAAATCATTTCTGATGAGATACAGCCTAAGTCTTCTTTAATTACATTTCTAGCAGCGACAGTAGAAATAGATCAACCCAGTTATATGGTTCGACTTTAATTGCAAGAGCCGTTTTTAGCTCGTGGGTGATATGCAGTAGTTTTTGATGGGTGTTAACAGCCAACAAGTTCAGAAATTCTCGGAACAACACAGATTGAAACTTCTTTTGTCATTTGTAATGACTAAAAGTAGACCATATTTTGTGATTCATTGCTTCAGAATGGTCCTGGCAATTCTGCTGAAATATCCTTGATTGGAAAATGCAGAAGGCCACCTACTAAAACGATCCACTATTATTAGCAAGTAGCTGAATCCTTTAACATTGGGAAGAGGTCCAACAATGTCAATATTCAATTGAGTAAATCTTCCGTCGGGTTCGTTGAAATATCCCACTAGTGATTTCCTATCTCTATATATCTAATGTTTCTGACATTTATTGCAGTTTTGTGTCCATTACTGAATATCTCTGCACATGTTCGGCAAAACAAAACAATCACTGATAACTCTGGCTGTAGCTCGTCTTCCTGGGTGGGAGAAACTGGGTAAGTGATGGAAGATTTGTCTGCGTAATGATTGTGGTATATAAGGTCGGCGATGACCTTTTACCATATCAGAATAAATAGTTTTATCTCCGAAAGGAATCGGTGATTCACGTAACTGGAGTGATGTACCATTCTGAATGTTTAATAAAGTAGAATCTTTGTTCTGTTCTCCGGTAATTCTTTCGTAACTTAGTACATTTCAATCAACTATTGCAACTGTTGACCTGTAAAGACTGTCGGCTACAATGTTTTCATTGCCTGTCATATAACGAATGTCTGAAGCGAATTGTGAAATATAATCAAGGTGACGCATCTCGCGTAGTGAATATTTGCCTCAGTCACTGTGAGTCAGTAACTGTTTAAGATGAAAAGAAATGTCAACCTTCTAAGATATGCCGAAAGTGTAACAGGTAAATCACCAGAAGTTCTCTTGGAAAGTTACTGTATTTCTTTTGCGCTGTATTCAGCGTGACAGAAAAGAAGGAAATGGGTTTAGCTTCACCCTTTCTAATCTGATGTATGTCAGCCCCAACAGATTCTGGCGCTGCATCTGTTGTGACTGTGAGTTGAGTGTCTGGTTCCCCACTTCGTAAAATTTGCTAGGGCATTTTTAGCATCATTGAAAATGTCTAGGGTTGGAACTTGTAATATGATTTTTGCTGTATTGGCTGGATTAAAACGGCGAAAATCTCTGCATTGGCGCCAGAAAGTGACGTTCAGTTTTGGTACCATGTGTATTGGTGATGATCATGGTCTTTCGGATGGGTTCTAGTATGTGTTGGAATTCTGCCTTTACAATTTTATATTTCTCAATACTCAGTCTCTACGGGGTAGAATGCGTTGGTTGTCCGGTGGTCTTTATATAGTGCTTTGCAGAATGACACACTTTGTCATTGTATTTGAAAGGAGTTATGATATACGGAATTTTTTTTAAGACAATTTCGCTATGTTTCATTCTCAGGGAAAACTGAGCCAGTTCTGGAAGAAATGTATGGGAACTGACTTCCATGAATTGCAAGTTTTGTTACATTAACTGTGAGCGTTGGATTGGCCATATTCATAGATAGGTTAAAATTGGCTAGAAAATCTGCATCTAGCAACGATGTTTTGGCATCGGCTTGAGTAAAAATTCAGGAGAAAGCAAGGGCGTATTCCAAAATCTAAAGCGATGGGTTTCTTGCCGTATGTGTCGATCTTGGACCCGTTTGTTGCCTGTAATTTATATGACGTAACGTTAGTATTAACTATTTTCTTGGTCTGGGTGATATGACACTGACTTCTGCTCCTGTGTCGACTAAAATAGATATCCGTGAATTTTGTTACGGGTGTGGAATAGACGACCTTGTTATCTTTTCTTTCTTTTTTTTAGCGACAGCCGTCGTCTGTACTGGCTAGAAAATTCGTTTTCCTGAAATACACTATCGGTTTGGGCATTGGAAGTACATAGCATTCCAAATTCATAGTGATACCAACATATCTCATAATGACATCACTCTTGGAACTTCTTCCAGCTCCCTCGACTTTGTGGCTAAAAGCGGTTTTTATCATGAGAACTATAGCAAAGAAAAGGCTGAGTTTTTGTTTCGCACGGCTTTGGAGCTGAAATGTCATCTAGGCCATTTTCTCTTCTATTCAAGATAATTTATCCTGCTTGTCTTGTGGCGATTCACTCGAGTAGTTATGAAGTTTCTCGTCGGTAATGTTGAAAAAATTATTTCTGTTCTCGCCTTTGTGGTAATTTCTTTTTTTTTTTATTTGTTACGGTGTGTGCTTGTTTCTCACGTCGGTTGGCCAACTTTGTTGCTGATTTGAATCAACCCACAACAAAGTAAAAATCGAGAAAACTTTCTAAATATAGGGATCACTAAGCGATTTCATTGTTGGCGGGAATGCGACCCATTGGTTGAAAAATGTTAAATATTTATTTTCAAAGTATAATTTATTAACCAGGAGGATGCGTGGATCCTCCGACTAAGAAAACATTTTTTATCATTTGTTGATTGATTATCTTGGTGTTTATTTCCATTTTCGACCCACAGGCTAAGTCCTTAGGCAAGGCAGTATAGATTAGATACATTGGTTTTTAAGGCAGTATAAGTCAGCTACACTGGTTTTGAATTAATTAGAAAATTTATGGATAAAGTAAAAATAGCTTCAAAATTTCAAATGTTAACTGTATGTTAAAGAAGATCCAGCGAAGAGCAAACAAAACCTTGTGATTATAACAACCAAGATGAGGATACTAGTATAACAATATACCGTTTCATTCAGTCAGACTTGATTAGCACTGAATATTGCACTTACCATATTTAGTAATAAAGTAGGTTCTGCATTCATATAAGTGATAATCGAAGACATAGGGAGGGACATCTTTCAAAAACTATTCTCCCACGACCCACCTGGCCCAACACCCTGACATCATGTTGTGGGGTACTATGAATTATAACTCTCGCTTGCTTTTGACATTTAGAATAGCGGCATATATGCCAGAACATCGTTCAACCCATTTTTTTGACATTGATGTAGCAAGAAAGCGACCAGCTCTTCAAAACAGAATACTGTCCTTCCATATTATTTCCGTGTTATTCAACATGTCTTTATATTGTAAAACATTTACAATATACTTGATAAATTCTCTGGTCAATACGATCACCAGACGTCTCCCCCACTGAACCTGAATGGGACCTGAATACGACGACTTTCTCATTCATCCTACTTATTTGCATTTTTCAGCCTTCTTTCCATTGACATCTGCCTTTTCTTTACTTTATCTTTGTTCTGTTCACACCTTGCTGCCTTTCGTTTTTTCATTGTCGCCATTTTTATTTTTATTTTACAGATAGTTGCCTTTTTCTCTCTTTCAAATCATTTTTTACTTTCAAATCAGCATTTTTCCATTCTTTTTACAAATTTTATCGTTCTCTTAACGACATTGCAATCATTTGTTTTTTTTCTGATATTTTTGTATTACATATTTTGCCTTTTCTCTCTTTCTATTTTTTTTTTTTTTTTTTTGCTTTTCTGGAATTTAATCTTTCTTTTCACAAATTTTTGCCTTTTCTCTATTCTTTACGCACATTTATGCTTTTTTCCCTTTTCTGTATATCTTTTTATTTTTCTGCATGTTATCTTTCATTTACAATTTTTTTCAGATTTTTGTTTTCATTCCTTACAATTTTGCTTTATTGTTGATTTTCTATATTTTATTAATCGTTTACATTTTTTGTAATTTTCTTTTAACTTTCTGCGCAATTCTTTTTGCTTTACTGCGTTTTTATCATTCATTTTTAAAGAATTGCCTTTTTCTCCTTTCATTTCTTCATTTTTTTCTTTTCGGCATTTTTATCTTTCCTTTTAAAATCTTTGCCTTTTTCTGTCTTTTTTCAAATTCTTTCTGCTTTTTACGCTTTTCCAGATTTTTATCTTTCTTTTTCATTTTTTTCTCTTTATTCTAATCATTTCTGCTTTTGTTTTAGCTTTCCTGCTTTTTTTCGTAACTTTCACAGATTTTTCCTCCTGTGCCTTCTTTTCATTTGGTTTTGTTTTTCTGCATTTTCATCTATACTTTTTAAATTTTTCTCTCTGCTTTCTTCTCATATATCATTATTCTTTTGTATTTCTTTGTTTGGATTTCTTCATTTTTATAATGCCTTTTGTGAATGTCCCACATTTCCCAGTCATTTCTCTATTTTCTTTATGCGTTTATTCATTTTTATCTTATTTTTTACCAGTTTTTTGTTATTTTCTGTCTTCTTTCTACTCAGTTTTTTCATTTTTATCCTTCACAATTAATTGTGTCATTCTGTTTCTTTCCACTCAATTCTGTATTTTTTGTTTTATTGCCTTTAATTCTTTTCTTTTTTTTTTTTTTTTTTGCCTATTTATGCCTTCTTTGCAATCAATTCATCATATCGTTTTTCCCTTTCAGATTTTTGCATTTACAGATTTACGTCATTTTCTATCTTCTTTTCATTCATTTCTGCAATTTTTTCTCTTCTGTGTTTTCTTTCTTTTACAATATTTTATTTTTCTCTCTTCTTTCCACTCATTTAGGCTTTTTTTTAATTTGTGCATTTTTATCTTTCCTTTTAGAAATATTGAAATTTTTCCGTCTTCTATATATTCCACAGTTTTGCTTGTCTACATTTTAAACTTACCTATTCTTTCCAAAAAATATTTTCATCCTTATCTCCGCTTGGCACATTTTGCTGTTTAATTTCTTCTTTACACAAAATATTGCATTTTTTGCATATTTATTATTACATTTACAAATTATTGCCTTTTTCTAGCTTCTTTGTATAAACAGCGGAATTTCCCAGAATTTTTCTTTCCAATTAAAATTTTTGTATTTTTCTATATTTTTTTAAGCAAAATTTTACTTTTATGTATTTTTATCTTTACTTTTGGAAATTTTTTTTAGATTTTTTCTTTTAAATTATTCTGCCTTTATAAATTTTTGTTTTATCACTTTAAAAGGTATTTTAGTGGATAGTAATATTTAATATTCAAAAACTTTTATTAAAGAGTATGCGCTCTCTAGAGATTGCATATTTTGTAATCTTTCACACTATTCATATTATCTTTGCGTTAGATATTGCCTTCCTGCTTATTTGTGCTTCAATCAACATATTTTTGCCATTTTCTAATTGTTTTCCATAAAATAGTAAGATTTTCTTCGTTATTTTTTTTTTAAATTTTCGTCTCTTTACATATTATATTTTCTTTAAATACTGCATTTTATATATTTTTTCTTCTCCACTTTTATACCTTTTCAGTCTTATTCCTATGTAATTCTGCTTTTTATCTATACTTAAGATAGCTTTTTCAAATTTCTGACTTTTACAGATTTTTAATCATAAAATTCTATTTTTTGCTTATTTATGTTTCAATCATCATATTTTTCTCTTTTGCTAATTTTGTTTTTTTTAAATAATCCTATTCTTATTTCTATGATATATTACAATTTTCTCAACTTTTTATGTTTCTTTACTTTAATTTATGGTATATTTTTGGATCCACTCCACTTTTTTGCGTCCCTTTTTTCTTTTTCCTTCCTCTCCTTTTGTCCATGTTTTCCTTTTACCAATTTTTTCACTGTTCTTCACATTTATTGTTGATCTCGTTTTTGTTTTTTGCTTTCTTGATTTTTCTCTCTTTTACTATTTTCTACATTTTTCTCCTTTCTTTTCAATCGTTTTTTCATTTTTTGTCTTTCCTGTTACCAGTTTATTTCCTTTTTCTATTCCTTCTATTCAACGGCACAATTTTTCTTTTCTGCATTTTTATCATTCCTGTAATAAAATTTTTCTAGTAAGAAATGTGATAATGGATTTTCTCTCTGTAACACAATGGGTAGAACCGTAATATATTTTTTATATATTGAATCCAGTGATTAAATATATTGTTCCTTTACAAGCTATAGTGAAGACAATGGAAATTTTGCAGGTTTTGAATCAAACTTAACAAGAGTAAACATTCGACTTCAACTTGTTGTTCTTATGTTGATTTTTTAAACATGTTTATGTGTAGAACAATATATACTATTTTTTAATTATGAGATTTAATTTTTCTTCAATAATTTTTTCAAAAACTTTGTCTTAATAATGAAGGTATGGAATATAAATCTTTGCGTATTATATTCCCAAAAATATGCTATGGAAATATTTCCATCAGTCGAATTAAAAGCACGCATAAATAAATGTAAGCAAAAATAGATCCAGTTTCAGCTCTCATACCTAGACCTTTGTATTTCATGAACCAATAACACCTGCTATCTATGATCAGTAAAATCTGTGTTGGAACTTTGAAATTAAAATACATTTTTAAATTCCTTCAACAACTACAATTTCATCAAATCTAAAAATAGTCACGTAAAAGCAGATTCAGTTTCACATATACGTGAACATTGTAGTAAGTAAACCACGTCACTCTTCTCAAGCAATGGGAAAATCTTTGCACCACCTTCCTTAAAAATTCATAATAGACGGACATTTGCTTTCCAAAAGTTCAATTTTCTTTACGGACTCTCTTTAACTCTTCTGAGCACGCCTTTTCACTTTCAATTAACTGTTACACGTGCTGTTATTATACTGTATTCAAATTTACTGAACGACGTTGTTTTATTCTTCGTTTTGGGCATGCTCTTTCTTTCTTTTAAAAATTATCATATTTCTAGAAACGGTTAGTTCTGGCCATCTCTGATCCACAAAACTTTCGTAGTGTTTATTTAAGAGTTCTTTTTGCTTTTCTTCTCTCGTAAATTACGTTTAACCTTATAATACATCCCTTCGGTGTATAAGACGCAAACAGATTTTGATATCAAATTTGGGGGTTAAAAATGTATTTTATACATCTAATATGCTATGTCAAAAAATATGAGCACTGAAATTAAAGATTGTCTATAGTTTTTTAAGAATTAAATATAAATTGAAGAATTGCTGTATTTTTAAAAGACAAAAAATATAAATATTTTAATTCTTCTGTATATAAGATCGTAAGGACTAACTTCAACGATATACTCGCGATATGCTATCTTTAAATTCACTTGCATGCAAAGGTTTTGCGACAATTACATAAAAGTATAATACAATTTTATGTTATTAAAAAATTATGATAGCTAAAATTGTTCATTTTGTAAGTGCAGTGTAAAAGAAGCTGAAAAAATGTTATGCAAAACTAATGGGCCAATGAAAGATCTGAGATGATAAAGATAGCCAAGCAGTTGGATATTTTCATAAACAATGTTCAAACTATCCAATAGACGTTTGTTACTACTGTAAGTGATTTAAGTGCAAATAAAAAAAATATACAGGAGAAATTAAATATTGTGTGAGTTGCGGTAGGCAATCCAAAAATAACAGCCAGACAAATGAGGATTGAAGGCAGTGAGGTCATCAGGTTACCATTAGTTAATTATTAGTGAGGTTTCAGTTGATATAGTACGCATAAAATTATTTAATTGGGCGTATAGCAGCAAAAGAAAAACAACTTTGGAGAAAAAAATTGGAATAGAAGATTCAAGTAGTTGTAACGAGAGCTCTAGAAAGAAATATTTATTCTCCCATTTACGTTTCTCCCGTTTTGGGCTTTGTTATATCCCTAGTGTAACAACACCGATATTTCACGGACAGAACAGAATGGCTGAAAGGAAAAAGAATGACAAACATGTTTTTTTCTCAGGGAAGATATACAAAAAACCATATAGATGTTCCACATGGAGAACTATATATCACATATGTCTATATAGCATAGCAAAGTATAAGGAGAAACAGAAGGTAAGGACTTACATATAATTTGAAGATATTCATGACCTGGAAAAAATTCCAGGTTTAAACGGGCTGGATTCATCTATGTCCCAAAGATAAACAGCATCATGTGCTAGGGAGATAGATTTATTCACAGCCTTTGGTCAAAGGCCCAGACTAGAAGAAAGCAACCTTTTTGTTCGGTTACAATTCAAGAAATGAAAATCGACTCGAACTTTGGGTCAATATATTGAGTAACGTCACGAAGCGGTCGTCATGTGACCACAGGACTTATCTTCAACCAAAGGGAGATAAGCGCCTTCTGTATCCCAATATAGTGAAAAAAAACATCTAACATGGGATGCTGGAAGTTGACAAAGGGTAATTTTTAATAGTGATGAATGCAAAATAGAGTTACATTCTAATGCAAGAGAATATCTAAAAAGACCATTGTGAGAATAAAACAATAAACGATACACCACAAAGACAGTAAAATTTGGAGGCGATCACGTAATCAAAAGCGATGGTAGAAGAAAATTGGTAAAAGTTGATGGAAAACTAAAATGGGAAATCTATATTAGTTTACTATGTGTATGGTCTAATCTTCTGCCAGTCTACGAAGATGGAGATTTTTTTTTCAGTATGACAGTGCTACTTAATACATATCACATGCAACAAAAACGATGATATTCAACTTTGGAAGACTGTCCAGCACGAAGTCCTGATCTCAATATAATTGAATCTTTGTGGTACTAACAGAAGAAAAAGTGCTCCAGTGAAAACTGCACAATCTTCAATAGATTTAGGATGACTGCCAAGAAAAATGGGAACAACTTCCATATAAAAAAAAACTGGACCATCGTATTTCATTCAATATCACATCGAATTGAGGCATTAATTGAGACAAAGACAATAAGAATAATTACTAACTTCATATTTTCAAACATAGATATAACTAAACTTGCACACATATGTATATGTATGTCTATGTTTGAAAATACAGTCGCATTCCTGCACACACACACACACATATATATATATATATATATATATATATATATATATATATAATGCAATAAAGCCATTAAGACCCAAGGTGTGTGTTAGGGAGTATAAGAAAAATATTATTAAGGAGTGAGAATTAAAAAAAAACAAGAATTAAGAAGACAAAAGTTGGCGATTGACATTGCATTTAACTTTTTGAAGATCGAAGTTCACTGGGAACAAAGAACCCGGAAGAGAGTTCCACAAGCGATAAGGGCAATAGAAAAAACTACTAGCATAGAACTTACGGTTACATTTCGCCATTTCAACTGTAAAATGTGTACTGTGCTTAAATTCGTAAATTCTAGGCACCACAGAAGAAAAAATTACCATGAAATTATTTCTTTCCTGATATGTCTGCAATTTTTGCTTATGTATTTTTCTATTTCAACGTTTTCCTTTTTCTTTTCTTTTGTTTTTATTATTTTATTATTATTATTATTATTATTATTATTATTATCCTTTCCATTAACTTCAGTCAAAGACGTCAGCAAAACACTTCTAGATCTCGGGAGGAACATATATATATATATATCATAGAAGTTGACCACCACTTTATTTTACAGAGCCTTTACAGTTGAGTAATGGATAGCGGCTTGAACTGAGGAATCGGAGAGCCGAGTTCGAATTCCAGTCAAATCCATTACATTCTAATGTGCTAATACCCTTGGGAAGTGTATAAATCCTCTTCTAATCTCTCCAACTATGGGCAAATAGCAGGAAAGACCGGGTTCTATAGCCTTGGATGGCAACTGGTCTACCGCAGAAAAAATGGCAACCTGCTTGTCAGTCATGTATCGAAAGATACATGATCGCCTAAGCGTGTATCACGCATGGCACATATTTAACTGACTGACATTTGTTGTCCGCGACAAGACAGTTTACTATGTGTATGTGTGTGTGTGTTTGTGTGTGTGTGCGCGCGTGTGTGCTTGTATGTGTGCACAACGTAAACAAGGGCATATTTTCCAGAAGAATAGAATGCATTAATTACTAGTTTTAACCCCAGCAGCCATTAAATACGATATCTGGTTTATTGGTTACGCCAAAGAAAAAGAAATGCTATCGGTGGAAAAAATACCGGATCACAAGTTTAGTTTAAGTGCCTTTTCGTGTTTACGCTTATATGTACTTTGGTGTTTGTGTTAATATTGCATGCATAATTATATATATGATCTTGACTATGTGCGTATATATATATATATATATATATATATATATTAGTTTCAATGTCAGCGTAAAAGCTTGTGTGCGTATTTAAAGATTTTATTGCATTCCTAAATATCACTTTATTTCTTATTGCTTTCGACAGGTGTTGTCTATTTTATTACATGCCCTGGCAGCTTGGCCGTTTCTTTCTACTTGCTGTTCGATGGTGTCCTCTCTGTATTTCTGTATCCGCTCCTTTTGACTTATTGGCCGCATAAACATGGCCATTCCGAAAACAACACCGCCAAAGAAGATCATGAAGACTCCGAAGACGCTAAATGGTGGATAGCGGTTCTGATCATTCGAAACTTCACTCTTTTTATTTGTAAGTTTGGAGTCTGTTTATTTTACTCTTAGAAAAATATTATAGAAAAACTTAAGCCATTTTTATGTCAGTATACATAGATGCTCAGCACAATTTTTAACATTTATTACAAAAAGTCTATTCAGGCAAAATTTTGATAATCGATTGTAACACTACAAGTGCTATTGTAGTATGCGGTCTGCATAAATGTGTACACTCTACCAACCTAAATCTACGCATGCGTGCGCTACAACCTAAAATGACACGTGAAAGTAGACTTACAATCAAAACGATAGTTAAATCACTTGGTATTCAGACGTGGTGTTATGTGGTTTCATCTATGTCCGTTTAATGTTTGTCTAAGAATTATATCGCAATGTTATTTCCCATCTAGTCTTGTCTTTACTTTCGTCGGTTCAATGCAGTAGGAGATTAATCAGCCTTTAAAACGTATTTCTCAATTTTGTGTTACTTCTTAAAATATTGCTATTTTTATAACTGCAATTGTTACCGTCTTTCAATTGCTACATATTCGCCAGTAAAACAGCTCTTCAAACACAACATGACACATTTATTGACAAATTGGTGAACCAAGTAAAGTACTACATCAACAAACTATAGAACGCATGCAGAAGTCAAAACTTAACTGCAGATGTCATACTTCTAAAAAGGCATTATGAGATAATAGATATAAGTAGTCCAGAAAAAACAAATAATAATGATAGTCACTGAAAATCAATTAAAAGATTGCAGTGGAGGTTAATGATCAAACATTTGATGTAACTTCTCAGTACTATGTCCTTAGCATAAAATCAATTAAAAGATTGCAGTGGAGGTTAATGATCAAACATTTGATGTAACTTCTCAGTACTATGTCCTTAGCATAAAATCAATTAAAAGATTGCAGTGGAGGTTAATGATCAAACATTTGATGTAACTTCTCAGTACTATGTCCTTAGCATAAAATCAAAATAATATTTTTCATCGTTTTCGCGATTCCTTATATATTGCAAGAAGGCTGCAGCAAAAAAACATAAAGAATCTATTTCAATGCATTAATAAACACTCAATCAACTTATCTTTGAACCGAATCCATATATATATATATATATATATATATATATAGATATATATATATATATATAGGGTGCGATTTGTAAATTGTAACATTAAAGATGAACTGAAGGTAAGAATTATAGCAGCATTCCCCAACTTAAACAAGGATACCGTTCAGAAGAGATGCAGGAGATTCTAAGGCCGTGGTTAAAGCCAATGGCGATTTGATTGAATAAATTTTATCTTTAGTATTTCAAGATTTTGGCAAATATATGTGTTAAAATGAGATGTCAGTGTTACTTTCATTTTTGCGTAATTGCGTAATCTGTACCATAGAGTACGGCTGTTAGTTCTACTGACTTGTACACATCAATTTTCACCTTTAATGAAACATTACTGTTTCAAATACAACGCTCAGTTTTATGTTGCAGATATCACGTAGGCAATGTATATGGAAAGTATCAAGTTGATTGATGTGATATCACTACAGAGTTCAAAATTCTTCATCATACAGTAAAGATGACTTACTGATTTCTAAACATCCAAAAGTTCCGTTTTTGATGTTGATGGACAGAGCAAAATTTAGATGCCCGAGAGAATTTATTAACAATCCATTGTATATTCTCAAGCGGGTGAGGTACAAGTTCGCAATCGTCTGCAACGATCAGGGCACGAACAGTTTGTATAATACTCTTAGTTTTTGCTTTGAAACGTTGTTCGTTGAACAATCCATGACTTGTTCTAAACTCAAAGCTCGCACTTTCCTTAAAAACTGTTTCCATCATGACAGAAGATTACAAATCAAATATAGGTGCAAGTACGCAATTATGTTTTGTTCCATTTGAGACAATGAATGGGTCGGAAACCTCGTCAATGGATCTGAGGCCATCATTCCCATACTGTGCATCCTTTCAGGGACACGCAACTTTCTAAGCACGACCCAAAGAGCATCTCTTGAAAGAGTATTAAATGTCTTAAGGAGATCCACGAAAGTAACAAATAAATCCTTGTCATCCACTCGTGTTTTCTCCTGTAGTTGCTTCAAACTGAAAATCATGTCTACAGTGCTTCTACCAGCCAGAAATTAAGAAGACTGTATTGACCAAAGAAAAGTCGAATTTGTCCAAGATGATCTTTCTACGGATTTTCCCAGCGACACACAGAAGCGAGACTCCTCTATAGTTGTCACATTCGCATTCATTGCCTTTATGTTTATAGATAAAGACAACAGAAACGCCTTTAAACGCCTGAGAAACTGATCCTGAATCCCAGATTAAAGAAAGGAGATCACAAAATTTACGAACCAGGAGATTGCTACCACATTTGTATATCTTTGCTGGTATGCCATAGTTACCAGCAGACTTACAGTTTGTCAGTTGTTTTATGGCCCTTTTTATCTCAGTAATATATGGAGAAGCTGATAGCCCTTCAAGAATAACCCTCTATAGTAAGTTGTTGATAAGATTCTCGTCGACATTCGACTCCATGTTTAGAACATATGAGAAATGTTCTCAAAATTTAGTGATCTCTTTTTTATTTAGAAGGTTGCCCTCGGAAGAAAAGACCCACATTCAAAGATACTCCTTAGATTCTGATATGATGATTTAAAGTCAAATCTATCAGTAGCATTTTGCAATTCCTGTGCCTTCTCTCGTCATCATGCTCATTTCACTTGCTGTAGTTGAAATCGGCATAGTTTTCTGGCTTTCTTGCATTCATTGCTTTCGTGACACTGTTCTTCTCTGACATCTATTGACGATGGCACTTGTGCATATTATCCAAAAGAGAGTCAAACAAGTTTTGTTGTATCCTCTTGATATAACCAAATGACTGGTATACAGTACTTTTGAAAAGAGACCATGCTGGTTCAATTTCTGCACTGTCCAGAATAACTGCAAACTGTCATAATGGGCCTGGAAGAATTTGAAGTTATCAGTTTTACTGACCCTTTTGATATCTTCTCTTTGAACTGGTGGAGTGTGGTTGCCACGAATCAGACTATGGAAACTAACATTGAATCGGATTAACATATGATCAGACCAACACTCACCAGTGGAGAAAGAACGAGTCATTTTCACATCCTTCCCAGAAGATCTCACAATCATTCAATTGATGAGATGGTAGTGGGGTTGGATTGGCGATGACTCCAGCTAGTTTTGCGGTGGTTAGGAAGCTGGAAGATGGTGATGTTAATCAAGAGTTCATACTCACTACAAAGGGATAGCAGTAGATGATCATTTAAGCTGGCCTTGCCAACACCATTGCTTACCGATTACAATACTTCATGCTGATGTATTGCAACTTACCCGTGCATTGAAATCCTCTAGGAGAGGTTTTTCATGAATGGATGTACTTCTCATTTGGTTACATAATTCAGAGTAGAAATTCTCCTTAATTTCATCACTAGACTTCGTGGTTGGAACCATAGCAACTAAAGATGTTTGCATACTTATTTATGCTAATGCAAATACATAAGGATATATGTGTCTCATTAATGCCAACATGTAGGGATTGCAGATGTTTCATCAGGCTCTTCCGAATAACAAACTCTACCCTTGCTTCTCTCTTAGCTGTCTCAGACCAACCACTCCGGAAAAAGATGTATCCACCATCAACCTAATATAGCTGACCAAAATCAGCTAGCCTAGTTTCAGATAGAGCAGCTATGCCGACGTTTTTCTTTTTTAGGATGCGGGCAATCAATGCAGTCCTACATGCAAGGTTTTTTTTTTACCATCCTGGAGAGTTCTCACATTCCGGAACCTACTGAAAATATCTTTAATGTTTGACTTATTTATTGTTCTGGTGCAGTTTCGAATGCCCAGTCATTTGCACCTAATGACAGAGACAAAAGTGAGTGAGGATTTTTAGGTCACTAATGCTTGACCCACCCTCCATCGGAGGAAAGCAATGCCGCCGTAAAAAGCACTGCTTGTTATGACCTTTCATAAAAAGCAGTGCTTTTTACGGCGGCATTGCTTTCCTGCAAGTTACATAATTACTCGCAGATGTTGTGCAAAACAGCCGTTTACCTTTAACGCCCATGTGTAAAGTTCAAGCTGGGAACATCCAGTTACATCCTTAAACCTGTTCCCGTCACTATCCCTTCAATTTCAAGAACACAAAACATGTACGTAGTGTTTACTGAACAACCTACACATAACTTGTTTATAGTCGCCATTGCTTGTGCAGCACACACTCTTCATAAAAATAGCATAGTCTGTACTGCTACACGGTTTGCTACGTGTCAGGTGCTAAAGTGATGGCAGGGTTTAAATGAGAATTTTCCTTTTCCTAGGGAGATGTTATAACAAGGACTAAGGGGTCTCTCACTCCCAGTGGTATAACAGCGCGCCCGGACACTAACCCATTTATTTCTATGTCCCCACAACACACTTATATATTTTACACAGGACGTCGGAGTAAACAGTTCATCGACAAATGAACCACTTATTGGTATTACTATTATAAAAATTCTTGTTTAAATGATAAATATTAATATTCAATCAATAAATATAAAAAATGTTAAAAGAAAAAATATATATATAGTAATAATAAAGATTATTTTCAACACAAACACAGCGACCGATATGACAATATGACAGGAGGATAACGCTTTCTAAGGTAAGCAGTCTTTGTAAAATAAAAATAATATAAAAACTTCAAAAACTTATGTAAATTTAAATTAATTACAGATCCCCTAACAAATTTCGGTAAAATTTTACCAGTTTCAAATACAGCAATACAGTAATATATGGATAAACAAATTAAAAATAATAATTATTTTATATGGGGATTCAAACAACACAATTGGGATACTAAAGTAAATTGGCACAGTATACAGTCGGTCGATGTAAAAAGTGTGTTTTGAAATGAATGTTCCTTTCAGATGTTCAAATAAAAATCAATATGTAAGTGCGTGAAAAAAGTGAAGGGTTTTACATACACAGTTTGAGATAGGAATCAATTGAACTTCTCAGTTGCTTTGGTCGGTGGAAATGAGATAGATGATCAAAGTAGTTCTTTTGAAGAGTCGTTAGCTGGAAACTGAAACTTGTTAAAAGACAGTGCGTCCACTAAATTTTCGTTGTCGATCCGTGTTTATATTACCTTGAAAATGACTCAAAGATTAGGCTCAAATACTAGGACTTCATTGATTTCATTGACCCATTAATTATTTTCTCTGTCACGTGGTATGCTCTGTACTACATCCAGAAAGAAAAAGTATAAATTTCAGCGCAGTACTATATTGACGGCAAGGCTTCATCATTTTATAGCTGTAATAGCTAGATGTAACCGTAAGTTTTATACTAGAATTTTCTTCTCTCGCATTTCTTGCTTGTGGAACACTCTTCCTGCTTCTCACTTTCCAATCAACTTTCATCTTCAAAAATTTAAATTCAGTCGTTATATTCTGTCTTCTTAATTCTTGCCTTTTTTATTGGTCTCTCCCCTTAATAGTGTTTTTCCTCGTAATCTCTCACATTCTAGTAACCCTTTGGGTCCTAGTGTCTATTACTTAGCTTGGAGTGAAATGATTAAAAAAATTGGAATACTCGTAACCTAATGATGAAAAACTTATTTTATACAAAAAATATTTATTTTGAAACGACTTAGATTTACGCAAAGTAATTATTTAAATGTCTCAATATCAAAAATTCAAAATTCATGGATATAGTCGATATAGCTGAGAGACAATCGAATGTCTAATCGTTATAAATTTGATAAGCATGTATACAGATCAAGATATATTAATATGCCTCTATATGCATGTACAGATATTCTAGTACAAGATTTAAAATGTTAATCAAAATAAAAAAGACGAAATATATCATCGAATGCGTCTCTAAACCAGAGATTTCAATCAAATTCAAATCGTCCCTGCTTGCTGTTTTTAACCTAAATAGAAAACTACGCATCAGAAAAATGACTACAAAAAACGTAGGAATAAAATTATTAAAAAAATGTGAGAAAAGTACACAAGAAAATTAACTCTACACTTAAAAGCAGAACTTGTCATGTGTTTATTTACAGTTCTCGATGAATTTTTTAAACCAGAAACTTAAATATTCGTAGATATTTATACTTCACCAGTTTCAAATATTTTCCAACTAACACACTAGCTTAGTTCTTAAATTTAACCAGTAAATGATCCATTATCAGGAGGGAAAAACATTCAAATTTTAATATTTATGTGTTTGTGTATGAAATGCTAAGCGTTAATCGTTCCTTTATGTCAAGATAAAAGTCATTATTTCGTATACGTACATTGATCTACGTATATAGAGGAGCCCGTTAGTATGTCAATTGTTTCCTCTCCAGATATGAATAGATTTTAAAATCAGTGGAGTATTTATCTGTAGTCATTATGAAATGTCAATCTCATTTCATTAATCAACATTGTTGAATAAAAACCAATTTTTCTTTTCCATTTTGGTTTGAAAAAATAAAAACTAGTAAATTGCAATATAATTTCTAATGCCGCCGTTTTTAATCAAGTCATAGTGAATTAAACTAAAGAAACTAAATCTTGTCAACAATTTGAATACCACTAAATTACTTAGAAAATATCGAAGCGTTTGACAGAAATCTATTTACAAAACAGTAACAATTGCTGTTCTTTATTTATTTTTTATATAAAATTTATTTGTAGATTTTGTTCTAAATCAGTGAAAAGTCGGTCTCTGCGTTCAACCGGATATTCTTTATTTCGTGTCTTCTGATTTAATTGCTTTTATTCTTTTATAGCTTTATTATTCTATGAGCTGTGGTTATTTTTGTGGTTACTGATTTTCAGTTTGAGCAAAGGCTCTTCTCTTTAGAAGCATCCAAAACCACTGGTTGAGAAACAAGGCAGAAGAACTACAACAATACAGCGATAGTCTAAATATGAGACAATTCTTTTCAGGAATTAAGGAGGTTTTGGTCCCGTCAAGAAGTCTACATCCATTCTGAAATCGGCTGACAATATCACCGAACTCACCGAGACTCAAAACATTCTAGCGAAATGGCAAGAACATTTCTTTACTCTTCTCAATCGTGACTCCACTGCAGACTTCCTCAGACGCGTCCAATAGCACCCAGTGCGATAATGGATGTCTGCCAATCCTACCTATTATGATTTCGAAGATGCACTCATGTCCATCCGATCCCTTAGAGCCCAGGGGCCTGATAACATTCTCTTGGAACTGATAAAGCATGGAGGTTACTTCTCAAAACAAGAATCTTCCTCCTTCTCCTTCACAAGACTTCGTACTTGCTCCTACCACCTTTTCCATCTATTTAGCAACAATGCATCAGGAGATTCCAGACGACAACCCTGGAATCGACCTTCGATACTGCACCGATGGTGGCCTCTTCAACATGGTTTGCCTCCGGTCCAGGACTCGAACAAAAGCACGAGTCAGAGAGCTCCAGCACGTCGATGACAACTGAAACTCGCCCATGAACTTGAAGACCTCCAAAAAACAGAAAACTACTCCAGACCGAACATGAGCTAAGGACTTACCCTCAATGTGGCAAAGACCAACCACGACCAGTTCATCAATCACCACCTTGAGTCACATTCACCATCAACGGACTAGACCCGGAGAATGTTGAACAATTTCTATACCTTGGTAGCGTATTAACATTAAATGCACCCGCTGAAAAAAAACGTTGATAACTGAATCAAGGCCACCCTCTCAGAATATTGGAAGCTATTCAAAATAGTCTTCGGCAATCCTGAGCTAACACAAACTCATAGTCTACCGAATTGTTGTAATTTCGACTCTCCTATACGCCTATGAGATCTGGGTACTCTATCGAAAAGACATTCGCAAACTTGAAAATTTCCATCAAATGAAACTTCGCCAAATCTTGCAGAACACGTGGCAAGACCAAATCAAGAACAACGAAGTTCCCCTCCGCGCAAAGATGGAGAGCCTAGAAACTAGCATGACTCCACACCGACTTTGATGAGCTGGACACCTTGCCCGAACGGCAGACATCCGCCAATCCAAACAAATCCTATTCTCGGAGCTTGCTTCTGTCAAGAGACCACGCGGAACCCCATGTCGTCGATTCAAGTATCAGCTCCTAAGCACCTTGCTTAGAACAGAAATCAATTCGGTGAATTTGGAAACGGAAGCTGCAGAAAGAAGCATTTGGTGAAGAGCATTCCACGAAAAACAACATCGTTCGAAAACACCAGAAGACAAATAGAAGAGATGAAGAGAGCCCCAAAAAAAAATAGAAGAGATGAAGAGAGCCCCAAAAAAAATAGAAGAGAAAAAAAAATAGAAGAGATGAAGAGAGCCCCCCCAAAAAAAAAAAAAATAGAAGAGATGAAGAGAGCCCCAAAAAAAAAAAAAAAAAAAAAAAGAGAGCCAGAGAACTCCATACTCTGAAACTCTCGTGCCTTACCATGAGGTGGCTGCGGACGATTCATGAAATCCAACATAGGACTCATTTCACACAGAAGGAAATGTTAATGAGCGCCAGAATACTTGGCAACGAGTTCCGCCAACGGCGACGATTTTCAGTTTGAACAAACGCACTTACATTTAGAATAAGGTCAAAAATAATTTCGTCATAGGAAATAATTTCACTACAAAGTATGACACATTTTTCTTCTGTTGACGTCCATCAATTTACCAAATTCTAGTTTCAACTGACTTTAGTTGGTCAACTACGTTTATTTTAATATCTTTATTTTTATTTCGATGGAGTTTTCGTGCCTTTTTCGACTACAGTGTCTGATACTAAACCAAAATGGATCATGAGTGTATCTGATAACTCTAATAACGACTTCCATATTATAGTTTTTCCTTCATTTTTAAAGATTAATTGACGATTCTTCTTGGTTTTGCGTTCAATCAAATCTTTTCTTTATCAGGTGGTACGTTTGAAGAATTTTTCGAGATAAAAACGATTATTAACAAAGCTAAGACTAACAAAACAATAAGCTAGCAGATACTGATCGGTTTTGAAACTGTACCGGCAGCTCCAATTACCAAAACTTTGTACTGCTGACCTTCAGAAAACCAGACACTATATTTTAATTATTATGCTCTTCGCGTCTCTGAATGGGTAGCAAAATTATTTGTTTACTTTATAAAAAGTAATTCTATATGCCGTCGCTTTGCTGACGGCAAGACGATCAAATTTCAAAGCTAAATTGCAGTATTTTTAAATGGTCATTTATAAAGAAAATAATCATCTTCCGTGTCCCTTCAGGGCATAGGCGATCATGGCTTTTCAAAATTTCCTATCTTTCCTATCCATTTAACAATATCTCCCCCACTCCCTGTTCTGCTATTCATTTACACAAATTTCGCTGTTTTCCCCTGTCCAAGACCACTTTCCTTATTATTCCCCAGATTTTCTTATACTAATTACAAGTGACCTTTTTATTTTTTATTTTCCTTAAATATTTATCATTGCTTACACACTCCGTCCATAGTATACTCAGTCTATTCTAAAGAACTACATCTCAAGTCTCCTCTTCGTCAGCGAGGAAATTGCCCACCATTCACTGACATATAAGAATACTATTTTATAACAGTCCATAACTCTTTTCTTTATTTCTAATGAAATTTTATTGTTTCTTCATAATTCATTTAGTTTTTGGAAGGCATTTTTTGCTATTCAAATATGTCTTCGGATTTCGGTGTCACATTTTAAAACACTTCTCAAATATTTGAATTTTATTGATTTTGACATCTTTAATTCGTAGCTCAAATATTTGGCTTTATATGTTGCTGACAATCATACATTCTATTTTCTGACAATTGATGACTAGTCCCTTCTCGCTTTCCTTTACTACCTTGTCTAGAAGGTCCTGTAGTTTTCTTTCTGTGTCTGACATCAACACGGTGAATCACTGAATGCACATTCAGTGATTCATTATGTTTTATGAAATCTAAATGAATAATATCCCAACGATCCCACTTCACGCACAATAAATTTTTCCATAGAGCTCAGATTTTGTGGAGAGTTAACCTTGTCAATCTGCTGTCTTTTTCATTGAATATTGTCATATGTAACCCATTTTTCATCTTCTGTTATGATATGTTTAAGGAATGGCTATTCAGTATGAAACATGTCATTATAATTGGTTTCCAAAAGCAGAAATTAGTTCTTACTCAGACTAACAAAACAAAATCAACCAATTTATAATTGTGTGGGAATGCTTCTATAATGTGATTTCTGAAAAAATCCCTTACATGACTTCACTCCTTGAACTAAAATTATAAATTTGAACTAAATGTTTTCTTATTTCTTGATTCGACTCTATTTTAGCATTATTTTTATACCATTGCTACTGTTTTCTTAACTTACATTATGGTCAATATCAAAATTAAATATTTTAATACGAGAATTATATTTCGAAATGAAAATTATAAGACATATTTACCAATCCACAAATTAAGTATTTAAATAAAATTAATTGCTAATCATTAGACGATGAATACAAAAATATTTAGTGAATACAAAAATAGATTAAAATTGATGACATTTTTGAGTTTAATACTTTTGCGTCATTCCAAAAGTATAATCATAGCACCAAAAAATAAAATCGATATCTTCACTATCTATGCATCCTGATTGTATCAGAAATGTATGTATTTTAAGGTTAATGTCTCTGGAGAAGTTAGTATCAAAAATTATTTTAATATTTATATTAAGCTGCACTTGAAAAATATTTATATGCCTGGAATCTTCTCTACTTATCTACATATTTATAACTTGACATCTTTTTCAAATTGTCAGTATCATATAATGAAGTTAATTCTAGTGCATTAGAAGTCTGTAGCAAAAATATGAATAATTTGCCATCCAAAACTAGGTATAACCCTCTGAAAAATATTTAAAATTAGTTAAATTAAAAATGTTTGAAAATCAGTATTTGATATGAGCACCTTTATTTTCTGTTACTTCTTGTAATCTTGATTTCGCCAGATTTACAAAATTATTTACTGGAACATTTTTCACTTGAATAACTGCCTTGTTAGATGGGCGTCGTTCTTCTAGTGTTCAATTAAGAAGAATTCACAAATTCTCAATTAGATTTAAATCTGGAAACATAACAGGCAAATAGAAAAGTTTTAACTTTTGATTCTTCAGAAACAGTTATTTTTTGCTAAAACACACCACTTCTTTTTGAAAGTTTAAATAATGACAACAAGTTTTCTTTTAATACTTTTAGCAGCTTTCTATATTCATGATTGTATTAATAAAATACGGCAAACCAATGCCACACATAGAATCCTAAACGATAACGTTTCAGCCACATCACATATAACTACTGATATCAAACACTTTATCTTATACGCTTCGTTATGACAATTCAAAATTTGTTTGCTGTTAACAAACACAAATCAGTTGAGTTTTGTTTCATGGGAGCACAGTAGGCTGCCCTAAAAATTTGAATTTTATCCTTATTTTGCTGAGTACATTTTAAATAATTCTTTTCGTGTGTGGATTTTGGTAGTGTCTTTCTACCCGTCGGTTGCTAGTGTAAGCCTATCTCGTTCAGAGAACGTTTGTTATCTTAAAAATATTTATGTTACTTATTTTTACCTCAGTAGTAACATTTGTCAGGCAAGCATCAACTAATCTCCTGATAAAACAAATAGACCTTGATGTCAGCTTGCATGGTCGACCTATTAGCTTCTCTACACCTCCGACATTTCCATCTTCTTGTGATAGACAATTTTGACAATAATGTTTTTACTCAACTTCAGTCTTGTAATTAGTTTTTTTTTTGTAGCCATTGTTCTGTTTGTAGAAAGAAATAACACACTCCTTCAAATGTGTAGCCATTACTGAACTGAACGATTATACACGAAAAACTATGGCATAAAAAACTGTTTTAAGAATAAGTATTATTTTATATTTAAATTCTCCGATTTGAACAAATAATCAATAATGATTTAAAAATTTATTTGTTAGATAGAATTAAATAAAGTTGCTTTTCTTGGATTTGTGTTCGTTTTGGATGACAACATTCATATTTTTGACAACAGAGTTTCAATACTATAAAACAAAGTTCAAGGCTATCGAAAAGAAATCAGGTCAATAATACATGGAAATTACTTTATAGTTGTGTAATGTTGCACTAGAAGTAACATGTTCTTATGTTTGGTTTAGGAGATTATTAACTTTCTATAAAAAAAAAGGAAACGTTAACACGTTCTCATTTATGGGTGATATTTTAATATTGCAATCATGATACTAAAAAGAAGGTGCCTGTTGCGGACCCCCGAAAGTAGGGGAAAGATGTGGCCTGTGCGCCTTGTTTCAATTAATCAAACGAGGCCTGTAAACATTTAAAAGTAAAAAAAAAACGTAGAGCTGACAGGTCAATAAACAAGGACAACAATAACGAGGAGTTTACATTAATATTGTAAACATTTATTTATTTACAATAAAATACAATTTAATCACATAAATTAAATTGAATGCAGGGTGTTGTTAATGGTCCGGTTGAATCAAGTAGAATCAAAGGATGGCAACTCAAGAAAAAAAATGAACAAAGGTCCCATACGGAACAAGGTTAACACAAAATTCACGTAACGTGAAATAGGGTTCCTAAAAGAATTTACAATAAAATTCATACACTTATATGAACGTAACAAGGATCCTTGATCAAAGCGTGAAATGTATCATGTATGGAATAGTACATAGAAAGTAAAGTTCATGTTCGGAACTGAACATAATAAAAATGTTCATGTGTTAAGTTAACAGTAATAAATGTTCATATATAGAACAGTACAAATTCAGATTTGAATGTTGACAAAAAAGTACATGCATTAAATTGGTAGTAGATAAAATTTATGTACGGAAAAGTACAAATCTATATTGCTTACACAGAAAAATTAACCAAAGATTGATGTCAAAAAGAAGGATACTCAATGATTTTGATGAATTAGGTGATATGCACATAATTCGACGATTCGGTATTTGAATTAAAGTCAGTAAATTCCTCTGACAAGACAGGGGTTGACTGGAAATAAAACAATGTCCGAAAGGGAAAACTGTTGACATAGTCTGATGTCGCATGGTTGCTCGTCGTTAAATGATCAAATATTACCTAAGCTCACTTTGAAATAAAATTGGCGGAAATTCGTCGAAAGCGTTGATTAACCGTTGAAATGGACTGGGCTGACATCAGGACAGAAAACTGTCTGTAGAAATTAACTAATTGTTATGGTCCGGTTCCTTGTACCACGGTGATAGTATGGAATAACACAGATATATTGCAAACAGGAATATATACAGAGAAGTAGAAGTGTTAGTATGAACAATCAGGTTTAGTAGAGAGAAAAATGTAGTTTCGACCAGTATCACTATTCCAATATCTTGCAGTAATTGTCTGAACGCGACTCTGTTTCGGACTGCCTCTGACTCGACTCTTGACTCGACTTGAACTACTGACGATATTCAGTCACCCCTCCCCACGAGGGCGTCATGTGGCACAAGGCCTTTTTAACGTGGGCTCTCCGAGCACGTGGGCTCGGCCAAAAATATGCCCTTTGAACCCGTATAAACGTGTTCAGGGTCGGTTTACCACCCCGAAAGAGTATCCGCCCTTCAGCGTAGCATCTCTCGGGTTCCTTCCCGCCCGAAGGCAGAGAGTTCAACCGATCTGTCGTTCAAGACTTGAACTACTGACGATATTCAGTCACCACCCCCATGAGGGTGTCATGTGGCACAAGGCCTTTTTAACGTGGGCATTCCGAGCCCGTGGGCTCGGCCAAAAATATGCCCATTGAACCCGTATAAACGGGTTCAGGGCCGGTTTTACCTTCCCGAACGAGACTCCGCCCTTCGGCGTAGCCTCCTTCGGGTTCCTCCCGTCCGCAGGAAGAGAGTTTAACCGAACAGTCGGTTCAGACTTGAACGACTGACAGTATTCAGTCACCCCCCCCACTGGGGCAACATGTGACACAAGGTCGGTTGTTTATTGTGGGTTTCTCGGCCCAAAAATATGCCCATTGAACCCGTATAAACGGGTTCAGGGCCGGTTTTACCTCCCCGAAGGAAACTCCGCCCTTCGGCGTAGCCTCCTTCGGGTTCCTCCCGTCCGTAGACAGAGAGTTCAACCGAACAGTCGCTCAGGAGTTGAGCGACTGACAATATTCAGGCTCCCTCCCACTGGGGCAACATGTGACATAAGGTCGGTTGTTTATCGTGGGTTTCCCGGGCCCATGGGCTCGGCCCAAAAATATGCCCGTTTGAACCCGCCTAAACGGGTTCAGGACCGGTTTTACTTCCCCGAAGAAGACTCCGCCCTTCGGCGTAGCCCCCTTCGGGTTCCTCTCCGTCCGTAGACAGAGAGTTGAACCGTTCTGGCGTTCAAGAGTTGAGCGAGTGACAATATTTAGTCCCCCCCCCCACTGGGGCAACATGTGACACAAGGTCGGTTGTTTATTGTGGGTTTACCCGAGCCCGTGGGCTCGGCCCAAAAATATGCCCATTTTAACCCGCCTAAGCGGGTTCAGGGCCGGTTTTACCTCCCCGAAGGAGACTCCGCCCTTCGGCGTAGCCTCCTTCGGGTTCCTCCCGTCCGTAGGAAGAGAGTTTAACCGAACAGTCGCTCAGAAAGTGAGCGAATGACATTATTTATTGTACTAAGGTACAAATGTGGCACAAGGTCGAAAAGGGGGTTGGGGTAAAAGGACGGTCATCACTTGTCTTAGATTAAAACTTAGCTAGCCACATCCACTGACCCTATCATACTGAACAATATTCCTTTCACCAAAACAACACATTTAACCATACCTTCCTTACTACATACACCAAAAATGCCTCTTTGACTCCATGAAAAAAAACTAAATAATCCCCTTATGTACAAATATTGTCTGTGGGGGAGGGCAAAAAAACAACAACTTCTAAAAAGATCCCCAATGAAATATATACAAAATGACAAAATAATATTTACAAGAAACCAAATAAAATTAGTGTTAGTAATAAAACCCCCACAAACTATTGAATGTGGCAGAAATATCAGTTAACCGGACGAAATCGATGCGGGACTTATGAAAAATAAAGCCACACTCATTCATCCCAAGCATTCACACAGGCACACACTCATTTATACACAACAACAAATACGAAAAACACACGCACGAAAACGAAAAGCGCCCCGCATCTACCAGAGAACTGACATAAAGTGAGCGAATGACTTCTTCCCTACTCCTGAGGCGCAGTATTTATTAAGTATGTAATAGTCCATTATTATTATTATGGGTAAGATCCCATAACACTAATGTTACGGTACAATTTGTTTGGCGTAAGAACGAATAGCTGGCCGCAAGAATTAACCAATGTTATGGCAGAGGATGATTGACAAATTGCTGGCAGCAACTTCCTACGAAATATGGCATTCGATAGGTTTTGAAATAGGAACGCTGGAACAAGTGTAATACACAAGAACACGCGGAAGTAGAGGGCTGTGTGGCCATTGGCTATTTTTAGTCTAGGTAGACACGATCAAAATGTTCCAAAAACCTTAGTCCAGGACATGACGCTCCCATTTGCACAAAACTTTCCAACTAGCGTCCAGCTAACAGACAAAAAAAGTGGACTGTAACTTAATACAGACCCCATGTTCAAGTATCCTGGTCACAGTATAGACCATCCTCTCTTCTCCCTGGAGCGGCGAAAAGTCACAAATTTTATCATAAGAGGGTAGTTGCAAAAGACGCGAAGTTTCATAATTACTTTATAGCTAATAATTAAATATTGAGTTGATAGTATTTACTAACAACGTTGTGCATTACTCATAAGGAGTATTTAGATTGTGATTCAATAATCAAACATCTAACATGTACCATGTCTCTTCAAGTTGTGGACGATCATGGGTCTCTGCATCCTCCTACATATTGTATCATTTAGCAGCTTTTTTCTCTTGCCAAGCCTAAAGCACCCCCACCTTCGACCAACTATTTATACAAACTCGTTACGTATGTGGCCCATTTTCTTCCACTCTCACTCTTGCTCTCGATATGCCCTGTGAGTGTTAAGTTTACCAAGGCTGCCTTCTTCGTTATTCAGCTGTTTCTTTAAGGAATCGATTTTAAATGTTGATATATTAACCAAACCATTTCTCATGGAAAGTGACAGTTTTGTTTAAATTTATGATCAGTTTTTATATTCATCATTAAATTAATTTTTTCATCATTTCGAAGTGTTTTGTAAGAAAAAAGCTTTGTGAGCAAAAAATCAAAAAATTCTTTTATACGTCGTTATAAGAATTAGGAATAAGAATTTGCACAGTTGCTTCTTCAAATAGAACGATCAGTATATTTTAAAATCTGTTAGAATAACATTTGATAAGGTACGACACAAAGATCTATTTACCCTGCTAGGAAAACTTTATTTATTCCACAAAGATATTAGAATAACCCGAAACATTTACTGGGAACAAAACCAACTGAATACGGATAGAAAATGAATTGAGAATGCACACAAAAAATGGAAGAAATACGGTACAAGATCCTAAACGTCTTATAATACTTAAGCTAAGAAAGTTGATCAGACACGATGTTGCTTAACTTCAGGTGATGAGTCGAGAATCGATGCTATCAGCTTGACTTGAGCGTGAGCGCCTCCATTTATACTATGAGTTCTATCTTCATTGATTGCCATTCTAATCTGAGTTTTTAAATATTTTAAACATAAAATATCATAACTGTTTTAATTACCCATGAAAAGGATTAATAATACTAGCCAGAAAATATTTCTACCGGTATCTTTGAGATTATCTATTTCCATACAGGAAACATTCAGCATTCATTGACCGAACAGTTCTCGTTACTGTCGATGATAAATTATAAAATCTTTTTCTTAAAATAGTTTTTAAGGAAATTAGAATTCTTAAGTCCACTAATTGTTATGGCTCTTTCTAGCATTGATGGAAGTTTCCTTCCAAAACCCTTATTTAAGGTAGTGTGGAAAGTCAATTTACTGATTGTCATTATTTTCCTTCCTAGTTATATGTGATACTCATGTTCGTTGCTATTGCTGTTATAAATCTCCAAGTGATATCGGTTTGTTATTTAGTAAATCCCCGTATTATTTTGTAGCACCAGTCTATAGGGTCAGATGGAAGATTGTCTTCTTTGAAACCTAAAGGATTCATTCGCTTGAAGTCATTTTTAATCATTGATCTGAGGAAACAGTTGTACATAAGTGATAGTTTGAACATTTCTGAACGAGCTGGGCGCCATCCATGACATCTATATGATATTCTAGCTCTGACGAGGCTGATAACTAAACGTACTTACTTTGCAAAGTTCAAGTGTCTGGTTGTTGAATCTTGTAACCGCTAAAATATTCAATTTCAACTTAGATCAAAAAGGTTTACTTCTTTCAAAAAGGTCATCCAGGTCTCTATCGTGTTATAATACTTGTGTCTGTAGGAATTAAAGAGAGACATATATGTGACACTACTCAGTAAATTCTGAAATTACTATTACTGCTTTAACATTATAAGTGGTGTTTTACGCAAAAGTAACAAAAATAAACATTTTGTTCAGCTATCACCTTATTGATGAAAAGAGGACATGGAATTTCCATTTTATTGATTACTTTCAAATTTTATTTGGTTGAGCAAAAATTTATTCCGTTTCAGTAGTTCATTTTATCAATACATATAACTATCCAATCACAACTGGCAAGATCAATAGATGTTCAGATTGATTTTCGGGTATGTTGTGTAGCCGAACCCATTGGCATAAAAGAACTGATCAAAAGTGAGGTCAAAGGTTGTCAAAAGAAAGCCAAATACTCAGTGGGATATCTTGACTTTGCTTGCATTACGCACCTTGCTGCTTTTGTGTCCAACAATAGCTATCACAGTTGTCAATTTTTCTCTCTCACTTTTTGGCATTTACAGCTTGTGCGTGTTCTTTTTGCCATGACTTTCTTTCAACTAACGCTGCCAATGTAAAAAAATAAATTATTATACATCGATTCTATTGTGCTTTTCCTGTTATGCTTTCCATTTCGAACTCAATCTTCAATATATGTTTGACAGCCGATCAACTTCACAATCTTTCATCTAATAATGTCATTCACGTTGTGCGGCCGGCATTATTTGGGCTGCCTACAGTGAATGGAAATATTTTAGATGCAGCGTTGAGTATGAAAAGGAAACATTTCGAATAGCAATTTTATTTCAAAACAATGCCAATAGTAATAAATATAATTTATCAAAGTATGTTCAAACCCATCATTAAATCACAGACTAAGTTTTAAAAAGAAAAGTTTAAAATTTGATAAGTTTTAATGCTTGTTGAAAAGTGTTTGAAATCAGAATTATTTAAAAAAAAAAAAACAATATTTACATTTTTATTTTGAATAATACCATATTTGTCGTTTATCGAAATTATTTTAATCTTAAAGCAATTTAAAGCTTCCAAAAATAAATTTTCCCACGATAGTTAATTTAATGTGTTAATCCTGTCTGTCTCTGAGCTTAATTGTTCACCTGCAATCACTACTGTGTTCTGTAACTCCAAAAGATTAAGAACTACATTCTCACCATGAATGATGATATTATATCCACCCAATGCTACGCCTTCTAGCGACTTCAGTTGTCGATGTTTCAAGAACGATCATTCGACTTGACATAATGATACTAGTTATATTTCCTTTTTTTATTAAAATACCATGCAAAAGTATTATTTTGTAGTGCACATTTTTTTAACTGTCAACGTTGGTCAAATAGGTGCATGGGAAAAACACATTATCTTTAAATGGGTGCGCGGTCATTAATAGACACGACAAGTTACAAGTGTTTGCTGATGACAGCTGAGTATATTTTTCCACTTCATATTATAAATGTCAAAACGGACATAACGGACGTTTTATTCTACTTTTTGTGTCAGTCACGAAAGTAAGTCATACGAACGCTGTGAGTGTATGTATGTGCGTGTGTGTACGTTACAAAGTGGACAATTGATTCTCTTTACTAGATGACCTGTGTATTTGGTGAGAATTTGGTGAGAAGATTTGTGCGATGTGTGTACGAGCGCGACAGGGAGAGACGAACAGACTCAACTCTGACTCTACCAGTAGACAGTGTTCCTTATATAAAGGTTAGTTGGATCAGATAATCTATGTTTTAGGAGTCGATTTGATTGGTCCATAAATCTAGGAAAAACGTTTCTTTTCAAACTAAAGCCAATTATCTAGATTTTGTTGGCTGAAACCTTCGAAATCTCAATTAGAAGCTTTTCTTATTGGCTTTAAATTAATAGTTTATTAGATTTGAATTTATATTTCAAGTTACTATAATATTCCCTTCCATATCAATATTACCACGACGATCTATTTCAAGGTATTATATAATTTGACTATTAATAAGTTAGCAGCTAATAATATGCCATATTGTAAGACAACAAATGAACAAAAGGCAACATTAGCAGAGCTGGAGCATCTTTGATACTATGTGACATTGGTAAAGGAAAAGGTTTAATTTAAAATATGAACTGGAACAGATAGGGAGAATAACAGATAACCTGAAAGAAGGGACGAAATGGTTTCCTATCGAAAATTTACCTTGATGAAAAGACAGATCTAAAAAGAATGACATTATTAGATATTATCAGAGGCCATGTAAGACTTCAAACCACGAAGTCCAAGAAGGAATAGTGAAAGTACATTCGACGTTAGTTGAGGATTTTGGAAACAAAAGCAGAAACTAAGAAACTGATTTATGTCCGCTTAATTACAGTGGAAGATAAGAAAACGTTTCATGATTGCCAGACTGAAGAAGGAGTCAATTGAATGATAATATTTGGTAATTTTAGAGACGAAGGCAGAATCGAGAAACTTATTTATGCCTGCCTGTCAAAGAGCGAAAATAGCTTCACCGATTTTGGAAATGTAAACAAATCGAGAAATGTGATTTTATCTTTCGCTCGAAAAAAGTGAAATACGAAATTGACCTGTAAAGTCCATGAGTATGATTAAGCGAAAAGACAAGTTTTGCGGAACAGCTAGTAAATGTCTGCTTAAATAAACAGGACCGGGGACTGAGTAAATTCGTTTTTTAAAATTCGATAAAACATTAGATAACGGAGAACATTTTTCTAGCTTTTTAAGATTGCTAGGTAGTTAGAAAATTACATAAAACGGCGCTCATGTTATAATCCTCAAGTAATTTTTACAGATATGTCCACCGTAGAAAAAATTAGATAAACCTCCGTCAGTCAGTCAAGCTGTCAACCTGTCATCTTAAATAAACCCTTACCGCCTTGTTAAAAAATGAATTTCTTACTTAAAGTAACATTAGTTTCAAATTAAATTAATTAAGCTTTAAATCAGCTAATATAATGAACTTTCAGAAAAGTATATTTTATTTTTAAAAAATTTACAATAAAAAGAATTACATTGTTCTGACAGATGGCTAAAAATGATGCTAAAATCAGCTATTTTTAGCGATTTCAAAACAAAAATTCCTTCCAGTCAATTTAAATGACTTTTGAAATATAGCAAATTATTTTGCTTATTGGAAATATTAAATTTAATCTATTAGTTTGAAATTAAGACTAAAATGAAAGATTCAAGAAAGATTTTTCATTTTAAAAAATTCATTTTAAACCTTAAGTGTCACGTTTCTTTGGCGGTGCCTATTAAAAAGTAAAGCGAAGTTATTTCTCGCGAGAATTAACTTTTAAAATATATGTTTAAATTAATAAAGACGTTTAAAATATCTAAAAGAATATGTGTGTGTTGTTTTTAAGAAATTCTTTAAAATTTACTTTGCTGAGCAAATATTTTATTTTTCAACCCTAAAGTCTATAATATATTTAAAGAAAAAAATGAAAGCTTTATAAATAAAAAATAATTTTAGCTTCATTGCAGTTTTTAATTTTCCGTTTCGGGGAATATCTCTGACTGAAGTTTTGAAAACAATTTCAATGGATTTAATTTCTCTGGAGACTTATCTTTATACATAAATTTATATACTTAGCATTAAAATCAAAATTTATAGATTTCATTTAATTAAATAAAAGAGGATGACTAACTTTAAAAAAGTATCTCAGCAAATCTTTCTAGCAAAATAATATTTTTATAATTGAGTTTATTTATAAATGAAGCGAACATTTTATTGAAAAACAATAATTCGAACGATTATATCGACAGTCAACGTGTATAAAAGTTACAAAAAACCTATCTCAGTCAAATGCTATAAGCAGCAACTAATACTATTACTGCGAAAAGGAACACAGGATGTCCAATGGAATGTCGCCCATTTTCAGTAATTATTTTCGTCCCTATACGATTTTCAGCCTTTATTTTTGTCACTCCCATTTTCAGTCCTTATTTTTGCCACTATCCTATTATCCCACCGGCCGCCTTATGACATATAATAATACGAATAGCTATGAAGTGTGCAATACTATCACAGAATAACTTCCATAATATTTAATAACAAAAATCAAAAGAATTAGCTTTGGTTATATTACTGAGTGTTATGAATTTACCATCTTTGGTTTGTGTACAAGACACACTTAACACACCTAGAATATAAATCTATGTTGAAATCTAATAATTAAATGTTCATAGATTTCTAAAACTTGACAGAAAATTAACATTAAACATTTGATATTAATATCATTTTATATTTAACAACTTTAATAATAAATATTTTTAGTATTTTAAGTTTTATACACAATTTGTTTCTGAATTTTTTTCAGTTCTTGTTTTTAACGTGTTTACGAATATTTACACTCGCTTTTCAAATAAAAGGGTAAATCGCCATAAAGGGAGAGATGAAAAATGAGATAATATAATAAAAAGAGGGTTTAAATAAATGGAGTGGTTTAAATTAAAATGATTAAAAACTAGTCTTTCAAACTATAACATAACCAGACTATAAGATAAAGAAATAAACTAAAATTTCTACTAATGTCATTAAATATAATACTTTAACAAAATCGAAAATATTTAAATATTTAAACTATAACATCATTCAAAAGGAGTATTTATTTATGTTGTAACGTAAGCAAGACTTCACTATAAATAAGTGCTTACTTTGAACTCTGTTATAGTTTAAATGAATCAAAATACATGTGTTATTTTACTAAACGAAAGTTTTCTGTGTAATGATTTCCCGTCACAATACATTTTCAAAACTAATTTTCCAGCAATCTGTTGTGACTGTGAATACTCTAAAATTAATAAACTCTAAGATGTTTGAAAAAATCTAAAAATTAAAAAACATGGGGTGACATTTATTTCGTACCCAAGAGTAAATATATATACAGTGCGTCACGTTCGTTTCATCATTTTTTATTGGGCATACAGAAATTATAACACAAACATTTCCACGTTCCAGATAATCCAGGCTTCAAAACAACCAGGCTTACCAAATTGTAAATCTGTCTGCCATTTTTATACATCAACTCGACCAATATTCTTGGCTGCCTCATCATAAGGAAACGGTCAGCAAGAAGGTCTTTTAGATCATCAGTAGTTGGTTAAATTCTACATTTAATAATAACTAGGACATCCTTAAAGGCGGATCTTTTAAATCGTTCAATTGCATACCAATGCATGCTTCCGTACTCATGTTATTTACTAAATTTGACCTAATTTTGGTAAAAGGCCTCTAGTATGGAGAAACCAGAGAGGATCAAACTCACTACTAATAATTTGCAAGTCCAGCTTGCTGACTATTATACCACAATGAGGCGGCTCCATATATCTGTTCAATTTGAATTAATATCGTGTTACATTGTAGTGTAGTGTTTAGCGCGCCAAGGCGTGCCCTGTATTTGTAGAGTTGCGCCAAATAAAGGTAAGTTTATTAATTATCAATTTTTACAGATAATTAGGAGTTATTTAACTTTTTGCTTTCATTTATTTTTTAGGGTCCACCTTTCTGCCAATTTACCATTCTTGCTGCGAACAGATTCAACATCAAAACAGTCTCCTGTCAATGTACCCGAATTTCTGTGCTACCAGTTACCCCATTGCTATAGCATCTGTTCTTTTTGGTTGGACCTACGTGTTATGCATTTTTATTCCTCTCCTATTTTTTTTGCTGCTATTTTGGCTGGCGCCGCTTCTGGTCGACAATCAACCCTCTGCAATCATCCTGCCATTATGAATTAAGAATCAAGGCTTGGTAGCGAATGAACCACCATTTATGGATGGCACATTTTATGAGATTCAACGTATAATGGTATTCAGATCGAATACTATAAATTCATGCATTTTTTAAAAGTATTATGATAATTAATCATTTTATGATAATGATAACATTTGTGAACTAATGTTGAAAGTGTCTGTAGATTTTATTTGAGGTTTGTAAACGATGTTTTATCAGCTCTCCTGGAATTTCCTTAAGTCCAAAAATCTTTAAATGACACCTTTCAAAATTCATGTTAATTTATGATCAGCATGCAGCCAACTATGTATAGATGAACATTTCTCAAAATGCCTGAACCTCGAAAGCCTTTTTAATGGAGCTCGTGGACATATATCTGCTAAAACAATTTATCATCATTATTTCGATCAACTGAATCTCGTGGGCGGTGATCTATTCTGTTCAACAGGTTTAAGTCGAGTTTCGTTGATAGTATCATTATTTATCTAAGCCGTTTTGAAACGCAAGCAATGGCTGTATAGACCGAACAAATAAAATGTATGCAAATTTTACGCGACCACTGACTCCTGTGAAACTGCGTTGCGCCATTTTACCGGGAACAGCAATTATATTAAAAATAAATCCAGCGTCCTGATTACAACGTAAAAACAGCACAATGACTTTTTAACGTGATAATATATATGTATGTCAATTTCTCTTTTTCTGATTTTATTCCTTTTTAATACCTCTGTCACTTATTTTTAAGGCTACGTCCCTTCAAGAAGTAAGTCATCATGACACGCCACTGATTTTTCTTCTTTATCTATGAATTACAATGCATTCTTGGAAAAGGTAGTGATTCAGTTTCCCATTGTCTTTTCCAGGGTTTAGAATTCAGAGACTTCCTTCTCTTAGGCTGGTTGCCTACCCTGCTATTTAACGTCTATATTATGGGGTGAGAGTGAAGAGTTGGATTCATGCCTTTCCCAAGAGCATTTGTCTAAAAGGGAGCACAACACATTCGGCCGGGACTGGGCTCATTTATTCCATCTTTCGTGTTGTTATCAGTTCACACCACCCGCACATCCGCTTAGTATTTTTCTCTGTATTATCCCCATTCATTAGTCAAGATGAAAACTTTCATTGTCGCGTTTCTTTAATTACTTCAACATTTATTATCAATTTTATTTTGTTTATCTTCTTAATATATTTATTTAAAAAGTTATCGAATAATAAAAAAAATATTTATTTTGATTTCTTTATTTATGAGTTTTATGGTTGTTTCCACTGAGGCCTTTTCATGAAAGCCAGGATCAAAACTAAATATTTCCGGAATATTCCTAATGCGATTCTATTTTGTTTCAAGATCATGCTTTTCCCAAAAGCATGAGAATGAATTAATCCTTCAAATCATGTTATCTCAAATACTGACAGCTTACTATCAAACTTCTATCCATCCCTGAAGAAATTTAAATATTGAAATAAATCTGTCATCCTTACTAATAATCATGTAAACAAACTTGATACAATCGCTGTCATGATTTTTACTACTCGTCCATCGGGTAAAACATCATTTTAAGTCTCCCAGAATTCAACAAATTTGGACTGACAAGCTAACAACCCTTCTGCAATAAAAAAATATTACATCTGCATAACTTTGCACAAACAATTTTTACGTATTCCTGTATAAAGTTTTTGGATAAAAAAAGGTTGTAAATTTTTTTTCTTACAAGGAAATAAATACGTTTTGTTTTTAAAACGGGATGTTTTGTATTTTTCATGGTTTTCTCAAGAACAGAAATCGCAGTTTTCGAATTGAAATTCGTAAAATAAAGTTTTTCTTTCTATTTTAACTTTGGAAAGTGCACTGATTTTAAATTTGTTTTTAAAAATATTTTGTATTTTCTTGTTTATTTCAGTTAAAATTCTCACTCTAATTACAATGTGTTTTAAATTTTTAAAAGATAGCGTGGCATTTTTATTCCTAATAAAAAAATAAATTCGATGTACTCAAACCTTAGCAGTTGATACATCGATGTTATAAACATCTGAGATGGATGTCATTGTCTTTTTAATGACAAATTATATGCTGTGGTATGGACAGCCAACATTTTTTCTCTTTATTATTATTTTACTTAAAAAATAAACGTGGACATGAAAATTCATGAAAACTTGACTGCATAAACTGATTGTTTTGCATAAAGTAAATTGGAATTTTTTACTTATTCATAGTGTGCTCGTAGTTGGCCAACTCTTCTCGCAATGCATAATTCAATCTTCATTAATGGCTTCACGCATTTTTAATTATGTCAGCTTTGTATATAATCTTTGTACATATGTAATATATTGAATTTATTTCAACACTTTCACTTTGCTAATATTCGTCAGTTATGATTACGATAAGTTATACTGTAATAATAATAATAATAATAATAATAATGCATTTTGATGCAGATATATAATATCATTCTGTATTTTAATCTATATAATTCGCTTTCATGTCGATACATAATAAGATATACAGCATTGCAACTATTACGAACCACATCATGTTTTATCGATATCTACAATAAAATACATATTGTAGTCTTCAACCTCACAAATGAAAATTGCGCCATTGAGGTTTCTTCTTGGGTCAAGGCCGGTTTCATTCCTTCTCAGAAATGCCAGGTGAAACCGCAATCCTCTCCATGGTTCAAACCAGCATGTTCGGCTGCCATAGCACACAGGAAACACTATTCCCGGCTATACCAATGGTATAGCTCTCGTCATAACAGGAGCCTATTGCTACTGTCCGTAAGAAATGTAAGAGTCCTCGTTTGAGCTAAATCTCTGTTTGCTGATAGAATGAGGCGCCGCATAGCTTTAAAAAATTTTGGCTCTTGTGAGGACTGCCGACTCTGTAATAGGATACTAAATAAGTGCAAGTCTCTACTCCCACCTCGATTTGAGGTGTTATCATCATCTGCTGATAAAGCTGAATGCTTTGCCCGTAATTTCTCCTCATACTCTACTCTTGACTCATTTGGAGTATCCCTACCTAACTTCCCACTTGAGTCTCTGTTGAGTAATATACATATAACCCCTCCCATGGTTTCTGCTATCATCTCTTACCTCGATCCCCGATGGTATCCCTGTAATAGTCATTAAGAGGTGTGCACATGAACTGGCTTCTTTTCTCTCTAAACTGTATAATAAATGCCTCAATGCCTCCTGTTTTCCTGCCTACTGGAAGTCATCGTCTGTTGTTCTAGTTTTTAAGAACTCTGATGAACAATCCTACTCATCCAACTATCGGCCTATCAGCCTTCTATCCCTTTTTGGTGATCTCCTAGAGGTTCTAATCGATGCTGAATGGGTTCATCATCTCTCATAACAGAGCCTTTTCTCAGACAAGTAATACGGCTTTCGTTTCGCCAGGTCAACTGCTGATGTACTGACGATAATTGCGAAAAGAGTCTATTATGCTCTAGATAAAAATGAAGCCCGGGCTGTAGTATTGGACATCTTGATAACCTTTGACAGGGTCTGAAATTCACGTCTTTTCCACAAGCTGAAATGTTACGGTATCTGCTGGAACATTTTTTAGCTGATCTAGTTGTTCCTATGAAATGATGAAATGAAAGTCATCCTGAATGGCCACTTATCCTTTTGTACTAACGCTGGTGTTCCCCAGAGCTCCATCCTTGGTCCAACGCTGTTTTTAATTTTCATTATTGACCTTCCCGATGACATCAGCTCCCAATTCGACATCTGCACTGAGGACACTACCATTTACTCCTGCCTCGATAGTAAGGCTGATCAGTCAGACAAGGTCAAAATGGCAGCTGGTGTCCAAAACGACTTCAAGACCATCGTTAACTAGAGCAAAAGGTGGATTTTCAATTTTAAAGCCTAAACTTCTCTCCATTAATCATATAAGAGACTTCCATCTGCCTTCCATCGGTATGGCTGATGCTATCATCCAGGAAAGTGACGTTGCGCCTTCTCGGGCTAATGTTTTCAGCTGACATGAAGTGGAAAGTCTATATTGAATCCATTGCTTAATCAGCATCCAAGAAAATAGGTTCACTGTGTCAGGCGAGACAATTTTTCTCACCGGAATCTATCTTGTACATCTATGTTTACTATTCGTCCATGCTTGGAATATTACTGCTATATATGGTCCGTTTGCCCCTGCTATTTATCTGGAGTTTCCAAAGAAGAATCGACAATATTATTGGTCCGGATCTGTTGGTTCGGCTTCAGTCACTTACCCACCGCCACAAGGTTACCTTTCTGTGCCTTTTTTATAAATATTTTCATGGTAATTATTCAGAAGAGCTCTTCGCTATGGTACCTAGACTGCACGAATTTAAACGCAATACTAGACTGGCGGCGAGGTCTCATCAGTTTACAGTTGAGCTAACTTCTATGCTAACAGTTGTTTACCTCGCGTTTCTCGCTTGTGGAACTCCCGCCGGTCCCATGGTTTTCTAGCCAACTTTAATCTGCAAAAATGTAAATGCAATGTCAATCACTATCTACTCTCCTCCTGCTTACTCTTTCTTCTCATTACTAATGTTTCTGTTCCTAATTCCTCCACATCCTGTAACCCCTTGCGTGCTAGTGGCTGTAATGTCTTGCTTGGGGTGATACCAATTAAAAAAGTCTCAAGATTTATTTGATGGATGATCGCAACATCTATCTGTGCAATTAGGATGAAAACCGATTTGTTTGCACAGGTATAAAGAAATAACAAATTTTTGTATTCCCCTAATTTCTAAGTCAAAATTTATGAGTTTGAGCTTTTAAAATGGTGTTTAAGGCTGATTTTACGGAGAAAGTGAGATGTCTAATAGCTTAATGCAAAAAGTTAAAAAACTGAAAATCGCAAAAATGGCCAGAAGGCATCATTGAACTACGAAGAAGTTTGTGAATGAACCTGAATGATTTCGATGCAAGTCTGATAAGTGGACCTTCAGGATTTTATTTTGCTCAAGGGAGAAATTACAAAAAAATCCATCGTTGTCAAACTATGACATTTTTATACATTGTAGATTTGAGAAAGAGTTTAAAATCGCAGTATGTTGGGTCATAAATTAAATGACGAACTAGGTGAGACTAATCGCAAAACATCCTTTGAAAGAATATCACAAGGAAAATTGAATGAAATAGGCAATTTCTTATATGAAAATCGATATTTCAACCGCTCTCATGAATGCTGAGCTACCCCCTACGGGTTAAACGCATGGGGTAAAGACTGTGTGCGTAAATCTCGCTCACAGGTTGAAACTTGAACAAAAATTGTTTTGGAGTAAGATTATAGGTGGTAAAGTGATGGGTCCATAGCGAGTTTCAGATAGTGTTATGGTGGCAGCTCAATCATACACATATTTTTGAAAGCCTACATAGGGCCATGATTCAAGAAGCTAAATGTTTTCAGAAAAATTATTTTTTGTCCGACAATGCTTTATCATATTCGGCAAAGAAAATTAATGAATATCTTAATAAAATTACTTTCAAAGTCTCGTTTAAGTGGCCAACGTTTCTGCATGGCTTTAAACTGATTGAAAACTTGTGAATTATTCTTAAGACGAAGGTTTACATTAGATGACGGAATTTTACCAACAGAAATGGAACTTTGAAATGGAATTGTGAATGTTGTGCAGTCTGTTTCATACGAAGAAATAGGATAACTCATAAAAGTTTATTCAAACAATTTTCATTTGTAAACTTTGCACACATTCTGTAATTATAATCTTTATTACAACATAATATATCTTGGAGCTTTAATAAACTTGACTAATATGAACCTTAGCAAATCTGGTAAAATGTATTAAACTATAGTTACATCGTAAGAGTAACGCATAGTTTACTGTAATTAATGTATACTATATGAAATATCATGGTGTAAATATTTGTGTTAATCTCTTCATTAGTTTATTAATAATAATTAGTACTTAATAATATGAAACTTTGTATATTTCCTATAATGCGCCTTATACGAGGACAACGATGAACCATTTTGACAAACACGAGTTTTGTGAATATCAGTAACCTATGACCGTTGTGAATAGTGATTTTTAAGCAAAACCTTTTTCTTTCTTTTTTGGAAGAGGGATGTGCATTAAAGTTTGATAGTGACAGAGAAAGCGAAAGAGAGAGAAAGAGCAATTATTCAAAATTACCCTCATTTTAATGTATTTTCTTAGCCCACACGTCTTCGCGCTACAAAAGAAATCCATATTGAAAAATCGTAAGAATATATTTGATACGAACGCATACATTATGTGAATGTAGTTTATCATCCAATAGAAAAGCCAATGAATTAACAAGAATCATTTTTACTTACATCTGAGGCAGATTTTTACCTCCCCGCTCTTCCAGCCAGTCTATTTGAAAGCTCGCAAAATGCACTTATATGCAGTAAGTACTATTTTAAAAAATACAATTTAATGACCAATACAAGCATATTATGTCCCGAGACAAACCAACAAAACTCTTTGTAGTGGTGATTACTACAAACATTCATTGTTTTCTTTTCAGAGAAACCGAATTATTTACCAGATTCCAGTTCCTATTTGTATTTGTCTGTCGGGTAAATCAATTAGATTTTGTCCGACAATTTCTTGATTCGTTCAGATCATTTCTCACTTTTACTCAGTGAGTATTAACTTTAATTCAGACCTTACGTAAACTATGAATTACAATAAAATATATTGATTTCTGTTAGGATGACTCAGTGTCATTAAATTTTTATCGTATTGCTCCAAATTGACACACTATCGCACTATTAAGTTTGATTTTAGCGGATAATACTGCTCATTCCACTCTTTCTTTCTTTTTATTTCTCTATTTTCTTTTCTTGCCTATGCCTCATCAGTTGTCTTTCTACTTTCTTATGCGTCTCGATAAGGAGAATTGTATAATGAACTGTCCACCCGTTCATTTTCTTTCTCATACGTTTCACTTAGCATTGTGTTTCGCCAGTCTAACAAATGTAAGGCTTACGTTCCAAAGTTGCTTCGTGGTGTGTTCAAACCAATTAACAGCTTTACGCTCTTCACTGGTTCTTCTATAACGTCATTTGAAAGTGTCAGAATAAACACGATTTAGATTAGAACTTATATGTGGTCATTTTATTATTTCTGATACCTATTGTTGAAAACCTGTTCGTATACTTGCAACATTTGTGATAATGGTGTACTATTTATAAAGGCATAATATTGAAATATATTCTAGCAATATAGTTTGACCAAAGACGTGATCAAAGTAGTGTCTCTCTACGACACGTCTCAAAAACTCAACAAATTAAGTAACACCATGTGTTCATGTAGGTTTTTGTGTGGATTTGGCCAGTGCTGCAAATTACATTGTTGGATATGTTCAGATGATTTGAAATCAGGACACTTTGTCCATTTGTTTCATTTATCTTTCTTACTTCACCCGAATAAATCCATTCTACAATATATCTGTCTAAATTTTTGAGATGAGGTATTGTAGTTATTTATACTATTTACATTGTTCGGATTGTTGTCCTCATCTTTATTGTCATATTCCCGACGTTCCAACCGGAGCGTACAACCATCAAAATGTTGTGAATATGACAATAATGCTAAGGAAAACAATCCGAATAACGTAAATAGTGTAAATAAATCCATTCTACTACTAAAATTCTTTTGTATAATTTCGGTTAAAATTACAACACACACACACACATATATATATATATATATATATATATATATATATATATAAATTAAGAAAGGTATTTATTTCTTGACTAACTCTATATCTGATGAGCGGCGTTTTACTAAATTCTAGAGTCGATAAAGAGATAAATCGCTTGAAGATTGTCTCTCTAGTTATCTACTAAGAATGTTTATTTGTGAAAAAAATTCTGATGCCTTAAAAAAAGTTAAATTCTAGTAAATTTAAACTTCTTTTGATAGGTCTCACTGAATTATATATATATATATATATATATATATATATATATATATATATATATAAAAGTATTCAATAACTTGGACCGATTTTAAATGTGAATTAAGTTTAAAATCGGTCCTGTTATATATATATATATATATATATATATATATATATATATATATATATATATATATATATATATATATATATATTGAACAACAAAAAATATTAAAAATTAAAGTCTTCAGACACACTGGGTTGTAGATTAATATTCTTTCGTTTTTTTTATTATTATTTCATTTAGATTCCTCGACTAGTTTCAGCCAAAATGGCCATCATCAGGAGAAGAAATATTTCTGCTTGCTGGTAGCAGCAGACTACAGAAATGAATGTCTTGTTGGAGAAAATGAACTTTTGTCTGTAGTTTTCATTTGTTTTTTTTATTTTTTTATCTTTTTAACATGAATCTTTTAACATTCATTGTGTTGGTCAAATAGTCTCTTTTAAGTTGTTATTTGAGATAAGAGTTGATGGATCTATATATATATATATATATATATATATATATATATATATATATATAATTTCTTATATATTTTCAGGGATACAATTTTTATTATTACAGTAAAATAATTGATGAATCTAGAGTATTAAAGCAATTAAAAAGTTGTTAAGTCTGAAATTTGCGTTGTACAAATACTTTTTTCACCCATTAAAATGAATAAATGGGATTTACTTCTATTAAATCAAATTTTTTCTGTTTCCTATGCATGTTTAGTTGTTATGCATCTGTGTACAATTAATTATATGAAAAGTATATTTATTCATTAGTTGGGAATACAAGAAATTAAAAAATTTTATGTGTATGAATATTTGTTTACCCCCACTGTGTGTATATATATATATATAGCTTGTAGTAAAAATAAGAACTAATACGGCAGAAATTTATAGAAACAAGGATCTTTTCATTCATAACGGATTCGGAGGTTTTTGTATATTATTTGAATTGTTTGCGACGATGGATTTCTCGCCAATTAAATCATTAACCTTTGCATTTGTTTTTGGTGTGAATAATTCATGAATTTGTAAATTGATTGCACGTTTATCGTAATTGAAATAACTGATCCAAGTGCGACTTTTGGATAATAAGTGCGACATTACTGTAATTATTGAACAATATAGTTCATGCCACTTTGACAGAAAATTTACCAGTAAAAAATTCGTTCATCACCATATTTGTACATGAACGCACAACTTTAAAAAAATTTAAAATCAGACTCAGCGTTGCTACTGCACGCTCCAAAAACAATAACTCATTTCCAATAGCATTTTCGGATACAACAATACATATATTTTCGTTGTCCTCTTATTACTAAGAGAAAAAACAAGGACAACATCTGTTCTATACCTGAAGATGTCTGTAGGAACAGACGAAAGTTTGTAGTAAAAATAAGAACTAATACGGCAGAAATTTATAGAAACAAGGATCTTTTCATTCATAACGGATTCGGAGGTTTTTGTATATTATTTGAATTGTTTGCGACGATGGATTTCTCGCCAATTAAATCATTAACCTTTGCATTTGTTTTTTGTGTGAATAATTCATGAATACACACACACATATATATATATATATATATATATATATATATATATATATATATAGTATTCGCTATGTAATAATACACCTCAGAGAAAAGAAATGAACGCCCGTCTTGTTCAATTCAAGCACGTTAGCTCCCTCTGATATTCCAGTGGGTTAAACATAAAAGGCACGGTGAGCGCAATCCATCTAAGAAAATAAATTCTTTAAATTCGATCCTCTGTTGTTTTGTAGGTTTTCCTTGGCTGGAAAAAGACTCTATTGAAATACACTCCAGCATGGTTAAGCCAGATATCTTGCTTCGGCTTGTATTGCTTAGCTTTATTTCAGAATCTTTGCAATGTTGTTCACGTTGCATAAGACTAAAATTTTGCATAGGCAGTCCCTTCCAAAATTATTAGCCATTATCAAGGCCAATTCCTTTGTTTTGGGGTTTAAAATCAAAAGATGAATAGGAAACAGAATTTCAGATTTTATTTCCTGGTATTTATCTTTACATGTGTTAAACAACTTAAAAAATAAAGAGAGATATGAGAAAAAGAAAACGTTATTAAGAACATAGAACAATAAGGGAACAGGAATTAAGAAAACAGAAGATAAACATTGACATACGATTTAAATTTTTGAAGATCAAATTTGTTTGGAAAGCAAGAAGCCGCAAAACAGTTCTACAAGCGAGAAGTGCGAGAGAAGAAACTGATATCATAGAATCTAGTCGTTTCAACTTTAAAACGATGAAACCTAACAGTCAATCTATTTCAGCGCTTAAATTTATAAAGACTAGATACTAAGGAGGAAAGCTCATCAGAACAATTACCATTAAATATTTATAGAAAAGGCACAGGGAAACTACATTACGGCGGTGGGAAAGTGACTGAAGCCGAGATGCCCGGTCAGGACCAATATTACTGCAGATTCTTCTTCGTATTTTATCAAGAATCTCTAAATACATATCAGAAGCATCAGATCAGATGGATGAATAGCAGACATAAATATGTGAGATAGATTCTGGTGGGAAAAATTATCTAGCACAACAGTGAACCAACTTTACTAGTAGCAGACATAGTAACCGGTTCAATATAATCTTTCCATTTCATATCAGCGGAAAACGTTAGGCCGAGAAAGCTTAAGGAGTCACTCTCTTGGAGGTTAGCAGCAGCCATACTGATGGAAGCCAAAAACGTTTTACTCAGAATTAAGAAGCTTCAGTTAACCAAATATTGTAGGTCATTTTTCGATCAGCTGACAATGTTACCTTATCGAACAGTTAACACAGGAGTAAATAGTTGTGTCATCAGCGTAGATACGGAGTTGAAAACAGAGGACAACAGGAAGGTCGCAATTGAAAACCAGAGATTCACCACTCTTATCTAAAGCTTGATATACTCTTTCAGCAATAACTGTTAATACATCAGCAGTTGACCTAGAGAAACGTAAGTCATATTGCTTATCTGAAAGAAGACCCTATGAGGTGATATGCTTAACCAATCAAGAGTTGATTAAAGCCTCTAGTACTTTGCCAAAATGATATACTGCACTTATGGCTGAACCCGGCGAACTAGTTAACAAAATAACACCGTTACTTGATAGGCACCTATGCCAAAAATAATCGGCGATTCGAACCTACGATTAACTCAGGATTTTTCAGGGTGCTCCAGTTAGATCATGCAATATATGACTCTCTGAATAACAGGATAACTGTATTTGCACAGCTATTATCTGAAACCAAGATACTGCTAAAGAAATTGTGAAGAATACCATAATCTTAGGTTAGTTTGGATTCATAATCCGGATGTCATTTCGTTATTTCAACATAGCTGAGTTGTATATAAAAAAAAATGAAATGTACTGATAAAAAAAGAAAACATTAGGAAAAAAGGCTTTTATCTGTCGGGAAGAACAGATAAAAACCAACTGTGCACTATGGATCGGCCTATGATTTATAGTATATACTGAATAATGGAATTAGATATTCAATATTTCTTAATAAAAAGATAATACCACCCAGCTTGTAAGATGAAGGGTAAAAAAAGCCAAAACATATTCAAAATTATTGCTTTTCTTTTCAATAAAGGCTACATGTTCGTTTAGTCAGGAGAAATTCGACCCGAGAACTCTGTATGATGCATGTTGCATTGCAACATTACACTGATAGTAAGACTATCTCAAGACATATTGCTTGGAGCCCCTGAGAACCATTAAAATTTGTATCGTGAGACAACCTATCGCGTTTTCATTAGAAAGAAAGAAAGAAAGAAAGAAAGAAAGAAAGAAAGAAAGAAAGAAAGAGAACCTTGGGTTATTGTAAATGAAAAGAAAGCGTTTGTGATTATTCCAAACTTCGAGCTTCCCAAAATCACATTTGTTTCCTATTCTTGTTCCGATCTACTCAATGCAACGATGCCATCAGCGAATCCATGAACAAGCAAAAAATGATCTCGTATTATAATGAAAAAATTATCATCATCGCAAGTAACGTACACGACAACATGACGAAGTCCTCATAGAGCAAAGAACATAGAATCCTCATAGAACGTTTAACGACAAACAAGAAACTGTCTCAAGTAAGGATCAAACAAGTCATCGAGCGATCAACGGTCAATATAAACGCTCGTAGTAAACGATCAAATGTCAGCATCCGTTATTACACACGTAACTGTCACATCAGCGCACGGACTTCCAACTACCGGATTTTAATAATTTGATGAGTAATCTTTTATAACAAAGATTGAAAAACAACTTTGTCTTAAAAACACTATTAATAACCAGACACAACAGAAGCTATGATGTCTAAGCAAAATGGATTTATAAAAAATATCAATTTCATATCAGGATGCTAAATGGGTTTTAAAGAAAGAAACCCTTCTTATAAAATTGGTATTCTCAGAAGCCTGCCCCGTGGTTGAAATAGTCACATATTTCTCACTGGTTCTACAATTAAGTGTTCGAGCCTCGTATAATCAACAACACGATTCGGCAGAGTTGTGAATGGCGTCTTCAAAGGAAAAGTCAGTGGCATTATAGAAAACGAATAAATTTTCGCCACGTTTGAAAAAAAAAGATCGCACTGACTTAAAAAGATGTTAATCTCAACAAATTTTACATTTGCTTACAAAGCTGTATTAAAAGACAAGTTGGACAAATCTAAAATTGCTTAGATTTCAGATTCGATTTGTTTTAACCGGTTTCAAGATTAAACAACGAAGAAAAAATGCATGTAATGGATCTACACAAATGTTTTTAAATTTCAGTGAATATGCTGCGAATTTTAATAAAATTTATTTAAACTTTTCATCAGTTATTTTAGACGAAAATCCTTTGGTACATTTCCTTCGTTGCTGAAATATATTCTGCAACTTAACGAACAATTAGAAAGAGAAACAAAAGCAAATTCTTCTACGAATACCTGTGCTGTTTATTGATGGTCATCCAGCGATGAGAATTTTTACGGACACTTAAAGGACAGATTCATTTTCCTTTAAATACTAATTATCAGTAACTACAGCAATAAAATTCCTTCGTAGATTCTATAAAAATTCAAAAAACATTCTCTCTGATACGTCATCTGACAGTAATAAAAAATATACTTCATAAAATACTTTCTTGATCATTTTTATGGAAACTCCATTCCTTTTTTTATCTCATTAAAAGCTACGGTTTTGTAATAAAAGATAATGCTATTTTTTAAATCAGATAACATAAATATCTTTCTTAGCTTGTTAGAGTACATTGAAATTGATTGTATAAAACAAAAAATGTCGAGGTGAGTGTCTTATTTGTAGCTATTCGTTTTGACCAGACATTGTATATTTTTTTCATCCCCTCAGAAACAGAATAAAAGACAAATGAAAGAATAATTCTTGCGATTATATTCTATAAATACAAAATAAAATTTTCGCTCAGGTCGAAAAACTTACCATTATTTTGTGATAATGTAAAATTAATCATATTATTTATGTATTTTTAACACTGCAAATTTTGTATCAGAAAATAATTTTCTTCAAATTAACTTTAGGGACGAATGTGTAAAAAAATTATAAAAATCCAACAATTAGTAACTTTATTTTTCTTCTTGGGTGAAGCCGTCTCAAGTCATGGCGATCTTTATTTAAGTCCAAGTCATAGTGCAAGTCACGGCCAGAAGTGAAGGCAAATCTCAAATCTTGTCGTTCCACTGCGAGCGGAAATCTTTAGTTTCGGTTTAGATTTGCGATAATTCGCTGCTGTAATCGGTTTTTTAAAATTTTACTTTTTCTATTTGAAATAACTTTAGCCTATTTAATTAAAGTAAGCATAGGATATTCTCATTTTATTTCTTTCGGACTTGATATATTATTTTGTGTCTTCATTGCAAAATCAAACGTTTTTCTGCGAAAGTCACTAAATAAATTTAATTTATGAAAGTTGGAAGTTAATTTAACCTTTTCTACATGAAGTTAATATTCTTCTCTCTCAATTTTTTATGTATAAAAAAGCAAATACACTGATGATCAACTTTTTTCAATTTTGCGTAATTTATATTTTTCTTTCTAACAAATGAAAAAAACGTTTGTTAAATTTTTACCACGCTTCTTATCCGAAATATAACATTTTAATTTTACTCGATTTAAAAAAATAATTTATTAATCCGACTTTTTTTCATCTTTCTTATTACAAAAGTTACAAAGTCTCTCTCAAGAAAGTTAATTTTTATAATGCTTTATGTTTAATTTTTAACCTAAGACTTTTTCTTCGATTCTTTTATTACACTGCGAAATTTACTTAAAATGCTATGAATTCGTCCATAAAGTTTTTTCTATGATATTGTTATTCATAACGAATATATTGATGTTAAAAATTACTCTTTTATGAGTAATTTGTGTTGTTCTTTCTAAAAGTTATTTCTTTAAAAAGTATTTTAAATTATAGATTACCGTACAAAAAAGGATAATAATAGCAAACGTGCTATTTTTACTACAAAATCAATGAAAAATCATTTACTAAGAATGCTATGTAAAGTTAATGTAATAATTAAATTCAATAACTTTCTTCCGATATTGTTAAATAATGTCAACGTTAATCTATCTATAATCATAAAAAGTATATTTATGACAAAATAAGTCAACATAATAATAGTTGCTTTAATTCTAAACAATAAAGCAAATAAAATAAAAAGTTACTTTCATGATTGTTCCAGAGTTCATAGTTCCGATATATTTTTTGTTTCATTAAAACTGTTTTTAACGTGGATAATTATTTCAATGATTAAAATGCATTTCGTACACCTTTTTTAATAGGGCAGAAAATAATGAATCCGAAGTTCCGCCAAATTATATATTACTTGTAATAAGACCTTAGTAAAGAAAAGATATACCAAGATAAAGAGGATTAACTTTTTGAGCCAAATTGCAAAATACGCTTAATCTCTATTTTTTCATCAAATTTGTAAAACAAATCGCAAACCTAAACTGAAACTAAAAATCTTCGCTTTTAGTGGAATGACAAGATTTGAGATTTACCTCCAGTTCTGGCCCTGACTTGTACTATGACTTGTACTTAAATAAAGATTGTCATGTCTCAAGTTAAAAAAAAGTGAACGTATCACAAACTAACGTGGCGTCATGAAAATTGTCTTTTCACTGAAGAATAAAGAAAAAATATCTTAAAATAAAAATGCACGACTTTTTTGTAAATTGTGCTGCTTAAAATAATATAACTCTTAATAGATAACGTTTTTTAAAGACAACACCGAGTGTTTATAACATAGAACTAGTGAGGCGCCAATGTCTGTTTATTTTAGTCGAGACTCAGTGATAGAATAACAGTTTTTTCTATTCTTGCTTAATTCATAAGCTAAATGGTTGTTAAAATAAGACATACAATCTGAGTTTAATCCATAGCCAATAGTCAATTATCAAGTCATTTTTTATTATAATTTTCGCATTTACCACAAGAATTTATCTATCACCTCCAATCCTACATAACGACATACTATACAATTGGAATCACCCCAAAATAAAAAGAATTTATATTTACTAAAATTCATACCAAATTTTTCCGGAGCGAGGCCCTTCCATTGCCATCCGTTTGCGATCGCACTAAATATGAGCGACTCGAGTGCGCTATTAAGTGTTGGGCCTACGTTCACGCTCACCCCGATAAACAAGCCAAAAACAGATTATTTCTTCTTTTTTTTTTTACTTGTAAAAAATTCCTTGTAAGTACCTCGAATATCATCCGCATTTATGAAATGTGAATAACTCCAATCTTTTCGGTATTTTTTTTCATTCTGAGTGATGGAGTTGTTGAAAGGCAAGTGAAACAAATTTTGATTTAAAATAATTTCAGATTTAAAAGATTACCAAATATTTAATATAAGACAAACAAAATTTGATTTAAAATTTATAATTTCAAAAAAGTGTTAAAAATTTAATAAAAAAACAAGCAGACTTTGATTTAAATTTGGGTGAATTAACAGAAAAGATCCTACAGTTGCTGTCAAGGAGGATAAGGAGTTTCAATCCAAATATTTTAAGATGCCTAATTTGTATTTTTCATCCAGTCAAGTGTCTTTCTTATGAAAAAAAAACATAAATATAATAAGTAGGCGGTTACTGTAGAGATAATATTTATTTTGGGGCCCACAATTAGCTTAGCCAAGGAAGAATCTGTTATGAAGTAGACATTGTTAGATCTACAGATGGTAGCACAATATTTATTATTGCAAAAATTACAATAATTGTGGTACAAGGCCAAAAGGCGAAGTGGGGTGAGGCTAGTCATCATTAACTATCCTATACCTAGCTAATACAATTGACAGCCCATTCACTCATTACAAGTAACACATACACCACAAGAAATCCTTCACCATTTACTCCTAGATATACACAAAAGGAACCTACAGAAATACCACGAGACTTAAAAATTTCTCATGTACAAATGTTCATGAATATATATATATATATATATATATATATATATATATAATTAAATGAGTATGAAATGAGGGGGGTATTAATCCCCAATTACAAACTAAAATATAACAAAATATCAAGAAAAAAAGAACAGATGATAGTAGAACCCGTCCACCCCACAAAATTAAGAGTGCTCGCTGTATTTTGTTTTCTAACAGATCAAGAAGCTAACTCGCTAACGGAGTGGGAAGGATTAAATAAATATAAGATTAGAGTAATCAATGATTGGACCAGTTGAGATGAAAAATGAGGCAAAAAAAACTGAGAAGGTTGGAATCCCGACTTGGATCAAAACAAAATGGAAAAGCCAAGAAGAGCCGGAAACGACACACACTCAGATTAACTAGGTACACAAAGAGAGTCTAACTAAAAAGAAACTCAAGGATATCCCCTTTCACACGAACCAAGCTCGCTACTTTCACCCACCTTTCGCTGAAATCTGTCGACACTAGACACTTTTTATCAGTTCTATTCTTCACCTTCAGCTGATGCTGAAAGAATTCGATCAGATCTTGATGAGAATAGTGCTCGTATCGCAAGCTTTCCTCCATTCGCGTCGTCCAGATCACCATTCTTGCCACGGCTAGCAGCGTTAGAAACACCATTCGTTTCGGCCCAGGATACGGAGCGACACATTATCGCATGCATATGCGAGATCGATGAACACAGGTTTAGCAATACGAGCCACCAACTCGTCGACATAGTCCCAGAAAGGGTGCACCTGAGGACAATGGTAGAAGGTGTGCGAAGCCATTTCCTTTAAACCAAGTTCACACCAGGCCGCTCGACACTCGTTGAGGAAAGTTGACAGTTTCTCGGACTTACGACGACGCTTAGCCCATGAAATGCGAAGAGTAATAGTAAGGCTAGGGAAGGCGTCTCTAACCCTCCTGCCAAAATCAAATCCTCTGTCAAAACGCGGCATAGGAAAGCCAACCTGGAGGTGTGTCGATGACTCACCTAGTGTGGCAATCCTTGTCCCACCCCTATAACACGGACGCTAAACACACGCTTCTTTACCGAACTTCTGCTTGTGCCCACCCCACAAGAGGGTCGGCATCAAGCGCTCGATCATCTTCCTATGGTTCTTGCAAAGAGGTAGTACAGCCAAGCAGTAAAGGATGAGAGGAAAGACGTAAGTGGCACTCACCTCAACCCTACCCTTAAAGGACAACCTCCTTCGGAGCAAAGTTTGATCCGACGCTCCGACCTTTGCCTGTACTTCTGACCAATCTTTCTTCAACTGGAGGTCGGATCTAAACCACACTCCGTATTCTCGGAAACGGTCCGTCCAACCAGAGGCCCCCGGAAGATCGACCCCCCACCCTTCCCAGGCACTTAACCTTCTTCAATGCCAAGTGGACTTCGCCCTACGTGATCTCACCCTCACAGCTAGCCAATTCAGTCGGCGAAAGCAGAGAAAATTCAGCCAAATAGCTGTGAAACTCTTCATCACAGACACCAGGCTCCTTGGTAAACCGGCTCTTGAAATGCTGCCGAAACGCCTCGCACACATTATCAATCAACCTCAGAGCTCGCCTCTCCGGGGTACTGACCTCACGAATGTACCGATCGGAACCTCGACTAATATCTTCCATAAAAATCTTGCGCCCATGTTCACGGCTTCATTAGACATCGTGTTTAACTTATACCTGACCCTTGTAGCGCTTACTAGCCACGCGCTCCAGAGCCTACCTAGCTAAATCTATCTGTCGTGAGTTCACCAACAACCGCCCGGGACTGACTATCATTGTCTTCACATTTTTAGCCTTATCCATATTCAGTGGTCAAGGACCTAATCCTATTCATAAACCTCTCCCATCACCCAGTATCCGCCCCACTAGTTCCCGATGCACTAGTCTAATTAGCTGTTGCTGGAAGTCCCGCCGGTCCACTAAAAACAGATTGAACTTCCAGTGTCCTTCCATTCTAGGCCTAGCATCTAACACAATCCGGGCACAGACAAGTTCGAATAGCCTAACTAATGGAAGGTGGGACATTCTAGTAAGTCTATATCGGCCCTTCCCACAAACATTCTATCCAGGTAGATGGCTACCCGATTAGACGGCCACATGTGCCCACGTCCACATGTTCCGCCCTTCTATCGACGAGACCAAACTAGTCGATCAGATCGACCAGGCTACGATCACCTATGCTCTCCCGCTAGCTCCTAAGACTAAGCGCGAAGAATCAACCAGGAAAGGCGCTAACTGACGGAAAAACGAGGCACGCTCCCCTTGATCATTGGGCGTATAAACCGCAACGACCCTAAACGAACTAGTTTTCAAGGCACGATCAATTGCTCCCCACCCGCTTCGACGTGGATATGGTCCACCCTCACATACAGGGTACGTTTAACCAGTAAGGAAACACCTCTGGCCTGCTGGTCTCCGTATACTGTATAGACGACATAGTCGTCAGACAGTACACAAGCATCAACCTCGCAAACAAAGTGTGTTTCCTTGTTCGCAGCCACGTCTACGCTGAAGGATAGATCACGAAGCAGGCGGGCAGCCTTACTCCGATCACTCAAGCCCCTCGCATTCAAAGTCGCTATCTTCAGAAATATTTTTCAACCTGATTCCTCTAGTCACAGACTGGACGGAAATCTGCTGATGAAAGGACCCCGACGGATTGTCCTAGGCTCCCTGTCTCTATATCCGTCGTCATGTGACCATCCAGGACAATGCCGCCGACGTCTGTGGGATACATGAATATTAGTGCCATGTATAAAGATAGATGGAGTGCTTTTGGTGTCCACGCCGAAAGAACTGCTTCAGTGAGTGCGGCATCAGGAGTTTGGGACTCCGCCATAATGTTGTCGTTCCCACGACACCTGTTAGAAACATCGGTTAGAAACAAACATAAGTTAACGAACAGAAGTCACTGAATACAATGTACAAAAAATGGACACAAATACAGCACCCAAAGACGTAACAAAACTCACACTTACTTTTAAACAATATAGCTTTGGGAAAATGACGTAAAGAAATTTGCCGTACTCAAAAACGTTCACGAGCGTCTCGTCCAACAGATGGTAGCTCGACTGGCATTCGCTGTAGCGTTTTGCTTTCATAACAGTATCTCATTTACATACAATGCTACACCTCCCCGAACCGAAATGGCATACTCTTCGTTGATCTTTGACTTTTTCTAATTATTATTGGGAATCTAAACTGTCTTTCTTGTTGTGTATCATGATTTCTTCTTATAGGGGACCTAGGTTTGAATTGATTTTCCTCTTCCGACTCCTCGTCAGATTTCTGGACATTAACAACCATAGATTGTTCAGTTTCACTCTTGGACTCATTAGTCCCCTCCTCTTTAATATTCTTCAGACTCTTCGTCCATTTCTATATACTTGGGTTCCATTCTGCTTCTGAATTGATCCGCATAGGCCAATACAGTTTGTCCATTTTTCGTCCATTATTGCTGCCTTCCCTGGAATAGATTCTTTGTGTTTTTTATACCATACACTTTCACGTGATGAAAATAGCCTGCTTATGGGAACTCTAATTTGTCTACCCGTTAATGCGGAAGGACTTTGTAGTCTACCGGCATGTGGAATTATCCTATAGTTTAACAGTAATCTTGGTAAGTAACTCTCTATATTATCATTAGATGTAGAAAATGCTTTTAGTCCCATTTTCACAGTCTGTACCATTCTTTCTGTGATTCCATTCGATTGAAGGTGGTAGGGTAGTGTTTTTTACGGGACGCATCCAATACGCTTTAGTCAAAACACAGACTTTCCTTAAAACATTCTGGTGCATTATCTGAGACCAAAGTTTTAGGCACTCCGTTCCTTGAAAATATCGTTCTTAATATTTGTTTTACAGTGGTGTTTTTTTCTGTCATCAACCTTAATTACTTCGGGCCATCCTGATTAATTAAAAATATCCCTAGGCCTTTAATATGGGTATGATCCATGTGTACCTGAACCCATGGTTCTTTTTCTTTAGGTCACGAAGGAATTTTGTTTTGCCGAAAATCTTTTATTTCAGCACATTTTGAGCATCTTTTTATATAGTCTTCTACTTCTTGAGAATATCCTGGCCACTACGCTTATAATTCTAATCTCATTTGTGTCGCTGTTATTCCACAATGTACATAATCTTGTACAGCTTTTAGTACTTCTTTACTTAAACTTTGTAGGGATATTATATCTCCATTGTATGCCTTTCTCTACAGTTAACTTATGTCTTGATTCATTGTAGGATCTCTCTGCTATTGAACAATTGTTGCATGTGTTTCTTTTTGTTCTGTCTGAAACTCTACTTAACACATTCTGAGACAATTTAGGGGTAACACATCAGTTTCAATAAGTGCAGTATTTTATCTTCTGAATTTTCAGGCGTTTCTAATTTTTTACTGTCGATAGTCTGGATGGCATATCAACGTGTGAAATTAATGTTCCCCTTTACGTATATGATGTTAAAGTCAAAGGCCGTGAGTTTCATAGCCCATCGTAAAATTCTAGATGTGACTTTTGGTAATTCCTTTCTGGTGTTAAATATAAACTCTAAATGTTTATGAGCGGACTTTCGAGCTCTTTCTGCGTTCCAAACTATTGCTAACACTTCCTTTGCAATATTTGAGTAGTTAGCTTCAACTGGCGTTAATTTTCTCGACAGGAACATTATTGGATGACCGTCTTGAGATAAAATTGCATCCATCGTTAATGTCACAATCGGCTTTATTGTTATTCCCGTTTTTAAGCTTTCAAAAGCTATATTTTGCTTTTGAGTCCATTTAAATTCTATATTCTTTTACTGTAATTCTGAAAATGGTTCACTTAGGTCGCTGTATCTAGGAAGATATTTGCTATAAAAATTGGTCAATCTCAAAATCATTCTAATTCTTTTTTTTATTTTTTGATGTAGATACTTCCGGTATTTTATTTATCAGTTTATTGTCTGATGAAATTCCTTCTTTAGATATTTGGTATCTCAAATACGATTTTCTTTCGCAATTTAACTCACATTTATCGCTACTTATCGTCATACCAGCATTTTTTATTTGTTTAAAACCTGTTCAGTTTTTTTTTATTATTATTGTAAGCACTTATGCCTTTATCCTCTTGACATATGATTATATTTTTACCTTCTCCAATAGAAATTTCAATTACTTTTTGAAAAATTTGGTTATATACCAATTTCAGGTCAATCTTGGCAAAATATTTAATTTCTGCTAATTAATGACTTGCCAAATGTAAGGGGAATGAATCAGAGCATATCTGATTATTCACACCTACTTTCTAATCTCCACATATCTTCAAATCACTATTGGACTTTCGTGTCGCAACAATTGGTTAAGCCCAATTGCTACCACCTTGGGTAACTTTTTCCAATATGCGTCATTCTACCATTTTCTTTGGTTTTGCAACTACCATGGGTAGAATATGAATAGGTATTTTTCGAGATTCAAAATAGATCGGCTGGTTATTTTCTTTTAGATGAATACTCGTTTTATATCCTTTTAATAATCCTATGTCAGGTTCTTTTGACTTTATACAGTTTATTAATTTCTAATTTATATATTAATTTTTATATTTTAAAACGTCTATTCCCAGGCGTCCAAGATTTTTGCGCATTCTACAATGGTGATGGGAATAATCTAACACGGTTTTGCCTCAAAAGTTCCTTCAAATAACTAGAGGTACACAAGGAGAGTCTAAATTAACCAGAGGAGGGTTTCACAGGAAACCACACAGTTCAGATGAAGAGAAATTAAAAAAGGAACTCAAGGATAGCCCCTTTCACACGAACCAAGCTCGCTACTTTCACTCACCTTTCACTGAAATCTGTCGACACCAAACACTTTCTATCAGTTCTAATCTTCTAATGCTGAAGGAATCAGAGCCTGATGAGAATAAAAATTGACCCCCTTCCAGGCACCTAACCGAAGCCGGAAGACATCTTACGGTTAAACTTGGCCTCCGTGACCTTTTCGTACCATTCAAGCGCCTTCTGTACCACCTCAATGTCGCTACAGCACGACACGAAAATAGATACATCATCGGCGTAGGCGGAAACACTGGCTCGAGCCTCACCAGGGACAGCGATTCCACGTAGTACCGTACTGTATACCCTGTCCTTTAGCCGGCGAAAGAGAGACTCCAACGTCAAAGCGTAGAGGTGACAGTGGGCAGCCCTGACGAACCGGCCAAGACAGCGCAAAGTGTGCGACCGCTTTCCGTTCACCTGTACCACAGCACTAGGGGAATGATACAGGACGGTTATTCACTTGCAGGCCTCTCCGGCGTATTGACCTCACGAAAGTACCGATCGGAACCTCGACGAATCTCTTCCTTGCGCAATTCTGCACCAATGTTCACGGCTTCGTTAGTCATCTTGTTTAACTTATGCCTTGCCCTTGTATCGCTAGCTAGCCACGCGCTCCAGAGCCTGCCTAGCTAAATCTATATCTAGGGAGTCCCCCAACCACCGCCAGGGACAGAGTATCTTTAAGTGTCTTCACATTTTTAGCCTTATCTAGTGCGAGCCACTGGCTATATTCGATGGTCAAGGACCTACTCCTATCCTTAAGACTCTCCCACCATCTATTCCCAATAACCGTCCCACTAGTTCCCGCTGTACTAGTCTAATTAGCTGTTGCTGGAAGTCCCGCCGGTCCACTAAATTAACTTCCAGTGTCCAGCTATTCTATGCCTAGCATCTAACACTATCCGGGCATAGACAAGTCTATGGTCCGAATAGCCTCACCAGTGGAACGTGGGACAATCTAGCAAGTCTATATCGGCTCTTCTCACTAACATTCCATCCAAGTAGGTGGCTACCCGATTAGACGGCCACATGTGCCCATGTCTACACCTTCTACCTGTTATCTATTGACGAGACCAAAGTGGCCGATCAGATCGATACCGCCGCCTGTCTATCTTGAGGTCCACAATTGAATTCCAGTCACTCGCTAAGACTAAGCCCAAAGAATCAACTAGAAAAGGCCCTAACTGGCGGTAAAAGGAGACACGCTCCCCTTGATCGTTCGGGGCATAAACCGCAACCACCCGAAGGAAACTATTATTCACAGCAATATTGGCCACGATCAATTGCCCCCCCCCCCGCATCGACATGGACATTGTCCACCCTCACATACTTGGTACATTTAACCAGCAAGGAAACACATCTGGTCAACTGGTCCCCGTATGCTGAATAGGCGACATAGTCATCAGACAGTAAACAAGTATCAACCTCGCAAACAAAGTGTGTTTCCTGGATCGCAGCCACGTCTACGCCGAAGGACAGAAGATCACGAAGCAGCTTGCACCCTTCTCCGATCACTCAAGCCCCTCGCATTCAAAGTCGCTTACTTTAACATTTTTCAAGTTGATTCATCTAGTCACAGACTGGACGGAAATCTACGAATGAAAGGACTCCGACAGATTTTCCTAGGCTCCCTGTCCCCCATCTCTCTCGTCCTGTCAAAGGTTGCATCCCCTTCACACTAACAGGATGTCCCGAAGAAGGAGGCCAAGAAAACAAAAAAGCCGCTGCAGAAGCAGTAATGCTATCAGTATCAGCTGCAACAAAATGACCAGTAGAGAAACCCCAACTGGAGCAGGAGTACCAGCAGGGGCAGCTGTAGCAGGAGGAGTTACATGCGAAAATGTTTTTTATGAAAATGGGAACGAAAAGAGAGAGTTAAAATTTCTGGGACACAATAAATGAGGACTTAATATTCACAAGATATATCGAGGGTAGAGTGAAACAGCGAGTAACCTATTTAACGAGTTTTTGTAAATGATTATCAGATCGGGAGTTGGGAAAGATAGTAAGGGGACAAATGTTGCTGACAACTACAAAGGACAGGAAGTTGTGAAGAACCATGATTGCTCATGTCCTGAAGAGACACATCACATAAAATATATAAATTCGGATAGGCTACAATATAAAAATTTTAATATTTTCCTGATATTAAAATATGAATTAGTGATTTATTCCTAAACTGCAAAGGTGAAACATAGAATTTCACAGATTTTACCGATTCTGTTATTTTATACTCTATATTTAGAAGAATATAACTGAGAAATTCAATGAGCTAAATTGATGATGTTATATTTTTATTCAAAGTATTCATCATTCCAACATAAGTTCAGCAAAGGACATTTAAACAAAAATAGACATTATTCAATGTCGATTTCCCAAACATGCCTCACATCATTTTTTTACTTTTAGATCTCATGTCAAAGTAACATAATCCTCTTGGTGTTTCTATAGAGGGAAAAATGTTTTTTATGCACTGAATTTAATATCATTATTAGATTATTTTATAAATTTACCACTTCATTTACCTAATTGTACACTTTCCCTTTATAAAACCGATATTTATACAGAGAAAAGAGCAATCTATGTTGCTTGAAGCATGAGAAGGAATGCAAAAGTTATGTAACTGTTTTACAATGTTAATCTAGTCACTTCAATTTCCCGTTATTCATTCATTTTTCTGTGAATATTTTTATTTCTATAATTTTATTAGTTTTACTTTTGATAAATCGTTAAATTTAACAAAAAATTTCTTTGAACCGAAAAATGACTGGATAAGAAACAAGTAAAGAAAATGTGGTTGTACATAACGGTTTTAGCTTAACTTATTAAATGGTTCCCAATCGATATATTCGGTGAAAATCGCCCTAAATATATCATGGAAATATTCAATCCATGGATTAATGTTGACTGTTTCAGACGAGGTAAACACACTGGCTGTGTCCGTAGCGAGTTTGCTGTCAACATTAACAGTCAATATTTCGCTTACGGTTTTCTCGCAGATTAACACAAATCCCTGAAAAATAAAATTGTTAATCTATATATAAGAATCCACAGTGAGCAAAATCTGGAGATTCAAAAAAAGAAGATTGTGTCAGTAGTCTCGTGTCTATGATGGGTTCATATTTTCGACTGGTTCTTTAGATCGATAGTTGAACACGAATTCTGATCTTTAATGTAGGAAGGCACTTCCCATAATATAACAGTTTTATTGTTTCTATTTTATTTGACCGTTTAATAACTTAAGATTATCAATAGCCATGTTTTCTGCAGTATCATATGGAAAATTCATTAAAGTTTTTGTGTGATCAAAAAGAAAATGGAAATATTTATTAACGTTTGTGCTTGATCAAAACGAAAATTTATACCGCATTCACTTTGACTATTTTCTTTGTCTCAACTGAAGTGACATATTGATGGCCATCTACAGGTATCTGCCAATCGAGACGTTTTAACTATTGTAATATTCAAACAATGCTAATTTTGTAAGGAGTTATTTCGGATAATAAATTTTAATAGTATATGCAATTGAGTTTTAAAAAACTGGGAATTGTCTCTGTTACAAAAAGTTTGGTTTGGTTTGGGTTGTTTTACGGCATATCAACCTCAATAGTTTATTTAATGCCGACAAAATTTTTATTGCTGGTAATATTTTTTTTCAAAAATGTATTTCTGGTAATATTTTTTCTTCAATAAATCTATTTCTAGTAATATCTTTTTTTTTCAAAAATGTATTGCTGGCAATATGTTTTTTACAAAAATGTATTGCTGGTAATAATTTTTTACAAAGTATTTCTGGTATTAAAACCTATTTTTTCACTTTCATAGTGTTTTGGCCCCAGTTTGGGGGTTGCCTATAGCTGGGACCCTAACAGGTGCTACTACTTCGGGTCAGGATGGACCTGAGAACACCAGAAATTAAAAGGTGGTTTCACGCTTCTCAAACGTCCCGATTAGAGGCCTTGCTGTTGGACGTTGCTTATCGTCTTACCCAGGACGCGGATGTAGTTTATCGTCATACCCAGAACGGGTTACAAAAAAACTGAGAGAACTTACTCTGCACAAAATCATTTCTCCCGTAAATTTGTTTTATACATGCGCCGTTTTAAAAAATAATCTGACTGGAAACTATCTCCTTAGCATACGGAAATGACATTAATAAGAAGTTCCATTTAAGTCTTCTATCAAAACGAATCTGATCCTTTGCCATATATACATACATACAGACACACACACACACACACACACACACACATATATATATATATATATATATATATATAGTGTATGTTTGCGTGCGTGTGTAAATTAACGTCAATAAATTTGTTTTTCCGTTTTCTACTTAGATTTCTCTGTTCTTTTCTAGTGTGTACCAAATAGTAGAGTGTCTATAGTTTTAATGACATTTAATTCTTTAGTAAACATACAAGATTATGCTGCCAAATACTCAAATGCTACAGAAGCTGTGTATTGTTCCTGTGTATCGATACAGAATATGAAGAAAATCAGCATCTATTGATAAACCATTGGTGGCCCCATAAAAACGATTAAGTGGCTCGGCAAAACTCTTACCTCAGGCAGATCACACGCTCGGAATGCACTTGTTTGAGGATCTATCTTATAAACCTCTGATTTTAAGATTAATACATTAGTAAAATAAATGGCGAAACCCAACAGAGAGAATACTTGATGCATAACCGCAGGCCAATAGTTTTCCGTATCCAGTAAAAGTCGAATAAAAGGTGAATGAAAAATTATAGAAAAAAGACAAATGTAAAGAGAGAAAAAAATGTGAAAAAGAGTAAAGCAGAAAGCAAAGAAGAGGAATTAAATGAAAAATGAATAGAAACTGCAATTAGAGGAGAAAAAAAAGAGAAAGCGAGAGAAGATGAATTTCAATAAAATGAAAAGAGAAAGAGAAATAGTGAAAAGAAAAAAATGTTTAAAGATAGAAGAATAACATTCGAATAGTAACAAAAGATTTCCGGTTTCGTGGTTCTAATAGTTGTGCACAGGGTGATATCATAACGTTTTTTGACTAGGATCTCCAGGTAGATTCCAGTTATATGAATAAACCTATGGATTAATGAGTGACGCTCTTCAGAAATGAGTTTATGAATTTTTCCACATTTTATGGTGTTTTGCTGGTGATTGACTGCTCTGGATGACTTCCTAAACTTATCTTCCAGTAAGATTAAGGTCGCCGTCTAAAAGGTAGTAGGGATTTCAATGCAGTCCTATACTGTCACCATTTGCGAACTCTTATATGATTCCACCTATCCTACCCACAAAGAATCCTATGGTTATATTGTTGGGATAAGGTATCGCATTTTGAAATTCGGAACCGTTCATAATCAACGACCATCGATAGCAACGTTGGATTGGTCACGTCATCAGCATGCTTGAGATCGGACTCCCACGACTCCCACTTCGGTGAATTGGAGTCAGGCGAATGAGATCTCGATGATTAGTACAGGCAATACAGGTACAATTTCAGAGAAGTCCTGAGTGTCTGAAAATAATTCTATTCCAAGTTAGCTATTCAGTGGTGTGTTTGCATGAACGCTGTTAAAACAGGTAAAAGAAAACCGCCAGAGTCGTTACACACAAAATTCTTTCCGCTACTGCTATCCAAGGTCTTTTCAGTTGCTCTACATTCAGAAAAGTGCACCTTTCCCATTTTATTCATTAGCCATACTAGAACATCCACTATGAGGGAAACAGGTTAAATTAGACTGAAAAGACTGTCTGCAACGATGACGACAATTTGTATTAATCCTTCCTTGTTAATTCGTCCTTGATGCTGCTTCTGATTGTTTCACTGAACCAGCTTATGTGAATGTTACTGCTTGACCCAGGGATTGTACTCACAACTACTGATGTGAATAAATTTATGTTTCAAAATGTGTTGAAAAGTTCTCGGTCCGATGTTTGGTCATTTAGTTAGATTTTGGAGGATAGATTAAGCCAAGAACTTTTCAGCACGAATTTTAAGTTAAGCAGATCCATACCTATGTGGAATTCTGTCGCAACACAATGTTTATACTCCAATCTGATGTGTGTCGTAGCTGACAGTATAGAAAAAGCACTTTCTCTCCATCCGTCTGCGAACATCTTTATTTTCGTGACTTTAATGATCACCATGACGCGTCGCTAAAATATTCTAAAGATACTTATGTTGCCGGTATTCAGACATTAAATTTTTCCGTCGACCTCCCTACTCGTTTCCCTAGCAAAACCGAGCAAAAGGCATCTCTACTAGATTTATTTCTCACCTCCTTTCTTCGCTTTTGCCGTCCTTCGTAACACTGCCTTCATGAAATATCAATGGATACCACAGTGATCCTTTAATAATTCGTTCCAATTAGCCATTAAACAGGAACACCCTACCCATAAAATTTCTTTCCCTTACCAGCATGCTGAGTGGGACTTACTTCGTCATTTTCTTCGTGACCTCCTTTGGACTGACATCTTTAAACTCACAATTGAAAATTATACCACTGAGGCTTCTTGTTGGCTCAAAGACAGCATGAACGCTTTCATCCCTTCTCCGAAATACTAAGTGAAACCTCAATCCTCTCCATGGTTCACATCAACATGTTCAGCCGCTATAGCACACAGGAGCCACTATTTTCGGTTATACCAGCGTGACAGTTCTCGTCACAACAGATGCCTATTCTTTACTGTTCGTAATCAATGTAAACGAGTTCTCGAAAGAGCTAAGCCCCTGTTTACCGAGACAATAAGGCATCGCATTGCTGCCAACAACTTTGGCTCTCGGAATTACTGTCAGCTCTGTAATAGGGTATTAAATAAGTGCAAGGCCTGTATTTCTCCACTTTTTCAATGGATTTGAGGTTTTATCATCCTCTGCTGATAAAACTGAATGCTTCGTCCGTAAATTCTCCTCATACTCTACCCTTGGCTCATCTAGAGTATCCCTGCCTAACTCCCCACTCATGTCTGTTGAGTTATATGCATATAACCCTTCCCATTGTTATCATCTCTAACCGAGAAACCGCAAAGCATGTGAACCCGATGGTATCCCTGTAATAAGGCTTTAAGAATTGTGATCCCGAACTGGTCCCCGTTCTCTTTGAACTGTATTATAAATGCCCTCCTGCATTTCTGCTTGTTCCAGTTTATAAGAGCGCTGTTGAACCGTCCGACTCTTCCAAATATCGGCCCTTATACCTCTTTTTGGAAAACCCCTAGAGGCCCTAAACAACGCTGAATTGGCTCATCATCTCTCATCGCAGGGCCTTTTCTCAGGCAAGCCATATGGCTTTCGTTTTACTACGTCAGCTGCTGATGTATTGGCGATAATTGTGGAAAGAGTCTATCATGCTCTAAGTGAAAACCGTGAAGCTCGGGCTGTAGAGGGTTTGGCATACAGGTCTTCTTGACAGAAAAGTTACGGTGTCTCCGGACATTTTTTTGACTTGATCCAGAGCTTCCTATCAAATCGCGAAACGAAAGTTATCCTGAACGGCCACTCGTCAAGATCATTTCGCACTGACGCAGGTGTCTCTCCCCAAAGCTCAATCCTGGGTCCTTCTTTGTTTCTAATTTTCATTAATGACCTTCCCAATGACATCAGCTCTCAACTTGGCATATACGCTGACGACACTACCATTTACTTCTGCCTCAATAGTTAGGCCGGTCAGTCTGACATGGTCAAAATGGCAGCCGATGCCCAAAACGATATCCAGTCAGTCGTTAACTGGGGCAAAAGATAGCGTGTTAATTTTAACGCCTCCAAAACTAAACTTCTCTCCATTAATCATCCGAGAGACTCATTTTTGCCTTTCATCAGCATGGCTGATGCTAACCTCCAGGAAAGTGACTCATTGCGCCTTCTCGGACTAACGTTTTCAGTTGACATGAAGTGGAAAAACCATACTGAATCCATTGTTAGGTCAGCTGCTAAGAAAGTCGGTTCACTGTTTCGTGCGAGACAATCTTTTCTTTCCAAAATCTTACATATCTATAAGTCTACCATTCGGTCCATACTTAGAATATTACTACCACATATGGTCTGTTGCCTCTGCTATTTACCTTGAGCTCTTAAATAAGATCTAAAGAAGAATCAGCAATATTATTGATCCTGATCTGGTGACTCGGATTCAGTCACTTTCCACCACCATAAGGTTGCCTCTCTGTGTCTTTTCTATAAATTTTTTAATTGGTAATTGTTCGGAGGAGTTCTTCGCTATGGTACCTAGACGTCATAAATTTAAGAGAAGTACTTTGACAGTTCAGCTGGCTAGATGTAGCCGTAAGTTCTATGCTAACAGTTTCTTTTCTCGCACTTCTCGCTTGTGAAAGTCCATTCCGGCTCCATGCTTTCCAGACAACTTTAATCTGAGAAAATTTAAATGCAATATCAATCGCTATTTACTGTCCTCCTGATTACTCTTTTCTCTTTGCAGTCATTAATGTTTATGTTCATAATTCCTCCACAGCCTGTAACCACTTGTGTTTCAGTGGCTTTACTGCCTTGCAAGCGGTGATACCGATTTTAAAAAAAAAAGCTGAAGTTTTAAAAAAGATGGAAGGGAGCTGAGTTACTGATTAACTGACTTTCGATTGGACGAGAAACCATAGCGCAAGCCACACTGTAATTGAGCCAATGCCTCCATATCATAAGATAAATTACAATATTTATTCTAAAGATTAGGTGTTTAAAAAGCTCTTTAATACATGTATTTATTGTACTAAATTGATCTTATAGTGAAAAATGTGTCTTTTGTCTTGTGTTTACTCGATACTTAGGCTGAATTATAGTGTATTCCTGTGAGCTAATTATTTAAGTGTACTTTATCATTCGGCAATATTACACATACGGTTTCCTTCACGGATTCCTATTGTAATAAGTCTTCCGCCTGAGCACCAGGGATTTTCAAATAGAATTAATGCAAAATAAATTGTTGGTTGCTGCATTTAAATCCGTAATGCTATCTTCATTTGTTAATAATCTAATTTATCAATGCCGATTATACCAGTTGCTTCACAATTGCTGGACTTTCTCTATAGCAATAGATATATCATGTCGCCATGGTATAATGTACTACAAGAATTTGCCTTTAGATGTTTAATATGAAATAAATAAAAGAACCATATATTAAATTAATCATAGATTATTTGAGTTGCATTTGCTAAACATAAAGCAAAGTGTCAGTACTAGAAGTAGTCTATATTACAAATTATACAATGGTTACATCGTGTTATACTAGACACCTTTTGGGGGAAAATGTTGTGCCAAACTTTCAAGTAGGGAGGGTATATTTGCTTTGTAAATCAGTTTGAACAGCGTAACGGATATATGTAAATATCAGAACCACGAAACAAGCCATAAGGGAGCAATAGAATTAATTACAGTTTGTTCCCAGAAACATATCACGATGACAGTAGTCATGTGATGCGTTCTCAATGCTACAATAAAATATTATATACAAACTTTCTATTCAAACACGTATACCCATCTTGGTTGTTACACTCACAATATTTCGACCGTTGCACACTCCGACCTTCTTCAAGTGTCTGTCGTACGTGTATTTTTTTAACCGAACCCTTTATTCAATCCACAAGGAAATATTGTTCTAATTCTGCTTTCTATACATAAGTGATATTTCTTATCAATTAATACTATTTTTATTCACCTTTGAGTCACTTTTCGTTACCCAATGCTTTAATCCAGTAGTCAATGTGTCTTTTGAATAATCATTTTGGAACTTTACATCTGTCTGTACTCAAGTGATGGAATCTTTAAGTGTCCTTTCTTTCTTAATCAAACTTCGTATTCATCTCTATGCTGAGGATGTTGTCAGAGCCTCGCGTGCACGTTTATTATTGCAATCATATAATCCTCTAATTTTGTTCTCTGACTTCTTTCCACATGGTTTTATGACCAACGTTTTCCGCCATACATAGATTCTAGTTCATTGTAATAGACCAACACAAAGACAAATAAAATAGAGTGAATTAAATTGTACAAGATATTTTCTATGCATGGAGAGCGGAGTGAAAATAATCTAACACCATTAATTGAATATAGGGTTCGATTCGAATTTCCTATAGGAGTACAGAGTACGACAGACAGCTGAAGAAGGACTGAAGGTACAGTAGCCGAAACGTTGTGATTATAAAAAACAAGATGAACATTCTGTTAGAACAGAAATAATAATAATAATAATAATTCCTCATCTAAAAAAACAACATAAACTAAACTGTAAAAATTTAGTTACGTACTTTAATGTAGAATTCGGTCCTGTTCGACTTTCTTTCTGTTTTATAAACAAGAATACCTTATTAAAATTGTTCGTTGCTATTTGTTCTTGAAAATAGCCTGACCTTTTCCCTAACCTGCATACAATTAATTGATGGGAGGACCCATGACAAACAACGAAGTGAAGTTCGATTACTGCACCAATCAACAAACAAGGTTACCGAATACTATTTCTCTTTAAGTTTTCTTTCTTTTTTTTTTTTTACCTCTGACACTTCTATGTTTACCATCATTCATCGAACGCCTGTTACCGTCCAATGCAGTGCATGACCTTTACGGCAACCACCACCAAATTATATACTATTCGGACTTTGTCCGTGATACTCCCAATTTTTTATCAACGATGATTGGACCTTTTCTAATTCTTTTTTTTTAGAGATATTTACTAAATTTAATACAGAGTCACAAGATGGGTATGGGCAGGAACCAATGAATATCAAGGCCAATACACTGGAAATGATTTACGAGACGAGTTAATTAAAATCGCTTTACAGTAGTTACCCTTTTCTAATCTTTTCTATATAAAAAAATAATTACATGCACATATGTACAGGCACACAGGTTAATCTGGCAAACTACTAGGATTGTGTTCGTTACTCATTAGATACCTGAAGCTCAAGTTTTGCAAATATTCATAAATACATAAAAATGCATAAGTCTGTTTGGTTACATATGTCCATGTAATTTTGGGGGTTGGCAGATTTTGCAATATATCAACACTTGTTTAATGTCGAAATCTCTTCTTCTTCTTCTTCTTCTTCTTATTATTATTATTATTATTATTATTATTATTATTATTCAGTCCATAGTTAAACATTGGTTGCGTTTATACTTGAATCCACACGTAAACTTTGGTCGTCCCTACTCAAGTCTGCAAGCATCTACCCGGTAGGTAAACGCTTTTGGAAAGATTTCGTTGCACTGAACGTATTCTAGGTCTTGCCAAGGGCTATATATGTCATTTATTTAGTTTAATCTACCACAAAGCCTCATTAGTAGAGCACCCAGTGAAGGTTGAAAGATTCCTTTTATAAGCAGTAAAAGAAGACATGAAGAATTGAAGGTTCATTGTAAGAAAGCACAATGCTTGGTTTTCTATAATAGATACAGATCAAGGTATGATTATGTGTTGGAAACGTCAAAATCGAACAAATGAAATGAACTCCATGAGTATTGTAATAACAGACGACAGAAATTGTGACATGGGAATTTCAAAAGGTACCTTGCAGAAACTAAGCAAAGTATCAAGAGGTATGACATACTCTTGGGAACAAAAAAAAAGTATGTCCAACTGCTATGTAATATCTAATATCCTATATGGCAATGAAAGGTTGACAATCTCTTCACAGAGGAAGAAGGACTAGAATAACAAAGATGTTCTATCTACAAATACTAATACTATTCACAGAACACTGGATCAAAAATGAAGTTTTAAGGAATCATTAACTACAAGAATACTGATACTTAACATCAGAAACAGTCAGCTAAAAGTTCTGAGACGCATAATAAAGAAAGAGCCTGGAGAATGTTATCTTCACACGACATACTGAAGACAAGAAATGCAGGGGAAATAGTTAGTAATCTATCTAAAAGGGTTTGAGTGAATGCATGCAGAGCAAGAAAAAAAGAGAGTAATGATAGAGGGTCAAAGGTTACTTAGAACAACAAAAGTTGTGGAAAGCAATGATCGCCCACGTTCTGAAAGGACATGACACATAAAAGAAGAAGAAATATCTACACGTCTTAGAAAGGGCATACTTCCACGAAAAAAAATCAGTAACAAATCTACTAATTGTAACTATTTGAATCCAGGTAAAGGTCAGAAGTCAAATGCCGTATTTCAGTATCGATGTACAACCCAGCTGCCAAACCAAGAAACTAGTGCATGTCAATCACGCTTTTCTCAGAAAAATAACATTAAATTAACCTTAATTGTGAGCATGCGACATTCAGGCTCTAAAGTGATTTTTCAGCTTATACAGTAGCACGCGATCGTACATTTTGTAATGATGACGTAATGAATCAGAGTCAATTATATTCAAGTTTTTAAAAAAGCGAGCCGGTTTTAGAATAATCTATTATGACCGCATCATCAGAAATGTTAACTGTGGCAGACGTAATGTATACGATTATTGTGTAGATGAACACTCAACAAGCAAAACTGAATAGAGTCGACTACCTAAATCGTTCACATTCGAAGGTTTGAGTAATAAATACTTAATATAAGAAAGAAAGGACACTCGAATATTTCACCGGCTAAGTTAGGACACTCATACAATTCCAAAACTTGAATTCGTACATTAGGTTTAAGGATCCAAAATGACGCCATTAATACACATGACCTAGTGAACTAAAGGTTTCATTAAAATATATGTGATTCCTTGGCAGTTGTGAGTTCAAACCCTATTACACATTCTGGCTCAGTGAAAGAAACGGACAAGCGGCACAAACTAAAATAAGACTGATGAGTATCAACTAATGTGAAATATTCCCGTGTATATTTCACATCAGTTAATACTCACTAGAAGAGAATGAGAACAGTCTATTCTCAGGAATTAAATAAAGATTTTGTTTCAAAATTATCAGGTGACTGAGTACGAAGTCAGGCACCTTAAGAAGGCTGGAGACTACAATGGCCAAAAAGTTATGAATGTAACAATCAAGATGGGCATACTGGTCTGAATAGAAAAGCATAGTGTAAAGAAACATTCACATGACTTCTGAAATTCTAAGATGATTATTGATTAAGAAGACAGGTATTCGAGGACGGCTGGATGGTTCATCGACCGAAATATTGCGAATAAAACAATCAAGATTAGTATGCAGAAAGGCATGTTGAGAAACAATCACGCATCTCCTGAAATTCTAAGTCGGTTACTTAGTATGAAAACAGACACATTAAGAAGGCTGAAAGGTACAACGGTCGAAACTTTGTAATCATAACAAACAAGATGAGCATTGCTAGACCGAGGTAGAATGAAATCGATCAACAAACTTTTGAATTCTGATTGAGGTATTTATGTTTCACTTTTTCCTCCACTCATCGTCACACTTCCTGACTAAATGTCGCGTCACTTGACGATAGTTTTCGTGAACACTTGGGCAAACCACTCTCCCATAACTACATTACCTATCAAGTCAGTAGCAGCAGAAAGCAAAAAGATTGGTTTCAATCAAACCCTGTGTCCTTTAGCGAAGACCAAACTTACGGGTTTAATTTTCTCAAAAATATGTAATAATATATGGAATCTAGGATTGTGCTTTTTTTACAAATGTTTAGCGAAAAGAATTAGAAAAATGAATTAAGGCATATAATTTAAAATAGCGTCTTACTTGTGCACGAACGCTGAATCCCACGAATGTGAAAAATTTAATGGATAAGCGAAAAGCGTACTGACCAAAAGTTTCGGTGTTAATAACTTAAAATTTTTATCGAAAATTTTTAAACGTTCAAAGGAAATTATTTTTAGGATTTTGAAAATTACTCCACAGTGAAAAAAATAGATTAAATTTTATACTTGTTTTATTAGGGGAACTAGATCAGATAATTTGTTATTTTAGGATAAATTAGATCATTTTTTTTGTGAAAAACGTCTTTGTTCTGGGCAGAAAGAGATATTTTCCTTTGTCTAGACGCTTTCACCGAACTTTAAAGACACTAGGTGGGTGATGATGGGATCTCTTATTACTATTCAGATAAGTGTTTTCAAGCCAATAAAAATGAATCTTTGTTTAAGTGCCCCCTTAGAAATTCATTATATATTCTGTCGGATATTTTCAGCTATCAGGGAACAAGAGTTCAATGATTGCCACACACGTAAATTCGCCAAGGAAGTTTGTTGCAAGTTCCTTTCGATAAAGATCGTCTTTACGTTTCCATGTGGCCCCACTAGACTAAAGGAACTAATAAGTGGTTACATATCTTCCTCGAATAATTTGACGCTTGAAGTCGTTTATAAACTAACTCATAAGTTCAAAACAGTAGTCTTTGTATTTTCTACACTGACAATCCAGCCTGCTATGTTTCTTCCTCTTTTACTCCTGGTAAAATAGACATATGTATTGTAACTTTGAACATTGTAAAAAAAATCTGCCAAAAATCAAGCACAGCATAAGTTGGTGATAATAAGGTGACCGTTATTAAGTGTTACCGAACATCTTTTATTAAACTATAGAATCCTAGTATTTCGATTAATAGTTCTTTGTTCACTTTGCAATGGGATACACTTTTGTTAAATCATTTCCCCCCAAGCAAGGCAATAATGCCACTAGGCGTTACAAGAAGGGTGAAAGATTTTAGTGAAGAGATGTGACGAAAATAACAATAAAGGAACAGGAAACAGGAAGACAGAAGATGACAACTAACTTGGCACTAAAATTTTTGAAAATTGTGTCAGGGAAGCAAGAAAAAGAGTTCTACAGGCGAGAAGAGCGAAAAAAAGAAACTATCAGAATAGAAGTGACGGTTGCATCTAGCTTGTTCAACAGTAAAATCGATTTAAGAGCACTAAAACTTAATTCGATATTTATTTAGGACAGCTATATCTGACAAAATGTCGCACAATGTCGTTATATACGACATCCTGCCTAAAAGTAAGAAGAAATTGTGTAGATTGATCACACAGCGTTGTGCATCATGTTAGGTTTTAGTGGCAGCTACTTGAGTGGTTGCTGTGACTTGATACAGAAAAAGTCAAGGCATTGAAAAGTACGCCCGTTGTCCAAAAATCACGGATAACAAAAGACACTTGAATTAATCATTCTGATTTATTTGTATACCTCGTTTACAGCGGTACAGTACAGCTGATACATTGCAGCTGATACTAAATTGTGGTAATTGGGGAAACGAAGAGTGTCAAATTGTGTTCTCCTTTGTAGCACTTGCCGAGGTGGACTAACCAGAAGGCAAAACAGTTCCTCTTTTATGAAGTTTTAATTTCTCTTTCTTACAATGCCTTGAACGTCTATTCACCGCAAACCTCGTGGAACTAATATATATATATATATATATATATATATATATATATATATATATATATATATATATATATACGCTTCATAATGCAGGAAAAGTGACCGGCTCATTCTATCGAACCAGGAAGTAACTGACTCCTGGCATGCTTTATCCTCACAAGAATCAGTTAGACCAAATTTGAGTACTGCTGCTATATCTGGGCTGGAACTGTTCAGTCCTCACTTTCCAGCTATGATAAATTCGATTACACATTTTTGTGAGGAAAATTATTCTCCATTCTGAAGCTTCTTTCTCACAAACGCAACATCGCAATTCTGTCGCTACTTGATTACTATTTCCATGGAAAATGTTCAGAGAAGCTCGATTCTTTAATTCCACCAGTTCAGAGCTTTAGAGCTAGGACCCGTCATGCCACTTTCATAGACTCAGTTTCTCTATATTCCAAGAGTACTGTGTGGATGCTTCCCTGAGCACTACAAACTTCTTCAAGTCAATATCACTCGTTATCTTTCCTCTTTATTCTCATAATCTTAATTTCTTACTACCTCCACTTTCTTTCAAATCAAACATCTCATTGATCATAACCGTTTTAACAGTAACGCTCTACCTTAATTGGCTCTCGAGCCTTTTTATTGGGCGAGCATTAGTATTAAAATGTTTTAGTAAATCATAATATAATTATAGATGATCATTCTTAGGATTATATGATTTCAGCTTTTAATGGGATATATGAGATGCTACCAAAAATATGAGGTAATAAGGGGAAATATCCGGTGAGACATGAAAAAAAGGCAGTTTAACTTGATAGATGAACAGAAATTGAAACAATATATGTTGTTCATGAAACAGGTTAAAAGAATGAAAGCTCAAAGTATTCTTGAGAACGATATTCTTATCTATATCTTACCTTTGTTCAGTCTTGACCAAAATATTTTAGTCTAAGGTGAGTGAATAATGACTTTTCCTAATCAGGTAAAGTTGTAAGCTGTGAATTTATACTTTTTTATTTCGTGTTTTCTGTTGTGACTATTAAAAAATTGCAATAACCCCACTATTCTCTTTAAAGTTGTTATGTATCAGGAAAAATATTTATCTTTGACTATAAGTTTTGTACTATGATATTTATCACACACGCGCACATACACGCATCTGTCTATACACACACACACACACACACACATATATATATATATATATATATATATATGCAACAATATTTCTGTTATTATTGGAAGTGACGAATAAGGAAGATTTTATAATTTTTATTCAGTTTTTCTAGTGTTCTTACAGTTTTTCTTTTATAGTGACAAAGTGTAGAAAGTGCACTCTCTAATTTCTCATAAAAGAAAAGCTCTAAGAACAAAAACTGTGAGAAAAACACAAATTGACAGGCGAAGACGTGATACTTTAAAAATCTGACATGACGTGTGTTGACGCTGATGCTATATTTAAAAATGTTGTAAATGATATACCACGCAAAATAAAAACTCGTTGACGATGCCTTATTAAAGCTAAAAGTTCTCGGACTGTGGACAATTCATATTTAAACTTTTACCGGAAAGGTGTTCAAGAAACATTTTTTTACTATATTCCTCTCTAGCAATTCAAATACTTTTTGTAAACCTTGTATTTGTTTCGTAACATGCATAGAAATTTGGCTAAAAGTGCGTTATGTTTTAACAATTCTTTTCGACAATTCTTAATTTATAAATATCCTAATGAATTTGAAAAAGTCGCCAAAAATTGTCCTACCAAGAAAATAAATGCATTCGTTATACAATTAAAAATTAATATTTTCTATAGTTTTCCTTCATTAAAAAATAGATTAAACATTAATGTTTTGACAAATTTAAATTATTTAACATTGCACATATACAAAAACATTTATATTCTATGAATGATAAATTTTTCTTATGACAATTTAAAATTCAATTCCAGGATCATTGGCGACAACTTTTAAAGGAGAGGAAAATCGTTAATGATATTTTTATTCAGTCGAAAATATGCGCATTTTGGGGAGAAGCGAATTTTTCTAATGTATGAAAACTATCACTTTGACCTAAGAAGGACAATATTTTGTCTTTTGTTTTTGTTTGTTATAATATTTTTCATATTTGCACGTCCACACCATCTAGGATTGAGTGACAGCAAATCTTCTCAAAGCGCCAGTATCCTCATCAATAAGACAGACTCCGACAATACTGTGGCCGAAACAGTTTAAATCCTTCGGGTTTTCACTTCAACTAATATCGCTTCTAATATTTTGTTCCCAGTGTACTAATTCTTAACGGTACAAACAAAATGTATTCAGTTACCAAGCAATGTCCTGGTATTTTTCTATTTTTGATTTTTTTTCACCACAACTATGTGAAATGTTGTAACAGATGTGTCTATAAACTAACAGAATTTCTTCAGTTTTTTTTATAAAAACAAAAAAGATTCGGTGTAGCTGCCCAGATTAACACACTCCCAGAATAGATTCAAATATAAATTAGTTTAGTCCAGAATAACCCCACGAATGCGATTTAGGCTAGGCTACTAGTTAACTCAGGATATAAAATCACCTATACATATACCTGTTTATACCCGCTTGTAATACAGTTATACTGTTGATACTGTAACTGATATTTTTGTTTTGATTTTTTCTTTGTTTTTTGTTTTGATTTTTTCTTTGTTTTTTGTTTTGATTTTTTTTGTTAACTAGAATTAGTTTAACTAATATCAATAGGTGCACAGAACCAAACCAATAAGTATATCAAATTTTCAGAGAATCAGTACTAAATTGTTACCTGTAGACAGCACACATAAAAAAACAGCAAAAACGCAATCTTCAATCATTTTGAAAAGTATACAGAATTTAGGTCTACTAATGTTCAAAGAAATCGGAATAAAGTTGAGGACTGAAGAATACACACAAGAAATCTTTGCGGATGTTTGACACTGAATGATTCATATTCTCGACTATCATCTGTGGATACAATAATATATATTTTATTACATGAGAAATGGAAGGATTATATTCTGGCATAGTTCATTTTAAGCCAACTGACCTAGACTAATTTATACCTCAGGTACAAAACAGCCTAGCATAGAATAATCCAGGTAAACTCTGGATGCGCTGTTACATCAGTCATTTTGATGAGGTAATCAGTGTCCAAAAGTATTTTTTATGTTTCTAGAAAAAAACGTCTTTTTTGTTGATGCAATTTGTTTAGAGGATAGAAGCCAAATCCGTTTGCATATCTCTCGGTATATCACTGTCTATATTCAGTCGTAGTTGACTCCATCTTTCTTTTGAGACATTGCTGCTTTCACTTATCATGTTTTTTCGCCAAGAACTTGATTTTATAGATTCGCATTCAGTTACTCTAAGCTGTCAATTAGAGTCAGTGGCCTAATGCATTTGTTATTTGGCAATTCAGTTTCATTTGTTGTCACGAGTATTCATTTGAGCATCATTGGTACTACGCATTTTCTATGCTTAACTCCATTCCTATGTGTTCGGTAGATTTCCAAACTGTTTCAATTAATACTTCCATTCATTTCTTTTTTTTTTTTGCGAGCAATTTGAGGTCATCCACGTACATAAGGTGGTTGAGTTTTTATTCAAATCTTGAATTGATATCCACTTTTACAATTTCTGTATAATAAAATTCAACGATGCCGCTATGATAAATATCAGTAAAGACGGTGAATTTCTATGATTATATCTCTCTTTTCATACGGACCTCTGTTAAAAATTATATTTCGACAGTCAAATTCACTCCCAAGTTTTTCATGGTTAGCTATAAATTCTACTATTGTTCTATTATTCTTGGATAACTTAAAGTATTTTGTGAGTAGTGTAGTGGTTCAAAAATAGAAATCATTGAGCCGAGTTCAAATTCTATCTTTGTTTATTAGGTTCACTTTTGCATAGATAACCACAAAAGCATTAATCTATTTCTTCCCTGGCCCTCACACTGAGTTAAATAGTCAAGAAGTAAAACTCTGAATTCAAAACTGATTAGTGTGTACATCTGACAGCAACCCGGGCGGCTTGTTTTAGCTTGTATAAAAAATGAACAATGACTGAAATGTTTAACTCAGTCAGAAGTAAGCGTTCTTTCTAGATGAGGATCCAGACGTGGGAGATCGCATGGTGTGTCTTTTTATAGCCAATGCAATCTATTGAATAAGTTTTCATCTCAATTTAATTTTCTTCAAAATTATTCCATCGGTGTATATTAAATCATTTGAGCCTTGGTTTCTCTTCTACAATGTTTCTGACCTTTTGTTGGCAGTATTTGACTTTCAGTGAAGTAATACATTTCATTTATTGTTTGTCCAGTGAGGTTTTCCGCATCAAATGTAACTAAGTCTATAGTTAAAAGTTCCTTTCTCGATGTCTTTAGTAATCAGGCTTGTTCTTCCAATTTTTTATTCCAAGATTCTCATTCTTGCAAACAGTTTAGTTTGATGTAAAATATTTTAACCAAATCCGTAGATTTCATCTGATCTTGGTGATTCCCAGTCAGCAATTTCCGGAGTGTTTGTTTTGTTTTACCATTTATAAGAATATATGCATTTATCTCGATGTATTCTGTCTATTCTATGCTTATAACATATTGTAATTTTTCCCATCGCCTGCTTAATTTACCTCCTTTTGGCACCGCTTTTTCGTTCCAGAATTTTCTGTCTCTGCGGCGTCTGCTTGTTAACTTATCTTAAATGTAAGGTTTTATTTTTGTTCTGTTTGCGAAATCTACTTTCTATATCTTGAAAAATATTCTTTCTTTGTACAGTTTGCTTTGTTTCATTTTCTACTTTCCTTTTCACATTTAATTTGGAGTGTAATACATTCATGTCATTTCAACAGTACTGCAGGATTTTGTCGCTTCTAAATCTGTCTTTCTAATCTGATTTCTCAGCCTGGTTTGTCATTCCTGTTGACTGTTGTTATCTCGTAGCTAATATTTCTGTCATCACTCTTGCACCAGGTCATTTAGTTGTGTTCTAGTGATTGTTTCAATGTATTTTAAAAGTTTATTGATGTTATTGTTTTTGTTGTGATTTTCTCTTTGTTTATTGGTTTGTTTGTTTTTGTTTTTATTGTTTTTTATCGTTTTACTTTTCTCTCATCCTTGCTTCTGATGAATTGTATTAATATTCCTTTCCCGCGTCGCTTTTATATGTATGATTGATTTTTATTTCATCCTAATGACGAAGTGGCCGACCATATGAGCATCGTACTAGCATTGTTGACCTGGTGACCTGGCATGAATCCCGAATCTGGTGACAATGATCTGACTACATAAATTGGAAACACCACTATGACCAGACGTTAGATACACACGTAACCAAACCTTTATTAAATGAAAAGCTAAGAAAGAATACGTGTCAACCATCACGCATCAAACATATTTAAAAAGTAAGGAAATTGTTGACTGGAAATTACCAAAATCAGAGGGAATCTATGGATTTGATTCAATAATTGTACAAGACATCTTGATACAGCCAAAACCACAATCTCGCAGTTTTTTCTAAGGAATCAGTGGACACAGTAACAGTTTTAATACTGATATAAATACCTCAAATAACTGAATAAATATAACATATATTTATATATGTTATATATAATTGCTGCGATCATTAATGACAAACTAAATAGAAAGGGTTGAATTAAGGTATTATTCATACATACATTTATGTATAGTTCATATGAAATGTTGTGTGCAACTTACATTTGAGCAGAGTACTTTGGTGATTTGATAGAATTATTTGTCATATCTGTGTATTGTCAAGTAAATTTAGAACATTTTATGCTGTGTATTTATTATGTTGTGCTCAATGCGACATTAGATTCGATGGGTACTGAAAAGTCCCCCCAGATGGGAAACTAAATACGTTCTATGTCTGAGCCATCCTGAGAAAAATAGGATGATACTTTTGCGTTCTTTTCTTGTATACTGCTTTTGTCAACGCTATTTAGTGATCATTAATAGAAGTTCTTTGACAGACAAATGTGGGGGTAACAGAATATTGATAGGCGTTCAAGTATTTACAGCTGCTAGCGTTCATGTTTCTATGACGAGATAAAGAAAAATCCAGGTTTACTTTTTTAATGCTTTATGTAAAAAAATTAATACTAATAATATTAAGGTTACAAAAATCAATAAAGCCTTTGTCGGGTCGACCAGAAGTTAAATAAATAGTCAGGAGTCAAATGACCAAAATCAGTCATTTGCGGATAGGCTCCGAGTGGCACTTCAGGAAATCATTAATCGACCACTGACAGTGCTTCCCTCGCAAATTTAGGAACTTTTTTGTGAGCCAGCACCTGCTTAAGGGATCCTATAAATACAGACCATAAAGCAAACAAAAACCAGTTGGAGTATGAATTCCACGTTGTCAACTCAAACGGATTACTAATCAACTGAAATAACATTTCACATTTTTCTGCTGTACATTCTACAATGAAACGAAGGTACAAACTTTTCCCCTTTCAATGGGTTTTATCGTTAAACACACCTCATTGTGTGTCTATGAACTTTTCTATTTCAAAGGGTGTTTTTATTAAACGCACCTAAATGTGTGTATGTTAACTTTTCCTTTTCAAGGTTGTATTTAAAAACACCACAATAGTGTATATGTGAACTTACCCTTCTTTTCAATGGTTTTATTATATCCACCACACGATATATAAAACATCCAAATGAATTATTTGTTGATAAATTAATCTTTATCTTCAGTTTCATTTTAAATTCACTTGTTTAAATGCATTGCTTTACCATTGCGTTGTTACGTCTGTTTCTATGTGTGTTTGTTCAAGAGTGTTTTATTCAGGAATAGAACACGGTATAATTGGTAAACACTACTACTAACTTAAATGAGTTAGCACCAACAACATATCACCCTCTGCACCCAGTAATCTCTCAACATCTCCCAGCTCCCCCAACCCCTTGCTTTCTCACTTATTCCATACTTATATTGTTCAATAATTTGATAGAAATTGAAGATTGAATTAAGTAATACTCAAATTTTTGTGTATGCTTTGTACTGTACCCACTGTTCTATTGTTTCAAGGCTGGTTTAAGTTGAACCGAACTCGTTTTAATGAAGGGCAAATGTCGAATCTGCTTTTAGTTACTCTTTATCACTTAAAAAAACACGAAAAATTCGTCCCGAAATAATAATCAGGAGCCTTTTATACAAAGGGGTAATTTATAAATTTTGGGAGATGAAACGGCCTGATGGCTGTAGTGGAACAGGAGAAAGAGAAAAAGTGAAACTGACAAAGAATTTGAGTTTTCTTTTGTTTTTCTTTTTTTTTTTGTTTTTGTCCTGTTGCTTAGTTTGTGGTTTTAAACGTTTTTAACTCGTACCGACGTGACAGAATTCAAACAGAGTGATAATTATAGAAGATTAATAATGGAAACGAGATGAAGAGACAGAGATTCATTTTGAAAAGAACTAAAAAGCGAGTGAAAAAAGGATGAATGACGTCATAGTTATGTTCACGTTAGAGTTTGGTACGCTGCAGAAGATAATCGCTCTAATTACTATGCTTGTGTTGACATTGATTATGATGATGAAAAAAATAAGTGAACGGGACAAAATCACGAACAAGAAGATACGGTGTAAAGAAAATGCGTCAGTCGAGAGAGACATTTATTAACCTCAATATTATAATGGTTAAATTATACTGTCAATTCCATGACCATCATTATTCTGAACTTAATATTTTAATTTTTGTGACCAGAAGTTCATCTTATTGCTCTTGTATAAAGAAAGTAATAATAAACAAATATAAGGAAATTAATAATCAATACACATAATAAAATAAGAAAATAAATGTGTCTTATAATAATGGAAATTAAGAATTAAAAGATAAGTTTATTAAGCAAAAAGAACGACGTATACATAAGTGGATCAATAAGTTCGTAGCCTGACACAATTTTGATGTGAAAATTTCACTGCATAATGTTCGATCTATGAGATCTAATTGAGAGCACTAAGTTACGTGTATTGACACAGAAGGAATTTTTTAATTCCTTTGTAATATTTTTTTATCATTGGGTGACAATTTATTGGCTTGAATACCATAGACGGAGAATGTGAGCAACGAGAAAGTTTTAGAGAAAATGGAAACAAAAAGGCTACATATACCTTGAATCAGAAAGAGACGGTTGAAATTTCTGGAAAACATGATGAGGAAGGGTGCCTGGAGAATTTGACACTCACAAGGCATATTGAAGACAAGAAGGCTAGAAGTAAACAGCAAGTAACCTAACAAGCTTTCATAAATAGATGGCAGAACGGAAGCTAGGAGGAATAATAAATTGCTAATAGTTACAAAGGATAGGAAGATTTGGAGAGCTATGGTAGCCCACGTCCTGAAAGGATATAGCACACAGAAGAGGATGTAAATGTCATCTGCTTAAAACAAATAACAAAGATATCGAAGAGACGTTAAAATATAAAAAAAATAATGTAAATAAAGGACAGGGGCCGAACCTGCTTACATGCAACTACCAAGCTAATACCTGGGATCAAATCATTTGTTTGGTGAACAAAGGACAATGATTTGAGAACGATATTACCGTTATTTAATTAGCTTAACTTCTTTGAGTCGTAAAAAGAAGTTTGGAATTTCAGCATTCAATTAACTGAGGACCACCTTTATAGAAAACCAAGATTGCCAGTGGTTAACAAATTATTGAAGTGGTATGCATATCTACCGAAGAGGGGTCTATACTACCCAATGTATTAAACAAAATGTTACAGAAAGAAAGCAAAATAAAGGATTGGTCAAAATTTATCTGAATCATTTATTCCATATGAATAAAATTATAAAAATTTGACTTTGTAAAAGTACACCTTTCGTTAACCAGAGATTCTGGGTGTCTGTATTTTAAAAAGAGGAAAATTACTACTTACACGGCAAGCTGTGAGGGAGAGATTTAGGCAAAGTAAAAAGAAGAGAGATTCTTTTTAAGAGCATGGGCGTTGGTAAGCTTTTGCTGTTAGATTACTGGGTGATACTAATAGACTCTGGTTCTACAGCCAAGCATCTGTTCGGAGCCTAAACTTACTACAGGTGTAAATGCAACTGATGTTGGCGATTATGATGAATATTGGTAGTAGTGGTGTAATAGACATTACAATAATGATTAATTAATTAATAATTAGACATTAAATGACAAAGAGTTTTAAGAATGACTTGAAATTAATTATTAAATGTGGAAATATAAAGTAATATTTTTTAACAAAGCTGCGGACTAGGAAATTTATGACTCTACACGAGGATTTACATTCTAACTTTTACCCAGATATGTCATATGTAAAAAAGAAGGAAAGCAACAGAGGACTAATAAATATCGAAAACTGTGTCCAAATAGCCAAAATGGAAGAAAATATTATTAAAAAATGTTCGAAAGATTGAGATACGAAATGAAAAAATCACAAAGAAGAAATGAATAACGTTCCATAAAAGAAGAATGAGAAAAGAAAAAGCTCTACGGAGACTTTTAAGAGGCAGATAAAAAAAAAATCATGGAGATATCTATGCAGAGGATAACTGAAGCGAGAAACAGAATCCGAAAGAGAAAAGAAAAGTGAAAAATTAGTGAGCTGCCCCATGAAGAACAGAGCTGAAGATACGAGGAGGTAGTGACAATCATACACCGGATACTGTGCAAACGTCTTTGAATATGACCATGTATACAAATGGTATCAGCACAAACCAGAAGTTGTCTTGAAAAGCAATAATCACAAAATATTTTGAAATTTCGATACCCAACCCAACCACCCAATCTAAACAAGAATAACAAAAACAGAACCTATCGAGGACGTAACTGTGCCAGCAATGGACAGGGTGAACATAAAGGAGTATAAGAAATTAGAGAAATACCAGACCTTACCCGGGAGCTGAGAAAGATATGGAATATGAAATTTAGAATCGTAACCATAATAGTAGGTCACTTGTAAGATCATTGGAATCAAGATTAGAAGAGTTGGACATCCAAAGTAGGTTTGTTACTTTATAGACCACCCAAGTAACGTGCTCGTGTGTCCGTAGATACTGAGAAAAGAGCTAAAGATCTGTGGAGATTTAATATCATTCTATCTAAAACCCACAAGGCATTTAGTATGAGCATGAAAATGCATGAAATAATAATAATAATTTGCAACAAACCAGGCAAACAGAAAAAGATTTATTACCTGATATGAATCTCCTGTCTATTTGACATGAAAAGAAGATCGATAACTACAATGATTTAAAGTATGAAATTCTGAACGTTTGTGACTAACAAAAAATATAATTACAGTAACAGTGATCAATGGGATGCTATACAAAAATATGAAAAATATTCTTGCAAATATTTGATTCTAATTTGAAAATAGTCATTACAAAATGTTTGCCTGCTCAGAACAGCGAGGATATGTTGGAGAGAGTTGGATACAGACTAAAGAATTGGATCGGTCTATTTTCTTAATTCGTGAGTGGTGACTTGAAAATAAATATTTTAACAGCTATGAATAATAATAATAATAATAATAATAATAATAATAATAATAATAATAATAATAATAATAATATGTTATGGATGTTACAACTCGTAATGGAGAATGAAAAAAGTAAATAACTTTATTCTGTATCAAAACAAGCCCAAAAATCTGCAAGAGAATTCGGATTAAATCTTGAAAATAGCGGTGAAGTAGATATAACAGTCACAAAATCAGTCATAAACCTGAAACATGAGGCCAAAAGCAAATAGAAGTAAGCTGGAATCAAAGCCTCTACATGGCCGATTACTTCTCTGAAGCAAAAATACTGATATAGATCAATTCGCAACCTACCTGTGGATATGGATTTCAGGACAAGGGTGAGACTGAAGGATTCATTTTTTGCTGCACAAGACCCAGTCCTGCTTACATGCAACAATCAGGCTAATATCTTTCATAAAAGTTTTTCTTTGTTTTCCGTGTCCATTCAGGACGTAGACTATCATGGTCCTCCATAAAATCCTGTCCCGAGTAAATTTTGTCTTTTGCTATTTTTCCTAAATCCTGTTCCGCCATTCATTTACTCAAACCCATCAAGTATGTTGTGTGCTGTTTTCCTCTGTTCCTCTTTCCATCAATCTACCCTGTGAGCATCAAAATTTCCAAGCCCTCCTTCCTCATTACGTGCCCCAGAAATTTCAACTGTCTATTCCTGATGTGAAGCATAAATTTCCTTAATGTTTTCATTTTCTCTAAAACCTTGTCGATGCTCCCATGTTCGGTTCATGGTATACTCAGCATTCTTCTGTAGAACCACATTTGTGTTGCTTCAAGTCTCTACTTCATCTCTAAGGAGATTGTCCTGCACTCATTGCCATGTGGACAGGTGTAATGTAACAGTCCAGTACTTTTTCTTTGTTTCTGTCTCTTAATACTCTGCTTAACTTTTGAAATGCATCTTTGGCTTTCCCACTGCAGCTTCGGATTTCCGTGTCACACTTTCCGTCCACTATTAGAACAATTCCCAGATATTTAAATTTTGAACTTGTCTGATTTTTGGTATCCCGATTTGTAATTTGCATGTTGGATCCATCCTTTTGTTGATAATCATGCATTGTGTCTCCTTGTAATTTATGTTTAGTTCTTTCTTCTCGATTTCCTTCGTTACATTCTGTAGGAGTTTTTTTTCTTTTTTTTTTTGTATAGTTTTCTTTTCGTATCAACACTCTGTCATCTACATGTCTTATGTTGTTGAACATGCTGAACTCTTTTATATCCATATGAAGGTGGTTTTCTGCCAGTATAGTTTCTTGATTATTCTGATATCCTTCCAAATATGTCAATGTTGCTGAGCAGTTCTATCAGATATTTGTGGCGTACTTTATCGGACGCCTTTTTGTAACCTTTAAAGCACAGGTACACGTATTACTTTTTCTGATAACATTCTGAGCATAAATATCGCGTTCCTTGTTCCAGTGTCTTTAACGAACACGCACTGTTCCTATTTCGGATCTGATTCTAGTGTGCGCTATATTCATCCGAACTCAGATGATTATTTTTGTTATATGGCTCATTAGGCCGATTGTTCGATGGAATTCACATTCGTTTGCACCTGGCTTCTTAGGGAGTGTTATGAAAATGTCTCTAGTTAGGTCTTCCCGTATATCACCAGTGTTTTTGATGTGACGCCACCGGTCAGTCCCGGTCACGGCCCCAAATTGTGACCCACTCTAACTCTGGGCTGATTGCAGCACCATCTGTGACGATCTAACCCTTGGCTGGTTCGGATGGAAATATGGTTTACTACGGAACAATGTGTGACACTAACCCCTCTGGTTGTCTTGGTCGCGGTCGATGTCTGGTTAGATTCTTATGGACCGCACATCGCAACTATTAAATTTTTATCTTATCCTGGGGCCACCTGGAATTCATTAGCGGAATTTTCGCCGACTCATTAAATATCGCTAGTCAACTATTTAACTGGGTGGTCGACTAAATCTCTGTCTTTCTCGTCCCAACTTTATCGGATTTTCAGATACCCTTTCTCGGCGACAGAAAGTCTGTCGTTAACAGTTCGAACAGGTAGTAACAATGATTTCCTCTTCTCGACCCAATCTCCTCATGTCAAGATCCGGACATACAAGAGATGGGTCTCCTCGCTGGACAACAAGAACCAAAACCAAATGATATCTCCGAAGGATAATCAGTGGCTATTCTTTTTGGGTGGTCTCACTGAAATTCCTTCCTGGTCGCATGCTTGACACAGTTCTGTTTATCTTTTAGAATTCTGTTTTCCTTGTCGCGTCATGACATTAATTAATTCTGACAGAATCTGAAACCCGCTTCTTTTACGAATTTTCTGTCTTCTCCGAAAAAATATCTTTCTTCGTAAATGAAAATAAAATCTTTACCCATTTTTCTTTTGTTAAAAAAAATAATGTCGTCGGTATGTCTTTCGTTATAGCTCTTTCTCGCCTTAAGTATTTCTCGTTTTTTATTTCCATGCTTAATTAGTTAGCCAATTACCATAGCTAAATAGTGTCACATTGATTTAATTTATTATTTCTGTGATCTTGTCTCTGCCAAAATTATCTAATGCTACCAGCATCTCTATTACAATTCGGCCTGGTCCTGCCACTTTGTTTCTATTCAATTTGTTCAGTGAAGCTTCCACTTCGATGTTTAATATTTCTGGCTCGTCAATATTTCTGTGTATTGCCAGTTCTCTTTCGTCGTGGCAGAGTTCTCCAATATATTCGTTCCATCTCTGAGGTATTTTTCTCTATCATCTTTCCATCCTTGGATTTTATGCACTCTGTTAATGAGCATGTCTTTTGTCCTGTTAGTTCTCTTATTTTTTTTATGGATATCTGCTTTATCTGTGATATTCGTTCTTTCTATTTCTACACATTTTTTTCGTCATTCCTCTTTAACCTGTCTGCATTTTTCCTTATTTTTTTGTGTATTCTGTTCTGTGTCTTCGCATTGTTTTTTGTCTCCTCTTCATCATATCGAGAATCTCATCTGTCTGTCATTCATTGATTTGGGATTTGTTTTTTGGTTTGTTTTTGTTTTTTTCGTTTATTTTCCTTTGGGATGAACTTGTTTGCTAATGTCACTAAAGCTTCTCTTAGCATGTCCCACTTCGAGCCTCCAATTCCATTTTGTCCCTCATATCTTCTTTTCATACTCTGCATATATTTCTCCTTTAGGTTCGGCTCGTTCAAGAAAGGTGGGTGCTGCGTTAAGTCTCTTCAGTTGCCGTAGTTTGGTTCTAAATTTACATACAACAGAGAGGTGATCGCTTTCGCAATTGGTGCTTGGGTAGGTTTTGCAGTGTACATCTGCATTCCTGAATCTCTTGTTGATAGTTATGTTGTCGATTTGGTTTTTCTTTTCTCCACCTGGGCTTTTCCATGTCTATATTCGTCTCCATGTCGTTGACCAGGTGTTAGCTACTACCTGGTCATTTGCCGTACACTATTGGACCCATATTTCTCCATGTTCATTGCGGGTTCCTAGTCCGAATTTGCCAACTATTTCACCAGCCATCTCATTTGCTTACTTTGGCATCCTGGTCTCACATATGTCTTGTGAAGGATTCAAAAGCTGAATTTTGATGCTGGAGATAAACTAATAGTCGTTTTGATCTTTAAAAACATTTTAACTAATAGCAGGGTCATATTTTTGGAGCGCGCTGCAGAATCAGACCGGAAATAGAACAAGAACAGTGGGGATTCGTCAAAGACACTGGAACAAGGAACACGATAATTAGGCTCAGAATGTTATCAGAAAGAACAATACAAATGCAGAAGGATGTGTACCTGTATATTATAGATTACACAAAAGCGTTCAATAACGTACACCACAAAGATCTGTTTGAACGAATGTCCCCTAGTGGAGGCCCCTTTGCGAAGATATTGAGCTTCAAACTCACACCCAACCTCAAGTGGAACTCTTATATATGATCCATCGCTAAAGATGCAGGTAAAATGATCGGCTCCCTATACCACTCCAGTAAGTACCTGACTCTTCATGTTATTCTTTACCTTTATAAGAGACACTCACTGTTCTATTGCTACTACCATGGAAAGAGTTCGAACGAACTGCATCACTTAGTTCCACCAGGTTTTACCTTCACGGCTAGGACCCGCCATGACACTTACATACTAGCAAACCATTCACATTCCTTCTGTATTTCATCGACAAGAAGTAAGTTCCACTCAAACTGCTTCTTCCCGAGAACCACTGCCCTATGACTGCTAATAGAATGTTTCCCCGACAACTACACTCTTAACCTGTTCAAATCTAGACTCCATGTAAAAAAAAACTGCTCAGCAACCTTGACATATTTGGGAACGATATTAGAATAATTCAGAATCTATACTGACAGAAAACCGCCTACATACGAATAGAAAATGAGTTCAGCAGATATACAAAAATAGAAAAGAGGAGTGTAAGACTTATTCAGCCTATACAGTGAGGTGATTCTGAGATAATTATAAGTCCTATCAGGATTCATTATTGGCGGCCACAATCTTAACAACAAAGATATGTAAATGGCACAGTATTGATAGCAGACACGGAAAGAAAACTACAAAAACTCCTATAGAAGCCAATGAAAGAAATCGATAAGAAAGGATTAAATATCAACTGCAAGAAGACAGAATGCATGGTTCTTACCAAAAGCATGAGCCCAAAGTGAGAATTGCAAATTGGTGATACCAAAGTCAAAAAATTACAAAAACTTAAATATCTAGGGATTGTTTTAATAAAGGGTGGAAAGTGTGACACTGAAATCCGAAGACGCATTGGGATAGCCAAAACAAACCTATCAGAGTACTAAGAAATAGGAAAACTTCGCTAAAAAGGAGGAAAAGACTACTGAATTGTCATATATGTCCTCCTATATGGTGGTGAGTGTTGGACAATTTTTTTAAACATGAAGAAGAGACTTGAAGCAACAGAAATGTGGTTCTACAGAAGAGTGCCGAGGATACCATGAACCGATTATCTAAGCAACGACGAGATTATAAAAAACAGAATCAAAAAGGAAATTTATATTTAACACCTGGTAGAGATATTTGAAATTTCTAGAGTCCATAATAGGAAAAAAGGAATTGAAAAATCTGATACTCACAGGACATATTGATGGCAAGAGGGTCAGAGGAAAACAACGCATAAAATACTGAGTGAGATTGAGTAAATGGATGGTGGAACAGGATTTAAGAGAAATAACAAAAAGACAAAATTTACAAAGACAGGAATGTGTGAAAAGATATGATCGCCTACATTCTGAGAGGACACGGCACATAAAGAAGAAGAAGAAGAAGAAGAAGAGTTTAAAATAATCGCTTCACAACAACAAAGGAAATCAAGCACTCGGTCAAGTATCTCCTAAAGATTGAACAATCTCAATCTCTTAGAATAGCATGCCTTTCCTTAGACATAGTCTTGAAATTAAATACTGGCTGTTGGTATTAAAGACAAAATTGCTGCTGAAATCAAGAAAGGTAGAAGAAGCAAACAGAAAGATGTAGACATTCATCTCTGTCATTGCATATGAATCTATACGGGTTTATATTTGATGTCAAATCTAAGTTTATTTGAGACCTATTAAACATTATTATACAATGAATAAACATTTGTAAATACGTCGCTTTTTATGTTTGACTGTTGTTTGTTATATTCAATCATTTAAATAGTTTTAAACTTCATCAAAATAGAAGTGAATAAATCTTTATGTTCAAGATATTATTTGTATGCGAAATGAAAATCTCTTTTATATCTTTTCTTTTTCCGTTTTGAATCTGATTTCTCTCCATTTTTCTAAAATTCTTCAGTGCTTTTTGTGCACCCTTTATGAATTGGGAGTTTTGAATTGGAATAGTTTCTCCTTAGTAGTCCAAGCACCATGTGTGTGTGTGTGTGTGTGTGTGTGTGTGTGTGTGTGTGTGTGTGTGTGTGCAATAAATACAGGAGTAACATTTTGAATTAGAGACTCTTTTTGGCTTTTAAACTTACATGTGCAATCGTTCGATCAATCGATCGAATAAAAATTCATGAGTGAATCTCAAGACTTACATGAACCTTTTCAAATGTTACCCAACTGTTCCTTTTCATTCAACAGTAATTCGTTTTAATAGTATTTCGAAATTGATGTTCTAACTCCGCATGTCATCGCTTAATTTCGAAAGCTGGGAGATTAATTAGAAGAGAAGTACAAATCTTAAAAACAAAAAATCGTTCATCACTAGCCTTTATTGCGCACTGAATGAGTGAAATGATGAATGAAAGCTAGTAGGGCTTTCTAATTTATTGTCCATGGCGAGTTGATTGCTTCCACATTGTTCAGTTTCCAGTAAAAACAAAACAAAAAAACAGAAGGGTTATCTTTTTCTCATCGATTATTTCTGACTTACTTTGATTATGGTCAAAATTATAATTTGTCATTAGAACAAATATTTAGAATGTCGTAGGCTTGCTTTGTGGCTGAAATAGTCTCTGTGTCAGAGACGGTGTTCAAACCTAGGTAGAAAGCCTGAATTTTGGATACCGATTTTCAAGGTAAATTGGCTCTCCTCACTCTGAAAATAGATGCTCTCACTTCGTTAAAACTGACATTTTTTAAAACCATTTCGATATCTATTGAGCTTAGGTTATAATGGAGAAGACTAAATGTGGGCAATCGGGATCGTAAGATTGCATTTGGCACTCTTCTAAGAGATTGCCTGCTGAAATATGTAACTTTCGAAATTTCTGTTTTAATTAAGTAAACATTCGCCAACTATTCAGTTTCTGTCCCACACCATGGTTCGTTTCCCGTTTGTGTCGATGTGAACAAAACTGTAAAAGGTTCAGTGTACGTTCAACGAAAACTGAAGGCGAGATATCGCACAGGGAGAAAGTTCTCGAATACGGTCGTATCAAGATAACGTCTGAGAAAGAAAACTGTTGCTTCCAATAAACAAGGTTCTTTATTCATGGATCAGTTCACCTAACACTATCTAGGAGTAGGTAAGTGCTACTGCCCGTGACTTCCCTTATCTAAAATGCAGCCTGACTATATAAGCCCATGACCAGAATTTCCTACCTTCCAACTGAGTGTCACTTGATTCCGAAAACTTCAGGACTAGATAAAATCTTTTACAGTCCACTTGACTACATGGCTGTCCTAAGCATTCGAGCGTGGAAACATTGTGTCATTAAGCACACACCTCTGAAACACAGGTTGAAATATATATATATATATATATATATATATATATATATATATATATATATATATATATATATATATCAGTCATCCGTCTTTCTATATTCATAGAAAAAATGCAGATCGCGTGCACTTTCTTGTTTCAGCATTTATACAAATGTTTCTTCTATTCTGCAGTACAATTGGTATTAACATCAAGCTTATAAGGGTGAAAAGTTTCAAATTAATCCAAAAATAATCCTATTTTAAGCATGAATTGAAGCTCAAATATTTCTTTCAAATGAAAGTAAGTAGAATGTTTGCATAAAATATATAAGAATTATTGAATTCAAAGTCCTTTCTTTAAAGATAAGTATTTGATACAATCTGTTGCTATGTACGTGTACGCACGTATTTCATACCACAAACAGATCGTTACCACTGTATCCAAAACAAATTTAAATGAATAAAATTACGCATGTAGAATTACCTTAAGATAACCTACTAATGAAAGACCTTACAATTGTGATCGGCCCAGTTACAATTTAATGTTACACTATTCTCAACTTACTGAAATTTCTAACTCTTATTGTGGTTATATTTTAAGTATGATATAAGTATGAAATAAAGCTCAAATTTGAGATTGTCCAAAGTATGGCCAGACTCAGCAAAAATTGCCTAATGTTAATGAAAAAGAAAAATTGAATTGGTTCAAGTACAAAAGTGAGAAAGAGTAAGCATGTTTGTGAATGAAAAGACAAAAACGATTCTATATTTTTTTATTAGTTTTATTTTTATAAGCACTTTTGATTATGAAAATAGATAAAAAGATCTCTAGGATCTCATGCTGTTATCATTACTGCCTACGAATATTATTTTTAACTTAATGTTTTATTAAAATTAATATCACAATTTCTTTTGTGTCCCAGATTTTTTTCGTCGGTCTTCCAAAAGCAGTTGAGGCAAGTGCGATCCTTCGCCTAATATAATCAAATGCTGCTGGAACGATTGATTTCTAGAAAGACGAAAGTTCAATAGTTTCACTGTCTATCATAATGTTATCAATTTCTTTATTATTATTTTGCATTTGGAAGGTGTTTACTTTCAGTCCCAGTTTCTCGTAAGCAGTTTAAAATTCTTTCGTAAGCAGTTTCAGTTTGGAAATATTTTTAGAAATCAGTGTCATCAGCATAATGTTAGTTGAAGTCCATATTACATCAAGACCACGTTCTACTGTTCTCTGATCATCCCCGGAGCAATTTATGTTTGTGAAACCTGGGAACTGAGAAAAGAAGATATACAAAGTCTTTCAATATTCGAAAACAACTGACTCAGACATAGTTTGCGGGGAAAATCAGACAGAATCAGGATGGCTGCCATAAATAAAAAGCTAAATTGACCTAATTACACTGAATAGAAAGAGGAGTTTAAACTGGCTGGGCCTTGTAATCAGAAGAAGAGAATGAAATTTTGAATGTAAATCCTACAAAGACAATTTCCCTAGCAAACGACTACATAGTAGTCCACACTTAAGAGATTTGGAAGAAATCAGAGTGAACACTGAAATGCTACTTCTGACACTCTTTGGGTTTTTGTGAGGAATGAATAAAGAATATCACAATACAGTTGTTAAACTATACAAGCTTCTCTACCAACTATAATAATAAACTAGATTTTTCATTTAAATTATATTTAAAAGAATTGCAACTAAAATTTAAAATCTGTATGAGAAGTGTTAAATAGTAATTTACTTTTATTTCTTATATAATTCATGCTGATAGTTACAATAATTTTTTGTATACTCAAGATGTGTACAGTAGTTTCCCTTATCCTTTCAAGTAGATCTTCATGTAATAAATATTAGTGTTGGCTTTTCTCACTCTGGTAGTATTCTGATAATTAAAATACCGTTTCTTGTTCCAGTATCTTGAACAATGCTACATTGTTCTTTCCCTATTTAGGGTTTAATTTTGCTATGAATTCTACAATACTAAGGATTTATGTAGCTGATTGTCCGATGGAAGTCGCATTTATTTGCGCTTGATCTATTAGGCAGAATTACGAAAACAGACCTACTGAGGTCTTCTGGTAGTTCACCGTTGTCATATAATTCATTTATCAATCCCTAAATCGTCTATATTACAATCTCATCTTTACCTGCTGCTTTGTTCATCTTCATCTTCGCCAATGCCAATATTGCCTCAGATTTTAATACTACAGGTTCTTCTATTTTGTATAGGTTCCTTTCCTATAGGAAGTACAAGGAAACTACTGCCCAATGTATTAGTTCCATCTTTGAAATATCTTTTCTCATTCCACTGAAAATTAAACCTGAAAATATTTTCTTTTTCCAGTGAAAACTATTTAAATATGTATTAAGTTGGTTATCTGTTCGAGCGAGTACGTACAGGTGCGAGTGCACGTGCGATTGTATGTTAGTGTACATGCAAATTTATAAAAGAATTCTCTGTCTGTTACACACTGTCTGCGTGTGCCTGCGCCTATGAAATGTATATCGAAATTACATTACATACGCGTATGCAAGGTCTATGTTGTGCGTGAGTGACTTACATCTGTTTGTGCCATTTAATATACATACGCACACACTCATACACATACAAGTTGATTGACTTTGAAACAAGACATTGGAATAATATATCCCTCCCTACTCAGTGTGTACAACACCTACCCTGGACTGAGCAATAAAATCATAAATTTGCAGACAAAAAAGAAAGAAAGAAAAGGCAACAAATGTTCTCCAGACTGCCTCTTTGCTTGTACGGCTGATAGAAAATAAACAATTTTTCTTTCTAAATCTCTCTCACTGTAGATAACTACAGTGAGAGAGATTTAGTATCTCATTGATAATTATTTTATTGTTTCCATTTATTGATATCAGTCTATTCATGTTTATCTATTGATACTAATCTATTCATATCTATTTTTGATACCTAACAGCATAGAGATAACCACAAAATAATTATCCATTTTATTACTTATGTCGATACAGAGAATTTAGGTTAAATAAATAAGAAACGATTAACGACCACAAAATGTAAATTTAGGTAAAAATGGCAGAAGTGAAATGAGAGAAAAATGGCCTAATTTCTCGGCGAAAAAACCCAAAATATTTTTAACCCTAAAAGAAAATAGATAATTATAAGATTTTATTATACTTTTCGGAAATTATTCGGTAATAAATAAGATTAATTTTTAAACTTTTTTTTAGTTTTGTGGAAATATTTTTAGGTCCATCATTGAATTAAAATATACACACGCAAATATACATACACACAATTTGAATGAAATTGAACTGGACATCTGTGTCGCGATAGCTAACCTCTGTGTAACGGGGAAAATGCGCGGTCCTCTGCAGTCATTTTTATGACTCCTGTATTTAAACTGAGAATATTTTCTAATAAATGTAGTATATTAAATAGACAAACAATTTAAATTTGAAATTTGATATTTTGTTAGCTAATGTGACACAAGGTCGAGGTTTAAAGTATGTTTAACGGCAATACTATGCAAAAATTGCCCAATCGCCCTCGGGACGCCTTTTGGGGACACCTCAGGCGTCGAGCAATAAATCCAGCCCCCTCCCGAAGGAGAGATGCTGCCTGGCGGGAGGCCCCCTAGGGCTTGGGCTTAATATTTTTTTAATTCCTTCGCACAAGCTCTCGCCTATGCGAGATTGCTAACATAGCGTTGTAGGAATCCTTCTACTCGTTTTTTTGTTGAATATTAAAATTTGGAGTGTCGTGATTCAATACATTAATAAAATATCGTTACAGGGTCGCTCGTAATTTGGCCGTCTAAAATAATCAAACGCTTTTCATTGAAGGAATAAAATTCAGTAGAAAAGACGACGTAGTTTCAACAAATAAACATTGATTTAATATAACGATAGGAATACAAACAGTTGGAAAGTAATGTCTTTTGTTTGGGTTGATAAAGTTCTGAAATAAAATATAAACTGTATTTGTGTACGTGTGTGAGAAACAATAAAATGTTGTGATATGTGTGTTTGTATGAAAATGTCAACATGTGTGTGCGTGATACATAGTAAAAACTGATACGAGAGATACGAATTGTTTCTTACTGTGAGCGGTGTTGCCGTGATCTGGAGTTTGTCAACGCTGTCGTTTTTGACATGAGGTCATGAAGGTCATCGGCGAAAGGTGTGTGTAGCTTGCTGGCAGCCGCGTGTATATTGTTTTGGGAACGGATTTCGTATGTTTTTATACACTTTTTTCTTTTTTTTTTAGCAGGAGTATCTGAACCTTACATGCGTTTCTTCTACGTCTGACTTCTATCAACAACATCACAGCCACGGCCCCTCTACAGCGTTTCTTCCCTCATGGGGATAACTAATTTGCATATTCAGCTTTAAAAAATCAAATTTTGAAAAGTAATTGTTTTTATTGTTCATATCTAATTTGATATTTGTGAACTTTATAAATTTGTTGATGGCATTTATAGTAAAATAGCTGAGTTCATCAAATAATAAAAAGAAAGAATATTTCACCATTCTTATCCTTCTCTTTATAAGTACTTTTCGAGCCACCAACAAAAAGGACAAGACTCAAAGTAAAATTTGCAAAGAAAACAAAGATTTATTCAAATAACAAAAAATTAAACTAAATATATAAAATATACAGGCTTTGCACAAAATTTCCCTTATGCGTCTTAAACCATCAAGGCAGATTAAGAGTTTTTCAAAATTCAAATCTGTTTGCTTATAAAAAACAATATTTCATGAAATTTTTTCCTCAACAACAAATTAATTTTAGTTACTTTCTTTTAGAATAACAGTTCATGTAAATCAACTTCCTAGCAACAAAAGAAATTTACTTACTTCGAAAAGTTCACAAATTGGAAAGGCTGAAGGTCGAAAAGTGTGCTACCTACCTCAGATTATGCTGGTTCTCTGAATACATTAGACAAAATATTCAGATTTTTGGAACAAGCATTCTCAAATATTAGATAAACTCTCACACGTTTAGAAAAGACATTCGAATGTGTTTAGAAAATACATTTGAAAGAGATAAATATCTTTGGTTTACGAAAATACATTCTTCGTGAAGAGAAATCTTATAGGTTTTTTCTCGTCCGAATGTGGTCGAATCCTTTCTTCTTCCACAACATCAGTCTTTCTTTTCTTCGAAATTATGGTTAAACTCGTCGACTAATAAAAATAACCTCATAAATTTTATTCTCATTTAACAACAAAATAAAATCAGAAAAATAATTTTTGAGTCTTTTATTTTCTGTTGTCATTTTCAGTGGGATAACCAAATTATGGAAGTGAACAAAGTTATTTGAATGGTTTACATTTTTTTTTTTTTTTTTTGATAAAGTACAATTCTTCAGATGTAGAAATTGTTTATTCTCATGTGTACAGGGACAAATGACATTTGTTTTGCTTAATACTTTAATACTGTGTGTATGTCCAAAGTTCTACTGAAGGTATTTTTTCACAGCAAAGTTACTACACGTCTCTAATTTAAAAATTCAGCGTTCCAAAATTTTAAGCGTTTCCTACCGGTGCATAATTATAACCGCCGCTTGCGTTTTTATTCCTCCCTTTTCTTACACATATATAAAATCATTAAAAAAAACATTAATTTATTTATTCCGATGTAATTATTCTAGAGCACGAAACGCGTTACACATAATATTTTCCACTTTGTAATTCATTTGGCACACAATTCAATATTATCTGTTTTAATAAAAATAATTTTTATATTAATTTTTACACATTCCAACATTTTCTTAAGTTGTTCATTCAATTTTGATATTATTTTTTTTATTAAAATAGTTTTAACATTATTTTTTTACACAATTTCAACATTTTAATTATTTTACTCATACAATTTATCTTTCTTACCAGGAAGACACTAGATGGTTCTTGAAAATGATTGGGATCGTCGAAAGTACTTGGACATGAACTTCGGACAGTTTATCCAAAATTTCGATCACAATATAAAATATCTTATTCAAAAATTGGAAAAATACAATAAAAATTGAAACAGGCAGACCTTTTCGATTGTATTTTCTTATTTCATCTGTAAATGATGACATTAAATAAATATACTGTTTAATAACAAAGACGGAGCATCTACTCAAATATGAGTATCCATTATGAATAACGTTTAAAAAAATTAATTAAAAATAAAAAATACATGTCGGATTTAATCCATTTCCTAAAAAATGTCTCTGTTTACGCTAGGTAACGAAATATTTACGTTGTCTTTGTTGCAAATATGTTTGTTTAATATAATGCTGTTATGCTCGGATATGGTTTTATCTATGTTATTAAGGCAGCTATAGCTGATTTTAACATTATTTTTGTTAAAAAATATTTTTAATGTTGGTGAATGGTTAAAATTCTTATGGATTAAATTTAGGAATTTTCTTTAGTTTGAACATTAAACGATTAAAAGTGGAATAAAACATAATTTTACGCTTACAGTGTTTCTGTTTTTTTTTTTTTTAACTTGTTTTTCTAAATACCTTATGATTATTTAGTTCTAAAGCCTTTATAAAAGACAACATCAATATTTCTGAAAACAAATGCAACTGCCGAAAAAATATAAGCTGTCCTGTAAACGGTCAATATATGACTGATAATATTGTATACTGAGCGAGCATACATTCCGGTAACGATGTTATATTTTATTTGGTTCCACTGAAAATCATTGGAAATTTCGTTTTTACCATCATCGAATGACCTGAGGCAATATAAAATACAAAAACAGCACTACTCTCTCCAAATATTTCTTGCAATTAAAGAATGATGGCATCTCATCATCAACCAACTGAGATCTTATAACAAGAGCTAAGTCTTATAAGGGGAAAGGAAATAAATGTAACTTATCTCTTGTTGAAAAATTGGTCATCTTAAAACACTTAAATAACCATAGCTTATTAAACAAGAGAAATGAATTGATTGTTACATGTAGACCTAAAAATAAATATCCGGATTATTTTTATTATAAATTACGGTTTGTTTTTAGGTAAATTACGGTTTGTTTTTGTTTATATATATCTTTGTGATGTCAACGAACATTCGTTGCCACTTTTGTAACGTCAACAAATACTCGTTGTCACTTTCGTAATGCTCGTTGTAGTAGAGACTTTGCAATCACAGATACAACTATAGTAACGCTGTTGAACAAGACTGGTGTCAGACGCCTTCGAATAACACTCGTACTAATAGTACTTGCTCGATAATACTCGCTCGATAATACTCGCTCGAAAAATAACCAACGAATAGTGATCCGAATAATAATCCGTATAGTGATCATTTAGAAACCACGCTAATTCCCATATATGCATTACCTTTACCAACACGTGATCTATTTATTCAAAATGGGATCGCCTGTGTTTGCTCTCTGCTGATCTGTGTTCAAACTCCAGTGTCGGCAGTGACACTTTATTCCTATATAACACCTCCCCTTTGAGATGGCTTTTCCAAGAGTCTATACTTCTTCAGCTTCGGTTCAATAGTTAGAAATTCTGTTGGCATTCTTTTTTCTTTTGCCATAAACCCTCGGTTCAACAATTTCTGATGGCATGGTTACGTTAAATGTCATATATATATATATATATATATATATATATATATATATATATATATATATATATATATTAATTTAAATAAAAACAGACCACTTTAAGGTTCCATGTAATAAATTATTTCACCACAGCCCTTTTAAAAGGACTGCGGATCATCAGACTTAACGGAAGTTGTATATTGATATCGAAGGGGTTGAGAAGAAAAAACCCATAAAGAGAAAAAGAGGAAGGAAGTTAAGAGAGAAGATGTCACTATCTGCTAACTCACTCATGTCTTCTCTCACCCCCCTTCACTTCCTCACTTCGTTAATTTACATATGTTTAATACGGCCCGTCAAAAATGAGTAAATTTTCTTTTCATTTTTTGTTTGGAAGTAAAGTCCGATGATCCGCAGTCCTTTTAAAAGGGCTGTGGTGAAATAATTTATTACATGGAACCTTAAAGTGGTCTGTTTTCATTTAAATTATTTGCTCTGAATTTACATTGAGCTCTCTGGATTTTATCCTTCTTAGGTTTACCCATACGGATTACCTAGTTTTTCATAAACTACATATATATATATATATATATATATATATATATATATATATATATATATATATATATATATATATATTTGCTACTATTGAGAGTGTGCACTTTACCCCTACAAATTCTGGTATTTGAAGATAGCAATTTTTTCTGTTCTTGTTTATTCATTTATGACATTATATATATACTGAAACTATATTAAAAAGATGTGTGCATTTCGATTTTTTATTAAACAGAAAGCAGATCTAAGGGAAGTTACTCAATTAAATTACACCGACGAGTTGAATATTTATCTTTATTCTTTTTTATTAAAATAATTATTTCTTATAATAATGCCATTTTCTGTTTTATATGTTAAGCTCGTTGCGACGCAACAATTCTGAACTTTTATTTTTGAAATTCTTATTTTTCAGGATTATTACCATGAGACATAAAACTTAAAAGTAAGACAAAAAGCAAGGCGGGGAAAAAACTAAAAAACTTTTTCACAATTACCGTAGACGGTAAAAAGAAAAAATAACAGAGTGGAAATACTTCAGAGCTCGATGACTAAAAGAAGTTAACATAGCGACTAAAATAAGGATAGATTACATAAACACATATTATAGGTGCCTCAAAAAAGTAATATTTAAGGTCTAAAAAATTAAAACGCATTTTTAAAAATGAAAAATCTTTCTTGAAGCTTTCTTTTAGTTTTAATTTTAAGCTAATAGATTAAATTCAATATTTCTAATAAAACAAATACTTTGCTTTATTTCAAACTGAATTTATATTGATTGGAATGAATTCTTTTTTTAATCATTAAAATTGCTAAAAATCAGCCATTTTAGCGAATCTGACATCACAAAATGAATCTCTTTATTAAAAAAAAACACTCAAAAATAAAATATATTTTTATTAAACTTTATTTGATTAACTTTTAACTGATTTAAAGTTTAATTAATCTGATTTGAAACAAATATTACTTACTTTTAGTTTAAAATATCGCAAGAGGCGGGTGTTTTATGGGGTGTTGACTACTCTCATGATAGGTTTGTGATTTTTTTTTCCAGGGGACACACTTGTAAAATTACTTGAAGAATATAACGTGTAAAATTATATAAAAGGGGCTACCCTTTTATATAATTTTTTTAACTACCCAGTAATCTTAAAAATTTAAGAAAATATTTTATATAATCTAATATTTTATTGAATTTTATGTACTTTGGCTTTAAAATGTTACTTGCGAAGACATTTGTTGAGAAAATGTTAAAAAATTAGTAATAAATAAATTTACTCTAGCGACCGCTCTTATTTTTTAATAATGTCGTGCATCGACGTTCGTATTTACAAAAATCGGTACACGTTTATACATAGACAGAAAATTCAAAATTCTTTTTAAAATAATGGGGTCGCTGAATTGTAGCAAGCATTTTCATTTATGATTAATAAATATAGTTTTTACTTAATAACAATATCACCTAACCGCTACAATTTAAGAAGGAAATTTAAAAGATTTAAAACATTATAAATTATTATAGCTAAAAAAATTTTTTTAAATGGAAATTATTTATTTTTTTATAAAAATTCATTATTCATGGAATTTTTTATAACGACAATAGTATACATAATATATTTTAGTCATAAAGCAATTTTTAATGAAATAACATTTTAATTTTATTGCATTTTATTGCAGATTTTCTATAACTGGGTGTCGTGATTTACAAAAAAGACGATGATTTAAATTCTTCAAAAGCGTGTGCTTATAACTAATAAATGACAATTTCTGTCTGTCTGAATCAAGTTGCCGCCTAAACCCGTGGACCAATATTGATGAAACTTTGCATACATGTTAAACTAACATTTAATTTGTTTTTTAAACCATTCACTCCATTCAATATTGAAATCTATATATATATAATCTATCAGTTGGGTAGATATATTTCCTCTAACGAAGCAATGTCACGCATCCTGGGCCTCGAAATTCACGAGCGGCAACAAAAGGTGATGAATCCATCTGTTTATCTTGAGAATGGTCAGCGTGTATATTTCACAGAAGATACTGCTTGAAACGTATTTGAGAATACACCAGAAACTACACTGATAGCTTTCTTCAAATTATGCCTAAGTGACCTGTTTGCTGTACGTTGAGATTCCCGTGTACTAGATCTGGGCACGTAATAGATTGAGCAGGCGCAAGCAAGGAGCACAAGTTGAGGACTGAGAAGAAAATGATGGGTGGGTGTACACGGTGCACCGCAATCAGAATGAGTGCTTCTTTCTGCATTTGCTGCTGCACACAGTTAGGTGTCTTACATATTCACAAACCTGCGAAAATATAATGGAGAAGTCTGTACGGTCTACAGAGAAGCCTGCGCCGAACATGGACTACTGGAGGACGATGCCCACTAGGACCATACACTGGAAGAGGTAGCAGTCAGCAGAGCACCAAGTCAACTCCGCCAGCTATTTTCCATCATGTTCATGTGGCAACTAAGTACATGCGTAAGATCAGCTATGACACCGAGGAAATGACGGTGTATATAGCTAATAGCGAACACAAACTGGCGGAGGACCAATTGGGTGTTTATAACACGATTATTTCGAGCATTGAAGGTGAAAGAGGACATCTATTCTTCCTCGATAACCCAGGTGGAACTGGCAAAACATTTATCATCAACTTACCTCTGGCTAAACTGCGCCAAAATGAAAGGTATATATATATATATATATATATATATATATATATATATATATATATATATATATATACTAACAATATTATATCTTACTGAAAAAAATTGATTGCAGTTTATTTAACAGCGTTTCCCTATTGAGGGGTATTCAGTCGATTTGAACCTTTTGAAAATCTTTATTCTACATTCAACACCATCACTTGATAAGACACCAGAAATGTTGAAACAAAATGTCTATTTTTGTAGTGATTTTATAAAATATTTATGTTATAATTTTCGAATAAATTATATTTGCTCTACTCTTTTTGGGTTATTTGAATTTATTCCGTATACACCAAACCTATACTTGTATATATATATATATATATAACACAAGCAGTTTATATTACGTCTACAATAACTATAAAAAATACTTCTCGTTTTCTCCTTGCTCTTTCTTTTTTTAAAAATGTCTGTTATGAAATAAAATTTAATAAAGTTGTGTGATGTTTGGCTAATAGTCGATTTTTTTCTTTTGAATTTAGTGAAAAAATCACACATTTTATCGTTACAATCGAATTAACCTTTTTTATGCAATATAAAAAAAGACTTGAAAGGAAAAATTTAATTTTCTAATTTTCAATCTAATGTTTTAATTTAATGTAACATGTGTGTCCCCCGTACGCTCAAAGGGAAATAGTCATAGCGGTTTTACCACTTGACTACATTATCTCTCGTACTGTTTTGTTTGCTTTTTATAATAAAAATCAAACAAAACACGAGAAATAGCCAAGTGGTTTTAGTTGAGAAAAACTATCAAATACTACGTAGCACAGTGGAGCAATGGAACTTGGCTCATGTAACGCTATGTATCTTTCCCAGTAACTAATAATAAAATAGAACAATTATGACAATATAAAGTAATAAAAATTTCATGAGGATTTAATTTACTACTGTACTGAGAGACGTGCTAATTATCCCAATACAGTAGCCGCCCTTGAAGTGCATTTAGGCAACACCACAGGTGGTGTTAATTTAGGGTAGAAGGGAGGTAACTATGTTTTAAAATATTTGTCTCCCTTTAAACCTGTTAAAAATTTTTGATTAGAGACAAAAATTAATTCCAAAATATTGTTTTTTTTTTTAATCATTATTATAGATCTTAAACTTTAGCTTGATTAATTAATCTAACAGAGGTAAACTTACTTTTATGCCAGTCACAAAGCAGGTAACTGAATAAATTATTTTTGCGAAATATCAATAATTATTTTCAGCAAAGAATATACGAGATCCATGGGTCTTTAATTCTATGAGTAAAGTGGCTATATTCACTGGTACAATCAATTTTCTTATTACTGTAGGAAACCAAACACTGATTCTGAATTCTGCTTCAATCCTTTTGGATGTTTTGGCAATATTTTTATTTGCTTTCATAACTATTTGTTGTAGATCTAATATTTACACAAACATCACTTTCACAAATTTTCAGACAAGCTGTAATAAACTTTGCCTATGCATGTTTAAAAATGTCTTTGGCACTTTTTTGCAGGATCTAAAAGTAATTAGGTGTACATCTTGATTCTCATGAAGAAATATCTTTATGCAACTTTAAAAGAAACAGTTCTTGAAATTTTATGTTAATATCAGTTTTTATAGATCGTCATTGGTTATCTGCTGAAGACTACTTTGCTTTCCATTACCTTCATCAAATATTTGGAGTATTGTAGCGGTTTGAATGTTGGGGTTATCATTCATGTACTGGTTTGAACGGCCAAGATTCAACCCATACATTTTTTACTTTAAAAATATGTAAGCAAACGAAAAGCAAACAAAGGAAACAACAAAAAACTGCTTCTATAGCAACAAACAATCTTCATTTAACTGTATGAAATACAAAAGCAATCAAATGTGTAATTTTTACATAGTAAGAGTTGTAATAAAACAGCAGGAGTTATTTCCCTTTAATTGTTATTTGAATTAGCTAAGACTAAGGAAGATCTATTTTTTTATCTGATCTCACAGAAAAGATTTCAGTTCATAAAATAATAGTAAGTTTCAGTGGAAAGAATATTCTTTGATAAGGTGTTGTAGGCTGAAATTCAGTATAAGATAAGTTTAAAGAAACTTGTTGATTGAGAGGAAATGTAAACTTCAATTGAATATCAATGTTGTGGTTCTGAGAAAAACAGAGGAAAAGAGAGAAAGAGAGATGGAGAGATAGTTGAAGATGTCGCTAAATATTTATAATGTTGTAGGTCACCTGATAGTCTCGAAGCACATAGACAGATTTTTTGGCGGTAAATTAATTTTAACCGTGCTGACGTAGACAAAAGCATCAAAAGATATTAGCATTAGTTGACCAATCAGGAGTCAGAGAAATATCAAGGCTCTGTGATCCACTTTTTTTTACAGATTTTGTCGATCGCAGTACTTTTTACATAGGAAATGTACTGGAATCCTTTTTAACTAATTAGTTAGATCACAAATAAAATATTATTAAATTGAAGTAGAACACTAAAACTCTCCTCTATGGTACATAAACCTTATGAATTTAAACGCATTACTAGATTGGCGGCAAAAGTGTCATCATTTTACAGTTCAAATATGTTGGATATAAACGTAAGTTTTATTGAACGGACTTTTTCCGAGCAGTATGGCATAAATCATTCTCCATTCTCCAAACATTCTCCAACACTGTAGCAAATCTTTTCCCCCTCGGAACTGTAAAACTGTTGATGGTTTCAATTTATAACTATTTCAAAGTTTGTCTATTTAGAGTCTGAGAATATTCACCTCACTTAAACTGAATTGACATTTTATCGGGATATTGACAAAGATAGTTTTGATGCTCACCTGCATCCGTACTGGTAATAAGAACATAGCCAATATATCGAAACGCAAAATCCAATCCTTGTAAGGCGCAATCCATGGATCTCTGGAATTATTGAACATTATGAATGGTAAAAAAAAAAAGATTCGTATACTAATAAAATGAAATTGATCTTGGAAAACACTGTTTTCTTACTAACAATACAATAACTTTTTAAACTTATCTAAGAGCAAAAACTGACAGTCTTCTTTTTGTTTCGATATATTGTATGATATCGTGTTGAACTATAGAGTTTTGAAAATTTAGTTTGACTCTATCGGGTAAATAGTATATATAAAAAATCATGTCAGAAACCGCAACTGTACAGCGAAGCACGACAGCTGCTTGTAAACAGCTTGTAGCATGTTTTATTAGATCTTATTTTATTGAGCAGGAACTCAATAAAAGTATGTCACGCTTTACTTGGCCTAACAATCCCATTAATAGCTGACTTAGTCTTGTTTCATATGCATGTGATAATTCGTGAATTAGGAGAGCAATTATTTAGACAGCAAAAGCTTGTTGGCATCAATTTATAGAATTTTAATACTAACAAAAATGTGCATTAAAAAAGAAAATGTTTTTTGTACGTTTTATTTATTTTGAAATGTTACAAATAAAAAAACTTGCTGTAGCAGAATATTCACTGAAATAAAGATGTAATTACAAACTTATAATTTCAAATAAATGTTATTTGTTTTAAGAATATGAAGAAAATGTTCTTGATAAAATAGTTGATATTCGATTGAAAGATTTTATGTAGAAAAATCTCAATGAGAAGGTTTTTAAAATGTTTGCATAAGTATTAGTAAACTTGTGATGGTGTCCCCTTTCCAGCACATATTCCACGACTGTATTTATTTACCCAGCATGGCCGTAGGATGTGACACATGGTCGCTTTAACGTGTGGTACTCATAATCATACATATGTGCCAAGGATCAATTACGTCTGAATAGGGAGCTCGGTCCTCACTGGGTGCCCCATACTTTTCGCCTTTGTGCGACATCTAAACTGCGTTTAGAAAATCATCATATGGGCCAAGGATAAAATTTGAACACTGTCCGCGGCCATTGTATATCACGCTGGTGTTTATATCCATCAACTGTCTTTGTTTAGTGCAATGAGGGAGACGCTACAGTAGGGATGGGATCCCCACGACGGTATTCATCTTTTAGTGCAATGTGGAAGGTGCTTCTGCGGGATTGGAGTCCTTCCAAGATCTTTCCGTGAATTTCCCGAACAAAGAAAGGCAGCAAATCGGCCAAGAACAGATACTACACTTAGTATTTACTTGCCACCTCACGCTAGTAGGATCTGACACAAGGTGACCTTAATGTGGGGAGCCCGAGCGCGTGCACCCGGTCCAGGTCCAAAAACAGTTCAGCTCCCGTAATTTTCGGTTGCACTGGCATCGGTATTACTACCGATCACCGCCCCCCTGTTTTGTACAGTGGGAGGTGCTGCCGTGGTGACTGTTCACCGAGACCCAGGCGCCTCTTAATAACATTTTCAGTTGCGCTCCGTCTGCAGAGACACAATTGAGAGTTAGACTATAGTATTTTCCACCCGAAGGCGGATACTACACACTAAATATACGTGAAAGCCGGGTATATTTACCCGGACTCCCCACTAGGACTGCATATGTCTGAAGGTTATTTTGTTAACGTAATAATTTTCTTAGCGTTGCTTATTTGTGGTACAAGGACGAAGGCGTGGGGTACTCAGTGAGGATCGAATTCACTATTCAGTCGTAATTGATTCTAGCCTGCAAGGAGCTTTCAAAGGAAATTTACCTAGTCTCCTATATGTACCACAAATTTGGTTTAATGTGGGGCACCAAACATACAGACCAAGATGAAAAATTGCCCGGTTCCTGCAAGCATTGTCACGCTGGCACTTTTAGTGCGATAAGTGCTTTTACAAGAAAAAAATGTCCAGTAAGATACACTTGGTATTAGAAATTAAAATTAAAATCTGGTATTACGTTTCTAAAAGAAGCCATTATCCTGTATTAGTCTGGCATCGGTCGGTCTCGAGAGACCCCCTGTATATGTGCCCGAAGAGTTATGCCTTAGCTGCTGATGGCGGCGCAGCATCTGTTATGCCTGTACAGGTCCACACCGGCGTGACAGTCTCGATTGCAACGAATGCATGTGAAGACGCACTCCCCGATGTCGCTGTGTCGTTTTCACACCTTCGAGCACACTTCTCTCCGGCAGCAAACGTCCGTTTCCCTTTTATTCGCTCCAGCCCTCGGTGTAAATCGCGTCTCCAGCGTCCTACCACGTCTCAACGTCCAGGTCCATCGCCCCTCATGTCCTCTTCGCAGACGTCCTTGAAGCGTTGCTCACGTGTGCCCCTCTCGGCAGTGCCCAGTTCCCCGTACAGAAGACCTTCAGAATCCTGTATATGGTTCATAAAAATCGATATTAATTTCAGTTGTCTACTTATAACTCATTATTAATGCCTATAGTCCATTAAAGAATGATCCTGTGGATTTTAATGCATTAAGACCATGCAAACCTTTCATTTTTTTTTATAAACATAACCTCACTTTATTTAATGCGAAAACAACTAAAATATCTTGTTTTGAAGCCAAATGACAAAAACAGAATCCACCCCGGATAAATTATTAAGGAAACAATATGTGTTGATATGGAAAGAGGAGTCATGTACAAAAAGTACGTGTTTTATTAACGGAAAAAAATATTTCTGTAATTAGAAAAATGAAGTTAACGTCGGCATGGGGCGTGTGCGTACTACCTACGAAATCTCTCGACCTGGGTGGGGGAAGCACGGTTGGGAGATCTGGGCAGTGCATTGTGACCCTCACTATCTTATCAACATTTGCTTTTTTTTACCTTAATTTATATACGTTACAAATTAAACAAAGTACAGCTGTCTATTAAGGATGAAAAATTTCCGCGGATTTTGATGTCATTCTGGGGTCTTTTGTTTTTTGTCAAATTTGTGAATTTTTTCTCCTGTCAAATCTCGAAAAAACACTATATAAAATTCACTATTTTTTATTCATAATGTTGAATGTGTTAAAATTATTAAACTTTTTTAAGAAGAAATATCGCAAGTTGAAAAATGTTAGAAAAAAAAAACAATGTTAAAAATTGTCACAAGACATTGTTGATTTATTTTAAGATGGAATGATCAATTATGACATGTCTATAATTTCATTTAAATACATTGCATTTATTTTCAATTTTTCTAGCTGAATTTTTTTTTACCTATATTTCATATTATCCATTATTTACATTATTCAGACTATAGTCCTCATCTTTGTCGCCATATTTATTACAACGATTCGGTCCTTGATACAGATACTGAACCATTATTGTAGATAATGACGTTACAATAAAATTTGTATTTTATATGAATATTATAAACTTTTTACTTTTTAGTACTATAAAATAAAGTTAGTCATTAGTTGTCATAAGGTGTAAATAAATAAATATTATAATCGTCTAAGTTTGTTTTTTTACACGTTCCTTTGAGAAAAGTGTATTTTAAAGAAAACCAGACTGTTTGTAAATTGTTACAGTTGTGTGAAAATCCCTATTTTTAGAATTAGTAGTTAAAATACCGTCAAAATTATTTCTTCTTTGTGAATTGTTGCAGATTCAATTTTTGAAAGTGAATAAAATATACACAGATGTCCTCAAGGACAGTGGATAAAGGTGTTAGTTAGATCCAGTGACAGGACCCAAAGAGTGTGAGTTCAATTCCCGGTTAAGGCAGTGGAGAACTTGGAGAGGGGAATTAACAGGAGATAAGTGATAACTGACATCCATTAAACATGACACGTGGAACTAGAACAGTCTACCCCAGTGAGCGAAATAAAGGGTTCAGTTCGACATTCCAACCACCTGAAGAAGGCCCGAGTATACAACGGATGAAATGTTGTAATAAATATGGCGACAAAGATGAGGACAATAGTCCGAATAATGCAATTAGTGTACATAATACCTTATCTCAGAAATATAGACAGAACTGAAAAAATATATTTTATTGTGTTTACTGACCAATCACAGATGTGGTCTGATGCCCTTGTAAAACTTGGAATTAGGGTCCCTGGGAGCCTATTGTTTTCTCATAAAAGAAGTCAGATCAGCGGATAAGATCAGAAAGAATTCAGATTTCAAGGCAGAAAGCACTTAAACGTAAGTTACGAAAGAATCTGTCTAGCTGCAGGGAGGGGGGGGGCGGAAGTGTTTTTTGACGTTCTCATGTAAAAGTCGCAAGACGACGCTAGGAGAGCAAAAGACATCGGCTTCGCAAGAACAACACCGGTGACAAAATGGAAGAACAAAGAAAAACTTTAAAATCGAAAATGAAAAGAAAGCATAAAGATATATCTAAAATATCGTTATGACTCCCAGTAAAACATGTCCGTAGCCAAATTGAAAGAAAATCGAAATATATTTCAAAATATTGTTAAAGCTCACACACTTTTCTCTATTATTATGTTTGTGAAATGTTTGTATTTTCTGCCTCATCTGTTTTTATTTTTTGCTAGCAGTAGAGCCCGGCGTTGCCCGGGAATGTAACAGTATGAGATAGATCAAGTATCGACCATCATAAAGACTGAAAAATAAAATTGACAAAGATTATTGTTTAAGGTTGACGGACACGCATGTCTTAATTAGTTTTTTGTTTAGTTTTTTTTTGTTTTTTTTTGTTTTTGTTTTTTTACGAATTGGTCAAACGCAAACAAAAACATTGTTTTCAATCGTTATGAGTCTACCGATTAAATAGAATTTTATTAGAAACAATTGTCTTATAAATGGAATTTTAAAAGCATTCTGAATGTAAAAATAAAGAAAAAAAGTGTGCAAGACAATAAGAAACGCTACCTACCAAAAAAAAGTGAAGTTTTGTTGAAATCGGTTGAAAAATGTAGGAAATCCGATCCCATATATAAACGAACACACGCACACACACACACAGACAACCTAGGTTTTTTATAATAAGTATAACTTGATATGAGTTGTACACACACACACACACAAAATCTGCGTTTTATAATAAGTAAATTTCCTATCACTTTAGCGAATAAAAATCGTATTGTTACCCCCATACTTGTATTTTCTGTTCTCTGAAATTTAGGTTTCTCTTCATACAATGACTGCCGGGATGACAACACATGTTTAAAAACCCTCGATGATGGGACTTGTGATATTACGGGAGTGACTTGCCTCCTTTTATAACAGGAACCTTTATCGCAATTGTAATGCAAAACACACATAAATAATGAATTGTATGAAATTGCCATACAATTTCCCATATTTTTTATTGTTATTATGGACGTTTTGTTTGTACTGTTATTTCTCATGAACACAAGCCCAATTTTATGACAGCATGGTGTGAGTGAATAACCCCCACAATGTAAAAAGGATTCTTCTAAAGTATGTGATCTACTCTAAAATAAAAATATGCAATTTTACTTAAAGTAGCATACAAAAACAAAGATTTTAAAAGAACTGAGTTGTAATGTTCCAGTATTACAATCTCATCCAGAGTTTATTTGCTGGAAAATTATACGATCCAACCCAAATTTAATTATTTAATTTCTGAATTATGTTCAAACTGGTTGCAACAGTGATAGCATTACAAGTGGCAATTTCCTTTAGTTATCATATGATATTTGTTTAGTATATTTATTTGGAATGCTGCAACTTACATTAACGCGTCTTTTTCCTATCACTCTAGCGAATAAAATCGTATTGTTGCCGCATACTTTGTAATTTTCGTTCAAGTTCCTTCGAAATTTAGGTTTTTTGATTGTTTTCGAACTCATTTTATTATTCTTTAATTTATGTTTACTCATTATTATTTCAGGTAATAATCCACGTGAGCGTAGTTGATCTAAGAAAGGTTGCGTGAATATTTAGATTGTGCTGCAAATATATGCAATATCCACAAAACATAAAATTATTTATAAGAAATGGCGAAATGGTAACGATATTCAATCACGACAAAAAAATACATGTTTGAAACAACAAGATTAAATTTATATACAATTTGACAATTTCTTTGTTTGTAATGATGTGTGCAAAGGTATATTTTAAAGAAAAAGTTATACGAGTCAAAGGCGTGCAGTGTATGGAAAATGGATATTAAGAAAATCAAACAATACCAAGGACAGAGCAAAATTTCCTTCCTTTTCAAAAAATTGTCCGCAATATATATATAATAACATATATACAAATATATATATATAATAACATTAATGCAGATGAAAATATATACATGAGGGTCACATATATATTTTAATATATTATATATATAATTCATATTAATTTTTTTTTTTTTTTTTTTTTTTTTTTAACATGGACACAAAAAAGCAATATCACTAAACAAATGATTTATGAAATCAACCCCATACAGGGGTGATCTAAAATTTTAAATTATGGCGGGAAAATTACCCCAAGCGCCACCAGCTATTGCCTAAACTCTTAAACTAGAAAAAAAATAATAAATAAAATGTAGTTATTATATATATATATATATATATATATATATTATATAATTTATATATAATATATATATATATATATTATATATATTATGTATATATATATATATACATGGTTCATATATATATATAATTATATATATATATATTAGTGGGTTAGTTCCTATAGGTGCCCCCTAATTTGACTGTGCCCACGATATATTTATATATGTGTGTGTGTATGTATGTATATATGTATATATTATATATATATATATATAATATATATATATATTTTATATATATTTATGTTTGTGAATATATTTATATGTTGTATGTTGGGCTATATATATATTATATGTGTGTTATATATTATATATATGTTATGCATCTATATATTATATATTTATATATATATGTTGGTATATATTGTTATATATATATGTATATATATTATATTGGTAGTTGTTATTATAGATGAATATATTTATATATATGTTTATTTGTAGATATGTATGTGTATGTGTATATATATTTATGTATGTTTGTGGATGTATATGTGTGTTGACACCCTATTATAGGTTTAGTTTGTTTGTGTGTATGTGTGGGGTATGGAAACTTTGGTATGTCATCCTGCCACAGTAGTTAGTCTATGTGTGTATATATGTACTGGTGTATGTATTTACACGGGCATATATTTATATGTGAGTATGTGTGCATAAGGATTTGTTTATATGTATATTTGTGTGTATGTGTAGTTGTTATCATAGATATACATATATGAGCGTATATGTTTATGTTTATATATTTATATGTATGTATTTCTGTATGTATATGTATGTATGTGTGTATGTTTATGTCTGTTAATTTGTGTTTGCTGCCGCGTGTGTATATATGTATATACGTATGACTGTACACTTATTTCTGTGGGTTTCTTTATCCTGTTTTCTTCGCCTAATATATAATGAAACTATTATCAACTTATATGATTAAAATATATTTTTATTGATATTTGTGGTTTTAGAATTTTCGTTTTAATATATTAAATAATATTATTTTTAACCATTTGTATCTTTGTATATTTGCTCCCTTAAGTTATAATTTAATAAGTGGTTAGCATTTATTTAATGATACTTTAAGTCTTAAATATTTATTAGTTGTGGTATCTGATTGTCTATGTCATTGTCTGTGGATGTGTGTACGTGTATTTATCGGTGTCTATGTGTATGTAGAATGCATTCACATTTAATTGTGTGTGTGTATAGGTGTTGGTTTTTTCCTTTTTTCATAAAGGGTTGTAGAGATGTTCCTGTCTCGTCGCTTTTTTTTTGTGTTTTCCATTTTTTTTGTGTGTGTGTGTATATATATATATCTAAATATGTATGGGTGCTTTGTATTATAATCTGATTGTGTTTTTGTTGTTTTTGCGCGTGAGTTTAAGACCACATTCACATTTTAGAATAAAAAATATATATACATGTATTGTCAAATGACCGGATATATTGTAGCGTCTTGCCGAACGTAATTTCAACGAAGAAATAAATTGAATAACATATGTATTTTTTTTCCTTTTCTCAATAATTTTGTAGTTTTTAAACTTAATAGTGATTAAATTTGAATTTTAAAATTGCCAGTTTTTAATTTTAATTTTAATATTAAATTTTATCATAATTTTATAATTATTGGTTAGTATAAATTATTTTTAATACCCGTATTTTAAAGATCTGAATAGCTATTATAACATGAGTTCGTTGTCAAGCTTTTGAATCTTTCTATACTTGGTTTTTGATTGGTTATTCTAGCTTTTGTAACAATGTTTCCCCCTAGTGTAGGATCGTTAATTAATCTGAAACTTTTAAAACCATTTATTTTATCTTCAACATCATCACTTGATAAGACAAAAGTGTGTTGAAACAAAATGGCTATTTTTGTAGTGATTTTATAACATACTTATGTTATAATTTTTTATAAATAATAATTATATCTGCTCTACTTTTGTATTGAGCACTCTTTTAAAAATAGTAATTGTTATTGGAATTCATTCCGTATATACCAATTATATATATATATATATATATATATATATATATATATATATATATATTTCAATATTATATAGGACTTCCAATTTTGGAGCTATGATTATTAATAATGAATATGAATTTTTGTTTGTGATTTATTTCATCAAATGTTTATTAATTTTGGAGAGTAATTATACAATTTTTTGCTCAAAAATAGTGTAATAAAAACCTCGGATAATTCCAGTAAGCTATCTTTAATCATTTATAAAATACAACGGTTCAAAGCTTAAAGCAATTGTGCAAACCCACTTTTTCTGTATATTTCTCAAAATCCCTCGTCCTTTGGGTCAGTAGTCATTTCAGCACAAAGAAAAAGCAAGTCAACTAAAACGTTAGTCACTCGTTTCGCATCAAATTTGTGTTTTAACTTTTTTATAAAACACCTCTTTCAAAGAACTTGATGAAAATATGTGGTTTGTTTAATTACTATATAATAATAATGACCTCAGATATGTTTATTTTTATAGCATTGAATAAGTTTTATTTCGTTTGAATTTTGTTAAACTGCAACAATTTCTGTTTTAAATTATTAAATGTTTCAACGCATTTAAGGATAAAAGTATTATCATTATAAAAAATTTCAATTCAGTACATTCTTTTTTTAGTTTTGTTTCATTTTTGAAATCAGATTTGGTTAGGTTGATTTAATCAACATCTCAATGGGTTATTTAATAGAAATGACATTTTTAGTATCCAAAAATTTGAAAATTAAAATAAAAAGTAAAAAAATTTTTTTTCCAATTGGTTTATTTTGCAAAACCTTTTTCATAAATCAACATCTCAATGGTTATTTAATGCCGACAAGATTTTTAAAATTTTATGAAATAGAATATATTTTTTTTTCTAAATAATTTTGGTTTGGTTAAGTTTGTTTTACCATGTTTTTATACAATATAATGGGTTTTTAAAACGACCAAAATTTTTATTTCTATAATGGACATTTTTTTCAAAAATTTATAAAAAATAATATTTTTTCATTCATAAACAAATTGTTTCAACTAATTTTATTAAAGTTTGCTTTTTTCTAGTATTAAATCATTTTTTAGACTTTCACAAAAATAGAAAAATAAAAACTTATCTTGTTGAACTATATTTAGAGTTGAGGAAAAAACCTCGCTAGAAAGTTATCTATTTACATTTTTAAAAAAACCTTTTACATCTTCTGTTATATAGTCTTAAAAAGGACGGTTGATTACTTTACAAAAAAACTATATTTTTCTTAGTTTTTAAAACAGTATTTAGAAAGAAAATAGGTATAACTCATAAAAGATTACAAATTTTAACCTCACAAAAGAATGCATTTTTATTTGAATAATTAGTGTTGCTTTTTAACATGGAAACTGATTTACTAAGTTTGGTCCAAGAAGAAAAATCTCTTATTTCCCTCAGTAAAAGATAAGAGTTGCGATTTAATAAGCTGAAGTTGGATTTGATTAATTGTTTATTAAACAAAGGAAATTCTTATCAAACGATCCATCTCTAGATATATATTCAATCAGTTATCAGTTCTGTTAATATTAATAAACTTAGCATATTCTATGGCCAATTAATTTAAAAGAGAATCAATCTTAATAGTTTGGTTTTGAAAAAAATGCAATTGGAAAATAAAAAAAAAAAAGAATAAAAAGATTTCTAGTGTATCGTAAAATAACCTAAATTAACCACAAGTCACCGTAACAAATATTTTTTTTTATGTGATGTTTCAGGATGTGTTTTTCACAATTTCCTATCCTTTGTAGTTTTAAGCAATGCTGTCATCCATTTACACAAATCATTAGGTAGGTTTCTCACCATTTTCCTCAGCCTTTATTGTCATGTGAATATCAAATTTTCAAAGCACTTTCTTTATTATGTTTGGATTTTTTATGTCATCTCCTGATTTTAAGTACAACTCTCCGTTTTGCTTTCATGTTCTATGAAACTTTTTCTTTATGATCAGCATCCTTCTTAATAATTTTTTAAGAATAACAATGTTTTTTTTCCATAAAGTCAAATTTTTCAGCATTAGCCGACATATAGGATTAATATTGCATTGTAGTTCAGCGATCTTTTGTATTTCTAACAGAATTTTCCTAATACACTGTTTAGCTTTAGAAAGGCATTTTTTGCTATTCCAATGCGCCTTCAGCTTTCAGTACTTTCTCGATTTTGTCATCTTCAATCTGTAGCTTTTTAAAACTTACGGTCAGTCCTTTCTGCTTGCTTTTCTTTACTACTTTGTCTAGGATTTTCAACAGTTTTCTTCCTATATCTGACATTGATACAGTCTCATCTGCATATCTTATATTGTTAATACTTCTAATTCGGTGAGGATCATCACACTGTATAGGTTAACTAGATCCAGTAAGAAGACACATTTGTGTTATGCACTTTTCTATTTTTGTGTATGTGCTCAATTCATTTTTTTGTCTGATTGTAAACATTCTGGATTATTCGAATGTTTGTCAAATAAATCAAGCTTCCTTAGCAGCTCAAATACATCTTTGTGTTGTATCTTATCAAATGTTCTTGTATAGATATACATATTTTGCATTGCTTGCTCCAATATCATTCTGTTCATAAATATAGCATTTCATGTGCCAATGTCTTTAACAAAACACATTTTCTTGTCATATTTCTGGTTTAATTAAGTGACCCATTAAGCTGACTGCATAATATATTTTGCATTCATTTATAGCTAGTTTCTTGGGTAGTGCTATGAAGATGGATCTACCAAGGTCTTCCAATATATCACCACTGTTATATACTTTATTATTTTACTAATCTTGTCAATCCTGAAAATATCTAAGGCTGATACTATCTCTAATACAATCCCAACTGATCCTGTTGGTGTGTTACTGTTCACCTTATCCAGCACCAATCTTACTACAGACTTTAATATTTTATGCATTGTAGCTTTCCCTCATGTCAGGGAAAACTTCTCCAATGTATTCATTCCATCTTTCAAGCATTTTTTTTTTCTTACAAGAATTTGCTCCCGGGCTTCTCCATGCCCACAAGCATCTGGAAAGCTCTTGAAACCAGATTGTGGTTATTTGTCTATAACTATTTCATCATCTCATTCCTTTCCTACTTTTCAATTTAGATCTCTTACAATGATGTAAATTCCCTGCAATTTGCATTAAGTCAGTATGCTGTAAAAGTTATCAATTATTTCTCTCATACAAAAGATGTGCTCGAAGATCTAAAAAAAAAAAAAAAAAAAAAAACACTTACAACTTCTATTTAAATTTACTTTAAACAATTGTACAAACTCCCCACTCCTACCGCCATTTCACATATAGATATCTAACACGTGAGTCAGCTCAAAAATAAGGTAATTTTTGTTATGACACATTAACATGAAAAATTCAAGGATCTAGCTGACCAATTGTTACAACTTTCTTAAAAACAAAGGTATTCCTGTTCAAACATTTCAAAGTTTGAAAGAAATTGCAATGAAACTCATCCTAAGTGATGAGCATTAAAAATTATTCCGCACTGTAATAAACAGTTCTGACAAAGAATTGTCTTAAAGATATTCGACTATAATCATGCCATTATTTTTTTGTTCCGGTTCAGAAAATATACGGCCATGCTCGATATTATCAAGCTAAAAATAGTCACAGAGAAAGGTATGCATTAGTAAACTGGCAAGTTTAACCAAATATTAGGTACAGAAATCAACATAAAGCAGACAAGCATATTCATTTAAACATATGTGGAAAAAAAAAATTAAAAAAAAAAAATAAAATAAAAAAAAAACATCATACAACAAAATATAAACACTTATCCAATAAGAGAAAAAGCCAGAAATGTCATCAGAAATATCAGCAGTGAATTTTTAATTATCAAAGAAATGTTCATGGACTCAATATTATCATCCTAGTTAATATTTTCTCATTCTTTGACATCTAGTCAGAGAGACGAGGCATACTGCTTAATATTTTAAAATATTTGTGAAATACTATGAAAATTTGCATATATACACTCACAACAACACATAGTAAGTTTGAACTCTGTATGATTGTGTAGAAGTCATGGTATTGTATTATATACTAATTTTTTGCTTCCCAAAAACTTTTAAGAAATTCTTTTTTGTTGAGGAAAAGTTTCTTGCTGCCAATGTGTTCAGGAAAAAAAAAACTAGAAAAAAGTAATAGAAAATAAAACAAACTGGCATTCAAAATAAAACTTCTCCACCTCACCTTCTATTAATTAAAACAGTAATTTAATAAAGACAAACCATTAAGAGGTTAACTGAAATTCAATTAAGCCAGGCAAAGTCACTACACAGTGCTGGAGATAAAGACTGTCAGTTCTTTAATAGATTGTATTCTTTGAAAAAGCACTGCTAAACAAGCAAGATGAGGAAAGAGAGAGAAAACATCTGTTCAAATTAAAGAAAAGAATTTTAAGGCAAGAAAAACCTTTCCACATGCACACCTTTATTATTTTTTTTTTAAAGACAAAGAATAGTTTGCTGTCCCCTTAACTTGTCCAGGAGTTACATTTGTGGTTATTTTTGGAGCTGATGGTCACCACATCGGGTTAAAGTTTGAAGATGGTTATGTACAAATATGGCATGAAGATTACTAACTCTTAGTTTCTAATTTTGATACACTGCTTAGAGAATTGCCTTTGTTGATCCATTTCAAAATATAAACTGAAAAGATTGTGTGTGTGGGAAGAGAGAGAGAGGAAAAAAAAAAGAGAGAATGAAATTCAAATGCCAATATTTCTCTTTATGCAGAATTCATTCAGGAAGGAAAAAGAGAGAGAGACAGACTGAGAGAGGTCAACTGGACATGAATAATTAGTCTAGCATAGAATCAAAGTGCAGAGAGATAAACCAAGGCTAGCAGATTCGCTAACATGACTACAGCACAATTGGTTGTGACATGTCAGGGAAAGACTGGGCTGCAAAACAGCTTTCAGCCCCTCCATTCAGGCAGACATGGATTTAGTCCGATTTCAAAGATCCAGAAGCCCCTGCACAATCGGCAACTTTCTTTTCTTGTTTTTGTCGCATTATTTCAGCATCCCTAAGGAAAAAAAAAAAAAAAAAAAACAACAATCATGAAAAAACTGAATGACTTAAAGTTGTAGAATATAGAATTGTAGAGATAAAAAACACATTTGTTAAAATTGACTATAACTGAGAAACTGAATTTATTAGATCAACATAAGCATCACTTATCTTGTTTGAATATTTCGTTATCTTAACGAGAAACCAGTGAATTAACTTAAGACTCACTAAATTATTGACTGAGCATCCATATATTTACCAGTTTTGAATACCAGAACTAAATACTATTGTGAACCCAATATAAGATATTAAAGGCCTTGGATTATTTACAAGAAAATAAGTTCACAAATATAAGAAAATTACCAGAAATCTCTACTATTTTGAAGAGTAGTAAGAGAAGAAATGCGAAGAAAAGCAACTTTATTTTTACCTCCGTCGTCTTTCCTCAAGTGATAACCCTTTGTTAGCACCTTTTTGGTCAGCTCCTGACTTTTTGCTCATATCCTGCTGCTTTTTTAAGTTCTTCAGACGAGCCTTGTCTCTTTGGTTGCCACCTTTCAATAGAATTCAATGTAGACATTTAGAAACCTTAAATATTTATTTCAGTGCTACTAACATTTTTTTTTTTTTTTAGAAATTGGATGTAATTCAAGCATCTGAAAAGTGTACATTAAATAGTAGTCAGTGTAGAAATTACATTTTTCTTCAAGCTTACTGTTTTTTCAAAATTAATTTTAGAACCATACTGAATGTTTAAATAAAAATTTTAATATTAGTACAGACTTCACTCACTGTGTGCACATTTCTACCAGAAATATTGACAATTCAATTTCCACAAAACTCTAGTAGCAGAGAATTTACCAGAGCTGATTTATGTCATCAGGAACAAAGAAAAAAAAAGTAATTGCACTTAACATTTGTCATTTGAAAATTAGCATGTTTGACAAACATGAAATTCTATAGATTTCTTACTCCATGAAGACAAGTAACACTCAACTCTTGTTGAGTGTTATTTGTCTTCATAATTCCTGAAAAAGTTAATTGTGATGCATTTACAGAGACATGCCCTAACTCAGGCTTATTTTAGTGTACACCATTTAGTTTCACTAATGTGCCAGATTACATTTCACCTGAGAAATACTGTCCTATTATAATTGATAGATAATTTGCAAATAAGTATTTTTTTAAGTAAATCTATGTCCTTATCTACTAACTTTGTATAATATTGAAGGAATATTTTTTAAATACCAAAAACAACTCTAAAATATGCAGACTATTGTTTACTGCTGCAGTTATCATCCACTTCAATTATTTCAAAGCAAATTCAGAAATCAATTAATTATCAACATGTTAAAGAAAAAAAAAAAAAAAAAAATTATTGAATGATAATAAAGCAAATTGCTAAGTCCTATAGCATTATTGATTTAAAAAGAAAAAAAAAAAAAAAAAAAATCACACCCACCTAGAATTTACATCATAGGTGTGGCTAACATTAATCTATTTTAAAAAAAACAGGAAATAGCAAGATAATCAGAACAAATCCAAATTCAGTAACTGAATTACTCATCAATGCCAGGTAAGAGGTCAAGACTAGCTGAAGTACCATCAATGCCAGGTAAGCAACCTAGATCACAACGGTGTATAATGACAATAAAACAATTCCTTAGAAATGGTGATAAAATGGTCATTTTTCTTTTTAAGTCTATACAATTAGATGTTTCTCCACAACATGGTTTTGGTTTCCCTCTAATTGTTTATTGTTAGATACTTCCACCCAACATTAAAACCTTCATTCCTCCATGAAGAATTTAAAAAAAAAAAAAAAAAAAAAATGTTTGTAGGTGACAAAAAGTTCTGTCCGTTTTAAATGAAAAAAAAAAAAAAAGCTTCACAGTATGTGTAATTTATATTTAGTCTTGAAGTAATTGCCATTGGCATCAGCACCTTCTGCCAACATGTCTCCAACTGTTCAATGCCCTTGCGGTAGAACTTTGGGGGGGGTTGATGCAAAGAAGTCCATGAGGGCTTTGCAAGTCTGCTTCATTGGTGGAAAGGATTTCCCATGAAGATGATTATCCAGGGAGTGGAAGAGGTGGTAACGGATGGCGCAAGGTCAGGTGAATAAGGTGGATGGCACAAAGTCTCCCACCCAAGTTGTTGTATGGTATCCCCTGACCACTCCGCAACATGTGGCCTGGGCGTTGTTATGGTGAAAACACACACCTTTGCGATTCACCAGTGCTGGCTCCTTCTGGCTGTTACTGCGTTTCAATTGCTCTGAGTATGGTCTCCGGTGACTGTTTGGCCCGTTGGTAGCAGTTCTAATGAACCCTGACGACCTGTCCACCAGACACAAAAGCATAATCTTGCGTGGGTGCATGGCGGTCTTGCGGTGTGAGGACAGCATCCTGGGGACAACCAATGTCTGGGTGCTTGGGAGTTTCATACAGAACCCACTTTTCATAACAGGTAAGCGTCGATTGAATAAGGATGTAGTGCGGTGGCGAAAGCAACAATCACGCAGGCTGCCACTCGTTGTCCTTGTGGACCTCCAACGGCATTTTGCGGAACCCACTTGCTCATTTTGTCACGTCTTACCTAGGTGATGCAGGTGAAGTCTGTTTCATCAGGCGTTGAATTGTCTTGTTCACCACATGTTAAACTACTGTCCTCTTCAATGGCCGCCTTCAGGACTCCGTCATTCAAGACCTGTGGTCATCCCTGTGAGGCTCATCATAGAGACAAATCTCGACTTGAATTTTCAAAACCAAGCCTTGTAAAAATACGTTCATCCACAGCACTATCCCCAAACACTTGACATATGTGGCAACTTGATGCAGCTGCTGATAAGCCCACTTTGAAATTGTAAAGCAAACAGCCCCGAACGTGATCTCTAGACACTGCCATCCTTCTCACAGATGTCCGGCTTAAAACTGATGGCCGGGCATGGTGCGTGTGTTTTTTATAACGTCTGATGTTCCTACTTCCAGCTGTCCGAATTTCAAAACAATTGCTAAAAGCATTTCGTATATATTTCAACTTCATTCAATGACTAATCAAAAAACAGACAAAACTTTTTTGATTACCTTGTATTAAACTATCAGCATCCAATAAGATGCATACCAAATTTGAGGATGCTGCATGAAGGTTTACTCTATCCAATTATAAATTCCAAAATCAGGAAATAAACAGATGCACATTGCATCTAGAAACACAAAAATCAGTTTGCTACCTTCTATTTTATTAATTTGCTAGTAGTCTCTATTCTCCTATCTGAATGTGAACACTATTGGCAGAAGCAGAGAGAAGGACCCAAGCCTTTGAGAACAAAGGTATGAGAAAATTCCTTGGCATCTTCTATTGGGAACATAAAACCAATGAATTTGTGCAGAAAAGGATTGAAGATTTTGTAGGCCACCAGGAACTTCTTGCCACTGTCAAACAGAGAAAAATGGTGTGGTTTGGACATACTACAAGGCATGACAGTCTGTGCAAGACTATCATGCAAGGCACCGTTGAAGGTGGACACAGGAGAGAATGTCAACGCAAAAACTGGTTAGACAATTTCAAACAATTGTCAAGTATGACTGTAGCAGAATTGCTGATGACTGCCATTAATAAACCATTGTTGAAGAGATTCAGTGTGGCTTCTGCATTCAGATCCCCCCCTATGATTACTAAAGTCAAGGGGATCATGATTTTATTAATTAGATTTATTATTGTGACATTAAACTCAAGAGAGGAACATTTATATAAATTCTGCAATATCTAAAAATAGTCAACATTCTTGAAATAAGCACATTTTCAATTTTAAATATGTATGTAGATAGGTATTGTACAATTTTAAATTGGTTTGCATTAGAATAATTATTTGTTTGTTGCAATTACAGACTTGAATGAAACATTAAATACAAGAATTTTTGGAACTTTATTAGAATTAAACAAGCTATTTTTAACTTGAAATTGACTTAAAACAGTTTGCCAAGTGTTTAATATTCTGAAAGGAAATGAACTTTAGATATTAAAAGAATTTTCTCTGTAAAAAATTTTCTAGATACCAATTTTAGTTATTTTTTGTAGATACTAAATAAATCCAACCAGAAATTCCATTATTTATAGCAAAGATTTGCATTAAAATCAATAAATACAGTTTCAAAGGATGATTTTTTTTTTACTGTTAGTTCACCCAATACAAGGTCCAAGGGTCACTCAAGGGGAAGGGTGAGATTGTTGAAGAGATCATTATGAGGATAAGTAGGACAGATATTTGACCCTGGACTTAAAAGGACCAAGACTGTAGTTGTCAGGGAAGCATTTTATTAAGAGTTTGTTCTATAAAGTAACAGTTCTATAGAAGAGAGAAACTGGAAGACAAAGAAAATGGGAATGGTTTGCCACTGTGAACATGGCATGGTGGTTCCTAGCTGTGAAGGTTTGATCTTTTTTTTTTTTAAAATCATTCTACTCCAAGCAAAGCAACAAAGCCACTAGAAGAGTGAAAGAATATAAGAAAAAAGAAAACATTAAGGAGAGAGGTCAATGAAAGAACAAGAATTAAGGAAAAAGAAGATAACAATTTAAATTTTTGAAGATCAAACTTGATTGAAAAAGCAAGAAGCCAGGAGAGAGTTCCAGAAGTGAAAAGTGCGAGAAAAGAAACTTAGTATAGAATTTAAAGTTACATCTAGCAATTTCAACTGCAAAATGACAAGATCTTGACACCAATCTTTGTGTTTAAATTCATAGAGTCTAAGTACCATGGCTGTTTAAAAGCCTTGTTTTTGTTATAGGAAAATCAACATGGGCAACAAATAAATGAAATATTCGTAAAAAATCTCATTCATCAGTAACATTTAAACACCTATAGAATGTAAAGTTCTTAAAAGCAAACCTATGCCAAACTGTTTTCCTGTGAATCCTTGATGACTTGGCTGTCGAAAATGATAATATCAAGATGAAATAATGGAAACTGATTAGTGAAAAATACAATTATGCACAACAGGTTTATGATCAATCAAACTTCTGGACCTTTTAACTGACGTTACAGGATCAAGCGGCTATTGTTTTTATATGGAATTATTCACTGGTAATTAATCTTGATTTGGCTATAAAATGTCTTTTAGCAATTAGCATTAAATTACCAATTTCTAAGATAAATCACCGTTTTTATAAAAAATATTTATTTTTCACTTCAAAAAATAACATCATTCAAAATTCATTCCTTTCTCTTTCATTTGGCATGAAAATCATTGAATAAAGAGCTTAAATGGCCCGGCAATGGGAAATCTGAAAGATATGCACGAAAAAAAACAATGTCATCTGCTAAGTGTTGTTGTCATCACCTGGGTGTTAAAAACCAAACAAAACTCATCAAGACATTGTTCAAACATAGGTTATATCAAGCCCTAGTAATGTTGACTCTTTTTTTTCACTCTTTGCTTTTATCTGGAAGTGGTGGGTTTTATTACAACTTGTTCTAAGGTTTATTGCTGGCTGGCTGACCTTTGACCCAGATGTCAAAAGTCAATTTGGTTTAATTTCCTTATAAGCTGCTATTTTTGGAAAAAAAAAAAAACTTTTATTTCTGGTGGTTAGGAACTGCAGATAAATCTTTTGCCTTTTACTAAAGATTTCAGTGACTGGGTGTCAATTTCTCTTAACCCTTGGCAGTCATATAATTGAAAATTACCAATGGATTTTGTCACATTTTGACCCCCTAGGAATGTTGATTTTCTTCAAAACTCTCAATTTTATGGAAATAGTTTGATTATGATTTAGGCTTTCTGATTTTAAAAAAAAAAAAAAAAAAAAAAAAAATGGTTAATTTCCCATTAATGGGAAAATATTTATTTAGAACAACAAAAAAAAAATGCAAAATTTTCAATTTTTCACATTTTACCCACTGAAAAAATTTTGAGTCATTTACACCAGTCAATTTTACTTTTAAATGAAAGAATATGTCCTTTGCTTTCAGAAAATACCTAGTTTCATGGGGTTCAGATCAAAGTTTTCTTGATATTAGTTTAGGTGATGATAAAACAGTCATTTTTCAATATTTTACCTATATAAAAGTATGAAAATCCATTTTTTGAGAGAAAATAAGCTGTGACAAAATGACTTTTGCCATTTTTGTGATGATTTTCACTTGGGAAAGAAAATTTTTACCGTAGGAAACCTGAATTGACTTTATTTAAGTTCAGTGGGGCTATAGGAAACCTCAAACAGCTGTGGTACCATTGGGGAATGTCTATCAGAACAATTACTATGAAAGTATTTATAGAAAAGGCACAGGGAAGCTAGATTACGGAGATGGGAAAGTGACTGAAGCTGAGATACCAGGTCAGGACCAATGACATTGCAGATTCTTTGGATGTTATCAAGGATCCCTATCACAGAAGCACTTTTTGTGGGTAGCAACATTCTAAGCATAGACAAATGATAGATTTATAAATATGTAAGATAGCATGACACAGTGAACCAACTTTCCTAGCAGCAGACCAAGCAATTGATTCAATATAATTTTTTCATTTCATATCAACGTAAAATATTAGGTAGAGAAGGCACAAGTCATTCTTCTGGAGGTTAGCATTAGGTTGAAGGAGAGAAAACACTAACAGTGACATCTTTCTTCTTAAATGAAGAGAAGAGGAAGCATTTAAAAATAAACAAATTAGTTCTAATACTAGCAGAAAATAATGAACAAACTTAGAATATGAATTGCTAACATTTTCAACTTCAGAGTGGCCCAAAATTCTTTAAGATGACAGTAATAAGCAAATTAAGAACATAACTATTTAAGTTTTAAAACTTTTTTTAAGTAATGAAAAAGAAAGAGTCCTTTGGTTTTTAAATGTCAGTCTTCGCAACTACTAATTCCTGAAGTTAGTAAGTATAAAAAAGCTGATTCAGATTTAAAATTTGATTCCATGTTTGTTATGCATAATTGTTAATTTTCGTTTCATCAATCGATGCCCAAGGTCAGAGGTAAACGAGTGGCATTACGAACGATTGCGATAAGTTAAGATTTTTGTAGATCTTCAAAGTACGTAATCATACGTTGCTCACTTAGAACTAAGACTGCATCTTCTGCTATTGGAATTGACAGAAAAGTAGCAAATAAAAAGAAAGAGAAAAAAAAAATTCTGGTTTGGTTACGCAAAGGAAGGCTCATATTGCAGTTAAATTCTCTCCCACGCAAAGACAATATAGCCAACAGACTCAGGAAAGGACAGAAAACGGATGTTTTTAAGCACTGAGTAAAACTAAACTTATAACATAGAGGTGATCGATTTTTTTTTTACCTACCTACACCACAGACTGTGTTTTTGTCAATATTCATGGCTAAATATAGGCCACGCTGCATGACTACGAGTAATTTGTGCTGCTGAAAGCTTTGTTGGTATTTAAAATATAAATTTCGAACATTGAAAAAATGCTAAAATTTAACATTTATAATTTAACCACAACCCATAATTGAAAAAGTGATATGCAACAAGAAAAAAAAAAGTTTAATAAAAAATAATCTTACTTTGACATAAAACTGAAAATTTTGATACAAGAACTATTGCGTTTTTAATTAATATTTAGAAGGAGGTATTGGAGTTAGAAAAGTTGTTTGCACTACAAAAAAAAAAATAAAAATAAAAGTGTGTAAAGAGAAATATTTTGAAGATAAATATGTGTAGAGTGTAGACCTCAAAAATTTACTAAAAATAGCTACTTACTAATTTATCTGATTTCAATAACATTTTTTCGATACATTCATTTTTAAATTATTTATGGAAAAATTTATAAGTTTGAGGAAATAATTTTAACTCGGATGACCTTTAGAAAAAAAAATAAGATCTTAAAAATTCAAACTACAAACAAAATAATCTAAATTACTTAGATTGTTAATTTAAAATGCCGTGGGTGCATCAATAACTTTCCGAGCACTGTAAGATGCAGGACAAGCAAAGAACATTTAATTTTGGAAATGCTAGGTACAATAAAGTTCATTAGTCATTGCTGGTTTTACTTTTAGTTTTTTAGCAGTATTAGCATCAAGAATAAGAATGACATGAACACTCAGTGAACAGGTAATAATGAAGATAATACAAAATAAAGAACTCTTGGAGAAAATAAACTTTCTTTAGCAAAAAGAAATTTAAAGGATGTTGAAGTGGTTTGAATAGAATATGAATAGAAACGTCTGGAAAGAACAGAAAATGTTGACCGAAGATCGAAAAAGCAAGAACCCTGTCAGGAACTGTGCAGCCAAATAAAAAGAATTTGGGTAAGGGAGATAATAAAGCCTTTTTTCCCATCAAACGCGAGGAATTGCTTAAAGAGGAAACATTTGATAGACTAAAATTTAGTTTATCAAATGTTTCCTAACTAAAGTGTAGAAATTATTTGTAGTTGAACATCAAATTTTAGCATCCTTTAATTCCCGGAATTTACTATAATCCAATGTAAACATTTTTTTAGCATGATCCATTTGTATCACTTGATCGATGCCCTAAATTTGAATGGACAAACAATAATCAACATTTAATGAATGAACTTCTGAAGATAAAAAAAAGTAATTGGTAAGTATGTGAGAGTAGGATGAATTAATAAACTTGTTCAAAAATGTAATAAAACTAAAATAAAAATATTCCTGTAGTGTAATAAAACTAAAAGTAAAAAGAGAAAGTTTTTTCAATTCAAAACAGTCCTGACGATAAAAGTTACATTTCGAAAAAAAAAAAAAAAAAAAAAAGTGATAATAATCTATTACTCCTTGCGCTGTTTATAACCACTAGCAACAATGAGTCTATCTTGACAAAACCGCCTTGTCACTGACATGTCACGATAGTTGGAGAAAAAGTGGATCAATAAGAAAACATGAACAAATGTACTCTATACATTTCATAGACAGAAGAAACATTTTGAATTTTGATATATAAAGAAAAGATTTGCAGATCGCGAGCGATTTGAAAGTAATTGATTATGATGGGAAAAAATGTAAAAGAATGCAGTTAGAAAAGTAAATGAGAACAGCGGAATCCAGAATAGGTTTGGCCTACTAGTAGACTTTTTCTTTTTTTGCATAGCTTGCAAAATTCTGTAAAACAGTCACACGTAAGCGTATTTTTGACAACGAAGGAAATTTATTTCTTAAAAATCAAATATCCGTTTGTTCAAAAAAGAAAAAAATGATAAAAAGTTTTCCAAACTGTTTTCAGCTTTAATCAAATATCTTTATTAGTGCGACGGGGAGCTTTCAGAGATAATCAGTTAAACTAAACAAACTACTACATCGTGTAAAAATTGCAATATTAACTGTTATGAGAATTGTCAGTTTTACCAGAATTATTATAACAACCCATCATGATGATAACTACGCTGCTTTGTATCATTATTGACAACAAGATAAGTCAAAATTTAAGAACTTAGTAAATTAACTTTACAATTTACATGTATGAAGTACGGGATGCAACACAAAATTAATAATTGTATTTAAATTTTTAAAATAATAAGAAAAAATAAAACGAGATTAAGAACGATAAAAAAAGACTATTCGAAGAAACAATGATCAAATATTAGGATAAAACTACTTACTAAAATAAACAAGTACGATTCTGTTAAATTTAAATGTAGTTTTCACAGAATTATGCTGTAAAAAATCGACTAACAAACGAATAAAACAATACAAAGATTTTATTTTTATAAGACCAAAAAAGAAAAAGGTTATAAGTATTTTCGTAAGAGATTTTTGAAAGGGTTTACTAAGAATATGTTAGTTCTAAGAGAAGAATAGGAAACTAAGTGTAAATTTAAATATGCTCAATCAGAAAGTAACTGTCATCGAAGTTGTAGTGAAATCGACAACAATGGAGGACGGACGAAACAAACAAAACAATGATGATCTCTGCTACGGAAATTATAACCTCCATCCCCTTCTCAAAAACCTAAAAGCAAAATTAACTTACGAGTCATCGTGAAGAGCTGGTTAGAGTTTTGCTAACTCTAGCACATTCAGTAAGATTCGAGATGAAATAATTTTCTTTTTGCCACAATTATATGGCCTTTAATTCCGCAACCTACGTGAACTCGAACTAGACTTCGCTAAAGAATTTCTTAGAATGACACTGCGCCTGCGCTAAGTTTATTTACCAATCAAAATGCTTTATACAATGACTTGTCACAACTAGTGTCTAATGCTAACCAATCAGAAAGCTTATTTCATAATTGACATCGGTAACACACTTCTTTCATCCTTCGTATCTTCAGTCTTTAGTATCGTACGAAAATTGGTATTTTCGTTCATTATTACTATTCATTGATGATGTGTAAATTATAAATCGGCAGAATCGAATTTATCATCAAGAAGGATATTCTAGGATCGATACCTGGAGAAATGAATTAGAAGAAACCTGCAAAATATTACGGAAATGTCTTTCTAAAATCAAAAAAAGGCAAGGTTTACAATTTTATTTGATTATTTATTTTAAAAACGTATTGGGTTGGCTAAAAAGTTCGTTCTGTCTTTGTTATTAGATGCTCTTAAGAATTTTTAGTTTAAACTAATTTCATTGGAAAATATCATTTGATTGTATTAACAGATGTAATTAATTAGAATGTTTTAAAAATGTCGAAACAAAAAACTGATGTTTTTTAAATTATATCACGGAAGATAAATAAACAACATTTTTGGCATCCTTTAAGAAAAGTAAAAAATGCGATTTCATTTTTTAAAATTGTTCAATTTATGAAAAAAAGTACTGTGAATGATCGAAGGTGTCAAAAATGAAAATGGTTTATACTTTATATGAAGTTTCTTGTGGGAATTTTCTCGTTGAACGACACTTCACGGTTAAGGTAGATTTATGTTGATGTCGATCAAATAAAATAAAAAATATTAGAACAATCAGCGTTACGGTGGAAGCAAGAAAGAGTCAACAAAATATCCAAAATTAAATGTTGAAAAATAAAGTTTGCACCAGTTTGGTTATGGTAGTCGCTTTGTTGTGTAGCTTCCGCCATCATTTAAGTGGAAAAAAAACACGACTGGGCCGTATTTCGGTATGTAATTCGTTATTCTAACGTGTCGAAAATATTTTAAAAGCTTTTCATCCATAGAAGGTGATACCATGTATGGTGACATTGAAAGGGATCCTTTTTTTTTTTTTTTTTTAACAAGCTTCTTCTCAGGGACCAAACGATCGATCCGAACAATTATTGTCTCCAGTAATGTAAAAACATTCGTAATTTAAAAAGAAAGAAGTTCATCAACTATGCCTCACTTATTTTTTTTTTTTTTTTACACATAATAAGTAAACATTTCTGGATTATTATCATCGGTATTTCTTTTACAAACTTCTCTTCCCTTAAAATAATCTTGCCCTGGAAAATTGTAAAGTGCAGCGACACCAATTTTCTGTAGAGGATGGAATGTTGAAAGGATGAGAGAAAATAGTGATGTAAAAAAAAAAAAACGGTAAATAAATGATTTTTGTCTTACTCTTCTTATTTTTTATTTTACTTAACCTGGAGAAACTTTTTGGCCAACATGGATGTTTTGTGTCGAAGATGAAGAAAAATGTGAGATAACTAGTTTTCTTTTATTTGCCACGATGTACGATTGCAATTTGCAATAAAATTAATTGGGGAGGTTATGTTGGTTTTTATTTGTTGACTTACAAATGCACGTGGGGGGGGAGAGGTTGTACTTAATTTAATTTCTTCATTAAGGAGAAAAAAATTTGTTTTCTGTCAGTTAACTGATCTCTGAATTTGTGTTCAGTAATTAAATAATTAATATGACCGCGAATGTTCAATTGTATTGCAAAAAAAAAAATTGGACATTTAACTGTGTCTTTTTTCATTCATTAGTTGGCATAAAATGTTAATAATCGATGCGATATAAAATAAATTAACAAGTCATTTCACATTTGTCTGAAACCACTGAATGTTTAAAACAAGGAGAGTTTCAGGTTGTACTTTTTATAGAACTGTTTGAAATAGCAACAAACACATGTTGTTAGCAAGAAAATTTAAAACTTTTAGTTTTCTTGCTAACATGTGTTTGTTGCTATTTATTTTTAGTTTAAAAAAAAAAACGAATTTGTACATAGCAAATTCAGAATTCATACTGAATTTTTTTCTCTGTTTTAAGAAATCCTTTCCTTTAGATTAAAAAAATAGTGATAATTTATTAAAAATCAAAACAGAAAAAATTAAGCGTGAAAATTGATGACATCCATATTTTCGTGATGATAGACTCTAGATCAGCAATAAGTTTAAAAATGTAAATTGAACATGTGATACGTCGGACATAAAGTCAGGGTCCGGTTTGACATGAAAGTTTCATTTTAGAACGACTTTTTTCCTGCTTCCACTCTTAAACGTTCACTTAAAAAAAAAACAATAAATAGTCCGCAAGAAAAGAATCTCCTTTTTAAAGTGATGAGAAAACTACATTGGAAAATTATCTTTTCGTAGATAAATATTCATCTGTTTTCTTTGCAGTTGTTTGCATTTTTGTATTTAATCTTTTCAATTTTATTTACGGAAGATTCAGTAATAAACTAACGAACACGTGCTTATTACATTCTTTTTTTTTTTATATTTTTTTTCGATTTTCTTCATTAAGAAGTTGAATATCTTTTCTTTTTTCCGTACACTCTCTCTAATCGGTTTCACTGTGTTATTTTGTGTTTTTTTTAAAAAAAAAAACATTAATTTTTATTTGATTTATTATCATATTTTACTTTTTTTTTTTACTATAGTATACTGAGTTTGACACAACAATCTCAAAAGTGAATTACTAAACTACTTGGTACCCACACTCACACATTCTTTTTTTTTTTTTTTTTTTTTTTTTGAAGAGCTATTTCAACACGTTGTGTAGTGACATTTTTAACATTTTAAAATTTTAAATGACTTCTAGTTTTTTTAACATTTTTTTAAACTTCAAAATTTACTTTAGTCGTGTAAAAGTGCCTTTAAATTTTTAAGTTTAAAATTTATTTATAATTAATTACGTACTTCCAATATTGACTCCAAACCAAATCCATTTATTTTAACATCACTGAAGAAAGAAAATCAATCAGTAAAAATCACTGTTTTTGCGCATTACACAGAAACTGAGATAAGTGTTTGCTCAATTTTACTTTAAAAAAAAAAACCCTTTTAAAAATAATTCTGCTCAATTTGAAACTTTCTATATGACTTCATTTATTTATAAAAAAAAATAATTTAAAATAAAGTATTATAATTAAATACACCCCGCTTTACCTTTATTTTAAATTTTCGGAGGTTTAATTAAACCTCCGAAAGATGATCGAAGGCTGCAATTAAAGTTATTGGAGATATTATTCATTTTAGCATTTCAAATGATTTTAACGACATATTGACTTATCTCCCCTACATCTTGCGTTAAATAAGATTCCTAGTCCCTTTGGATATGAAGTCATTTGTAATAAAACGAAAATTAACGTTTGAAATGCAATGTATATTCCTTATTTATTTCGTAAGTAAATAATAGGTAATAAGCACGTGTTCGTCAGAAGTACTGGATTTAAAACTTCTATAAATAAAACTGAAACTTACTTAATTCAACATTTGTGGCCAAAAGATAAAAGGGTTGGTGGGGCTGCGAACATTCCAGGATCAAACAGAAATTTGGTTTGTTTCCAAGTTTTAATTAAAATCTTTCATCAAATCATAATGTGATTTTTCCAACTTTGTTCAAGAAACTCGTTCTTTTCAAAAAAAAAAAAAAAACTGTGTCAAAGTATAAATGAAAAAATAGAGGTCAAAAAATACCTACTGAATTTGTTTGGTAAGAAACCAGAGGTGAGACTGAATATTAAATTTGTTTACACTCTGCAATAGTGTAAAGTATTTTAAAAATCTTTTGTCCATACCAAAACATTATTTCCTTATGAATTTAAAGAGGATTTATTATTTACTTGTTAATTTTATTTAAAAATAGAGCTCTTTTCAGTATAACCAAAATAATCAAATGCCATGAATCTTTATCCTCATTTAATAAACTTCTTTTTTTTTTTTTTTAATCAAAACAAAAAAAAAACATAATCAGGCTAGGGGAAAAATGCCAAGAATCAGACATTTTCATTATGCAAATCAATCACCAAGCATTAATTAAAACAGTAAAAGCAATATCACCATTTTTCAAGATAGTTCAGCGCAGGCAGTTTAACAGTGATTGATTATGAACAGCGGGATCAATAATCATAGCTTATATTCCAGCTATTGTGTTCACTTCATACTAATACCCTTGGCCCACAAGCTATGGGTTAGAGCAGAATATGCTTTTTTAGTCATGAATGGCAAAATTAAAACTAACTGGGCATCCTGACGTCAACTGTAAAATGGTTTACTTTCAACTTTCAGATTTTAATAATGGACATCTCATCATGAGACATAGCCATCATTATCCTCCTCCTTTGCCATAAATTTTTCCTTAAAACTCTTCTAGATTGAACTAGAAATTTAATTTTTTTTTAAGGTTGAAACTTTAAAAAGAAATGTTAATTATAGTAATATATATTAAAAATGTAGAAACTCTGTTGGAGAAGCTGGTGATAACCATTTCTTCCTCATGTTTGACAGTTTTGTATCCATTCACCTCACCTCACCTCACCTCACATTATAATTATATAGTTGTATTATTATTTAATTTCCTTTTTTTGTTTCTTTTCTTCTTTAACAGTTATTCAAAGTATTAAAAAATGAGTGAAAAATCAGAAACGCAATTCTCTTTGCCTCATTCATCAGCAACTATTCGTAGTCCGTCACAGCATCAAGCAATGCACAGAAAATCTGTTGATGTTAATGTCAAGGTATGTCATTCTTTAGTTCATTTTTAAGCAATATGAAAGGTGTATCAAGAAAACTTTTACAATTTTTGGGGGTCAGGTTCCTCAAACTAAAACAAGGACAAAAGTCCATGTAAACATACCTTCACAAATCCTTCATATTTTAGTTATTAAGTTTAAAGAAAGTTTACTGTAGATGGCACGGTGTTGCCATGTAAACTAAGTTTTATTTTTCATTCATATACATTTGTGACTGGTCCTTCAACATTTAGCATGTGTAGTAGTGAGTTAACTGCAAAGTGTTCTTTTTAACATTAGCAGCTTATTGATATTGTGAGCAGGCAGATATGATTTTTACATATGGCCATATGTAAAAATTATATGGCCATGGCTGTATCAGATTGCATTTCCAGACCGAAGGCAGCAGAATCATTCAACATTTGCTGCTGTTTATTGTTGTGTTGCTAAGACAGGATCTATGGCAGTACAAACTATGGATTAAGGAAGACCAAGATCAACTCTTATGCCTAACTGCAAAGAACACATTCTACAGGCTGTTGGAGATTATCCAGGTATCAGTACATGTCAAGTGGCTCTAGCATGTCGTACATCTCATGGTATCGCATGGAGAGTGCTTCAAGAACAGCTCCTGTATCATTTGCAATATGTGCAGAGTCTTTCACCCTTTGGTCACTCACGACAGGAGAACTTTTGACGATAGTTTATTGCACACACTGCTAATCTGTTGTTTGTCTCTTCAGTCTTGTTTATGAATTAGACAACATTTAGAAGAGATGGAATAAAAAATTTACACAACCAACATTTGTGGGTGGATTGAAATCCCTATGGTACAATAGTTTAGTCACAAGCCACAGTTTACAATTAATGTGTGGAAATGTAGGTGACTGCTAGGTCAATATGTTCTCCCAGCATGTTTTACAGGGACTTTATTTTGAACACACTTCCAGACCTGTTAGAGGATGTACTCTGGCTAATATGAATATGCATGTGGTTCATGCATGATGGGGCTCCAGTACATTTTAGTCACATTGTTCATGATGCACTGACTTCCATCTACTATGAAAGATGGATAGGTAGGGGAGGGCCGGCTCCATGGCCTAAACATTCTCCCAACCTCAATCCTTTGGATTTTTATTTGTGGAGCCACCTAAAACTATTGGTTTATGCAGCAGACATTTATAATGCAGAGATGCTTCATCAACATGTCATGGAGACCTGTAAACCATTCAACACCATTTGGGGAGTATTTGAAAGGGTTTACAAAGTCAATGATCAGATGGGTGTATTTATGTGTAGAAGCAAGTGAAGGACATTTTGAACATTTGTTATGAGTTGCTGTGTTAAGGTATAACGATGTCCTTTTGGACATATGTTTATATAAACATTTTATCTTGTTTTAGTCTTAGGAACTTGCCACCAAAGTTTGTAAAGGTATTTTTGGATTGTACATTCAACAGCATCTAAACTTAATAACTCAAAAAATGAAGGATTTACAGACATATGCTTAAATAGACTTTTGTCCTTGTTTTGGTATGAGGAACCTACCCCAAAAGTTTTTAAAAGCATTTGATATACCCTGTGTGTGTGTATGTGTATGTGTATATATATATATATATATATATAATATGTGTGTGTATATCTTTGAAAAATACATAGCTATCTCAGTTACAGGGTAAGCACATATTAAGCAGGCCGTTCAAAAATTCAGTCTTCTCTCACCAGTGGTCTGATAAACTAATCTGTTTTAAGGATTGGAAGCACAAATCTAGTTCAGTTAGTTATTAAGGACTTTATATCTATGTCCCATATTAAGAGAGAAGTTATAAAAATCTGTCTTTATAAACCAATATAATGTTTAGGAAGTTTGAGAGCAAGGAGGTATTAAGAAGCACAAAATCAAAAGACAAATCTCAAGACAAATCACTGGGTTTCATTTAGAAGATAGTGATAAGAAATATTGTATGAAATGAGCTACAGAAAACTGACTTTTTTTTTCTCAAACCATTCTTTTTGTTAACAAACACAATGCTATCTTCAATGGCGTGAAGGGTTGGTAATTACTCACAGTAACTGCCACCACAAGATGAAACATCAAAAGAACAGGGTTGGTATGATGTTTTAGGGTCACATTTCATTGGTAAAGTGGTGGGCCCAAGTATCAGATTGTATTGGTGGCTCAGATTTTTCTTTTTAAAGAATAAATGGAGCCAGGATCTTTGGAAAACTAAATACTTCTCAAAAGAAGTTGAATTTTTATACACAACAATGCTTCATCCCATTTGTAAAAAAAAAACTAATGAATATGTGATTAAAATGAGTTTTAAAGAAACATTTTATGAAATGACAGGCTTGCTGACCATAACGCAATTGAAAACTCATTGCGCATTCTGAAGAGCAAGGTTTTTACATTGGCAGATGTATTACATTTACATTTAATAGTAAAGATGAACTTTGGAATGTTATTCTGGATGCTCTGCTCTTTCATATGAATAAATAGAAGTCAAAAAATCAATGGACAAAAAACAAAAACTCATTTCAGAACATGGATCATAAGTTTCACATTAAAGTTGTCTTTATAACCATGTCATCATTACAATAACACTGTTTTCAATTATTTGTTTGAAACATTTAACTTTGTAAACTTTATGCATTATCTCTAATTATCTTCAATGATGATTACAGCATAATGTTTATTAGACTTTCACTAAACTAGCTAATGTGAAACTTGGAAAATCCCGTAATTTTCATAAATTTGTTACCACATCATAAGAGTAGTCTATTATAATTTATACATATGTGAAATACCCTTCACATTAATACTATAAATATTTTTATGAATCTCTCTATATTTTTTTTAAATTAGCTAAAATTTAAAATAAAAAACTGACAAACAATGCGAGACACAAAATAAAAGACAGTGTGATAACAAAACAGAAGGCAAATACCTATAGTAAGAATATTAGTTTGCAGTAGTATAATAAAATAGACCAAGTAATTTAAGACATTTTTACCAGGAACTAATATCTTAGTGATAACTTTACATATTTACAAAGAATTTGCTTTAAAAAATCATTAAAATTCAACAAAAAGGTCTTTTTTCAAGCATGTATGTTTGGAAACTTAAATGAAACTGCTATGTAAACAATAGTATCATGCAAATCAATATTGCCAAAAGAATATAATTCAAATTCTAAGCAGTGTAATTTATACATTAAAAAATTGGTTCCTCAGTTTCCCTTTAAGAAGTTAGTATATTTCTAAATTCCGTTACTTATATTTAGTAGCAAATATAACTGGCATAATGTATCTGAAAGTTTATACTTTTCTTTTTCTTCATATTTTTTTTTTTTAATGCAATGACTTCTAAATAAACTTCAAACTATCCACTAAGAAAAATTAGCTTATTTTTAATAATATATTCTATTAAGTATAAAATTTTATTTAGAATATTCCTAATTTTAAATCTCTTGTTTTATGATATATTTTTTAAATTAACCTTACATATATAAATTTGAAATTCTGTCTTCTAAAGTAATACAGGAGATGCTGGAATTTGTCTAACTGACTTGTTTCCTGACTCTTTCGTTTGAAGTTAAATTCTAGTGATATAATAAATTGACTTACTGAATTGTTTCTTTTCAGCTGGAAACTAAGCCCACAGTTAATAAAAACAGGGTTTTAATTAGCCCAGTGAAAAAACTTTCTACTGGTCGATCATATCATCTTATGTCCCCCATTGACAGTGACCAAGAATTAAATGACTTGGAGGTTGCGACAGTTTTAGCAGAAGGTAAGAATTTCTGGATATACAAACTAATATTCATTGCTTTCTTATTTTAGTTTGTATATTTTCTAGTTATTTCTCAAGACTAAATCCACTTTTCCCATTTTGTATGACTTGGTCTCATGTTGAGCACTTCTTACTGTAATATTGATCCTGATTCTTCTAAACTGATATCAATTCTTTAGCAATGACTAAAATTTAAAAATCTTATCCAAAAGATTTCAATCTCAACCAGTATTACAGAATTATTTACAATATGAGTATGTTTGTATTTGTAACTCTACTTTTTAAGATACAGTCAAATTTAAACCAAATTTCTATCGCCATGTAACCAAGAATTCTGAAGTTGGGTTTTGTAAAATGACAATTAAGAATAATCAAAGTTTTGTTTAACTCAAAATCATTTTAAGATGACACTTAAACATAATAATTCAAGTTCACAAGTTACTTGTAAACATTATTAATAATAACAATACTAAGAAAAGAGCTTTTAATAAAAAGAAGTACTTTATTTGTGTAATCCTTACTTATGAGAAAGTGCTGGAAAAATTCTTGGCTCAACTCAAATGTTTGGTCAGATTTTGGGAAATGCGTTAGGACAAGAACTTGAATTTTTTAATTTAATACATATTATCAGATTATTCCAGTAGTTTGTATGTTTTATTACATTATGTAACAAGGTAGTAATAGAAAGTCCTTAATAAAGGACTGTTAGAAGACAGAATGCATGCTTGTTAGTAAGAGAAACATCACAAGGTGTAAGTTACATGTTTGGGATGTCACAATCAAGCAGGTACAAAAATTTAACTATCGATGTAGTATAGTAACAGAAAACAGAAAGTGTGACATAGAAATCCAAAGATGTCTAGAAGTAGAAATTATGCAAAGTATTAAGAATAGGAAATGTCCTTAGAAACAAGAATACTGAACTGCTATGTAATATCTAATCTCCTATATGGCAGTGAATGTTGGACAATCTCCTCACCGAAGAAGTGGCAGATGTGATTCTACCAATGAATGCTGAGAATACTATGGAAAGAACATGTGATCAACAATGAAGTCTTAAGAAAAGTAGAAACTACAAGGAAACTGGTACTTACAATCAGAAAGAAACAGCTGAATTTTCTGGAACATGTAATGAGGAAAGAGGGCCTGGACAATTTAACACTCACAGGGCATATTGAAGGCAAGAGAAGCAAAGGGGAAACAGTGAGTAACATACTTAATAAGTTTAAGTGATTGGGTGGCAAAACAAAGAGTTGAAAGTTACTTAGTGCAACAAAAGACAGGAAGTTGGGGTGAGCTATGATTGCCAGTGTCCTGAAAAGTTGCGGCACATAAAAGAAGACATTATATGACACGATTTCTTTTTACTATGAGATCAAAATATGTATTTTTTTGAAATTTACAATAATTTTAAAAATGCTCTTTGCAAATATTTGAACATTTTCTGACTTTACATTTTTTAATGTAGAGGGGAGGTGCAGTTGGGAAAAAGGTACCCCTGTACCTGGATAAAGTACTCTCTTTTAAATTAAGCAGACATTTTGTTATAGTTTAACCCAAAGCACACACACATACACACCTCCCTTGCCATCAATTTGAGTATTATGAAAAGCTTATGGATTAGGATTTTATATGTGAAAGTAACTATATATATATATATATATATATATATATATAATTAGTGGAGTGTCTACTCAAATACAGGTATCCACTAAAAATAACATTTACAGTAATAAAAAAGGGGGAGATAGGTTCGAATCCTACTATAGGGAGCATTTTCTTTAATGACTTTTCTGAAGTGTGCACGCTGGTAGACTAAATAAAATGGTATTTAAAATAAAGGGATTGAATATAGATGCCCACTAAAAATAACATTTAAAGTAATAATAATAATTATATATATATTTACACAATGCTAAATGAGGGGATGAGAAGCTTGGGCAGCAATCTTCTAATTAGAAATCCTGTGTTTTTACCTATAATAAGACAACAAACATTGTGGCCATTGAGAAATAAAACTATTTTATCACATAGCATTTTAATTTTTATGAAGTATAGTTTAACTTAGTCTGGCACAAGGTCACCGCAATGGGGCTATTCTATAATCAAACTCTCTGTAAGCAGTGTTTTGAAAATTTAATCTACTAACTATTGCTCTGCAGCTGGTGTATCTTTCAGCTGCATTATAACAAAAATAAAACAGTTTTGCAGATTTTATAAAGCTGGGGTAGTTGCTGCAAAGTTCCCCCCACAAAGCCACCTGCCAACCTCCTCCCTTTTTCTTTCTCTTTGTCATGTAGAAAAAATGATTAAAACAATCTTCTCTAAATCATATAATTTCAGTAAATAACTGTTTTCGCCATTACCAAAACAATGTTATTTGTTTTTGTTTTTTGTTTATACCAACATTGCTATAACAAAATAATGTAAAATGTTAGGCAACTATTTATTTGAAAGTTTATCCAAATGGATTATCTAGCTATATTAAAATTACATTGTTGTAAATTTCTTAAATATTATTTTCAGGAGAATCCCATGTGCAGAAATTCTCTTCAGTAAACAAAAGCAGAAAGTCTGATCTTCCCAGTAAAGTCAACCAATCACCTTTCAGGGTAAGAAAGTCATCAGTTTTTACCATTGTAAAATATACTTAAATCTTTTTAAAGAAGTGAATCATTTAAGGTATATTTTTTATTCAATATATTTACATCTAAATAATTTTTTAATATCTGCAGACCTTTTTCAATTTTTTCATAATTTTAATTATTATTGTTATCCTAAAATATAAAATGCATTGTGCATCCCTATAGTATGTATAAAACTTTATATGACAATAGAAGAATCCACACCATAGAAATGAATAAATTTCCTGGTGACAAAGTAGAAATACTACATGTTGTCTTACAGGAACTTTTAAATTGCAATTGTCATTTAGACAAACTTTTAAAGTAAGATATGCTTAAATATATGTATTTATTAAAAATTAGTTTCATGTATTTGTAGAGTGAGTGGCTATGGTTAAATGTAAAAATAAATTACAGAACTCTCCAACAAAAAGAATTGACAAAGTTTGCAATAAGCAATAACAAGAAAAAGAAAAGAACAGGGCAAAAAATAATATAAACAATATAAGCTTGGCAAATTAATAGTAATGAGGCAAAGCAACAGTAATATGGCAAAAAGTTCACAAACTAAGAATTTGAGTTGACACACAAAAGCAAGTTTGGACTTAAAGACAAGACAAACCAAGATTGGGTCAAATGAAACCGAGAACCAGACTATTTTATTGGCTAGAAAAATGTCCCAGCATGCATTTGTGTGTTTTTTGCCTATAAATTGGAGAGTGGAAAGTATTTTACAGTCCTTCCTTGTTTTAATTTATATCATGAGGGCAAGGCCGAGAAAACATTTTGTTCTTTGTTCAATAAGTGTTGAACATAAACAAGAAAATGCAGTGCATCATAAAGATATAGAATGTAGAAGTTCCACGCAGTTGCAAAATTACTTAAAAATCTTTTTATTTTTTTTATTTTTTTTTGACAACTAGGTAAATTAGTATTATAATAAAAATTAATAATAGTGTAATTATTACAATTTTTAGTAATTTTAATAGTAATTATAATAATTATTTTCAAGTTACTATAATTATTCATTTGAAACTGTAATATAACCTTTTTTTTTTTGTTTAATGGACATGCTTCTCAGAAACTATTTCATTATTAACAATCAACTAAACTGCAATTAATATAATTTTAAAAAAAATCTTCAAAAATTGTTACAGCACTTCATGAAAATTTCAATATCTGCCTTGTGTTCCATGACGTATATATATATATATATATATATATATATATATATATATGTTAAGAAATGGACAAGGTCCGACAATTTATTTATTAAAGACATTTTTATTTATGTTTAACGTTGTTATTTTATAGATACAAGTATTTAAGCAAATGCTCTGTTTATGATAAACAGTATTAAATAACATTTACCGGCCTGAATAAGAAATTTTCATAGAAAATATTCGTTCATTGACAGGATTCGAACCTGCATCCTTTTCATATTGATGCCTTACCTCTGGGCCACAATGAACCTTATAGTAGACAAGGTTGAATTTACTTTTATAAACTACAATCTTCCATGAATCTCGTACAAATAACTGCTCTTATCGAATGTAAACAAATGGCGTCATAAGGTCCGACAAATTTATTGACATTTTTATTTTATGTATTTATTTCGGACATTCAGGCGGTAAATGTTATTTAATACTGTTTATAAACAGAGCATTTTTGAATTTCAACGTTAAACATAAATAAAAATGTCTTTAATAAATAAATTGTCGGACCTTGTCCATTTCTTTAACATATGACGTCATTTGTTTACATTCGAATGTAAACAGTTATGAATATACGAGATTCATGGAAGATTGTAGTTTATAAACATTAAATTCGACCTTGTCTACATTTAAGGTTCATTAGGTTTAGGCACGTCAGCGTATATTGTTATTTTATAGGATGCAGGTTCGAATCCTGTCAATGAACGAATATTTTCTATGAAAATTTTCCGGACATTCAGGCGGTAAATGTTATTTAATACTGTTTATCATAAACAGAGCATTTGCTTAAATACTTGTATCTATAAAATAACAACGTTAAACATAAATAAAAATGTCTTTAATAAAAATATATATATATATATATATATATATATATATATATATATATTAATAAAATCAGAATTAATTTTGTTTTATGTTCTCTTTCTAAAAACATAATAAAAATACTGGTTATGTGACGAGTTATATATTTATTCTGATATTTTGGAATTTTCTATGTGGCCACTACAAATTTGTTCATTTTATTTTTCTTGTTTCTACAGATAGATTTTCTACCATTTTTACAATTTCAATTAGATCCTTTTGATAGTGAAATTGTATGCAAATTCAACATTAAGACCTTCTAAGGCATCTTTAAAGCTTCTCTGATCTATATATCTATGTTGTTTACAACTAATTTTGATATGAAATTGTCAAGAAACACTTAGCCTAGTATTAAATATTTCAAAATTATATATTCATTTTGTTTCCCCTTTAAAATTTTATAAATTGAAAAAAGAACAGAATAGGGGAAATATGAATGATTTAATTACCATGAGAATGAAAAGGTCGGGGACAAAATATTAATTTTCATTTAATCACTAGTGGTTATGGTATCCAAAAATTTTACCCACCCCAACATGCTTAAAATTAACTAATTATTAATGTTTTACATTATCCATTTTTCAGTATGTTAGCTTTTTGCTTAAATCATATGACTGCATAAATAACTTATTTACTTTTACCACATACAAAAAAATTTTACAATGCTTGTTGAAACAGTTTTATTACTACTTATTATTAGCTTCTTTTTTCTTTTTATCAAATTTTATTATTTTTGTAAGGCAGTAAAGCCACTAAGATACACAGGCTTACTGGGTGAGAGAGAATTAGAAAACACAAGCATTTTTGATGAGCAAGAACATTAGAGTAATCAGGATAATAATTGACATTGCATTTAAATTTATAGAAAAGGCACAGGGAAGCAACTTTATGGTGGTGGGAAAGTGATTGAAACTAAGTCGCCAGGTTAGGCTCAATAATATTGCTGATTCTCCTTGGATTTTTTCAAGAATCTCTAAATATGAAGCAGGAGCACCGGACTATATGTGGCAACAATATTTGAGGCTTGTACGAATGGTAGAATTATAGATATGTAAAGTGGATTCAAGTGAGTAGAATTTGTGTGAACCAACTTTCTTGGCAGCAAACCTAGCGGTGGATTCAATATAGTCTTTCCACTTAATGTCTGCCAAGTAAGCACAATGATTCACTCTCCTGAAGATTAGCATCATATGCAGATGAAAGGCAGAAAGGTCTCTCAGATGATTAATAGTGAGGTCTCATTTTAGAGGTTAAAATTAACAAGCCATCCTTTGCACCAGTTAGCAACAGATTGCAGGTCTTTTTTTGAGATCAGCTGCCAATTTGACTTTATTAATCTGATCACACTTACTATCAAGACAAGTAAATAGTTGTGTCATCAGCAAAGATACAAAGTTGACAGCTGATGCCATCAGGAAGGTCATTGATGAAAATTAAGAACAAAGTAGGACCAAGGATAGAGCCCTGGAGGTACACATGCATTAGTATGAAAGGATTTAGAAGAGTGGCTGTTCAGGACAACTTTCATTTCACGTTTAGATAAAAAAAGACTGAATCAGTTCAAAAATTCATCTGGAGTCACCATCACCTCTTAACCTGTGAAGAAGACTGGTATGCCAAAACCTGTCAAATGCTTTTGAGTTATCCAAAGCAACAGCCGAGATTCACTATTCTTGTTTAAAGCTTGATAGACTCTTTCCACAATAATCATCAATACATCGACAGGGAAATGAAAGGCATATTGCTTGTCTGAAAAAAGGCTCTGCAATATGAGATGCTTAACCAATTCAGCAGTGATTAGGGACTCTAGTAGTTTACCAAAAAGAGGTGGAAGGCTAATAGGCTGATAGTTGGATGTGTCAGATGGTTCACCTGAGTTCTTAAATGGAACAATAGATGAGGTTTTCCAACAAACAGAAAAGCAAGGGCCAGCAAGGCACTTATACAGTCTGGAGAAAACAGGAGCCACTTTGGGAGCACAAGGACTATTACAGGGATACTATCAGGTTCACATGCTTTGGGGGATCCAGATTAAAAATGATAGCAGAAACCATAAAAGGGGTTATATCACTCAACAGAGACTCCATTATAAGTGGAAAGTCGGGCAAGGATTCTGCAGATGAGCTAAGAGTAGAATTGGAAGAGAATTTACAGGTGAAACATTCTGTTTTATCAGCAGCAGATATTAACACCTAAAATTGATCTAAGAGAGGAGGAATAGAAAGCTTGCTCTTATTTACAGTACTATAGAGTTGCCAGTAGTCACAAGAGCCAAAGTTGTTAGATTCAATGTGGTGCCTCATTCTATTTGTAAACAATGAGTTAGCTTCTTTGTGGACATGTTTACATTTATTATGTGCAGCCACGAATAAGTGCCTTTGCAATCAGAACCATATGTGAAGCCAATCAAAACGTTTTTGTTTTTTTTACAAAAAAAAATATTGGAAGGCTAAAAAAAGAAAAAAAAATTATTTGAATGAATTAAAAACATTTGAAAGTTAAATCCATATACACCTTCACAGAGGAGCCAAGAATTCACTTTGTACTTTGATAAATTATAAACCCTGCACTTGTCCCCTGCTGTGGAAAGGCTACTTGCAGTTTTGTCATCCTCTCAATTCTCCTTAGATTCTACAGTGAAAGTGACTTCTTTTTTATTTTTAACAACATCAGTAGACTACAATATTGCAAGTTTATATTCCAGAACAGAGAACTGGATGGCTGAAGGTATATTGAACTAGTTTTACTATATGTCTTTGATTGGCAAGTTTGTCCTATTAATATCAGTATTCATGTTTCTTATGTGTGTGTATGCCCAGAAGCTTAATATGGGTTGGGTCATGGAAACACTAAGTCTATAATAAAAATAGAAATTTAAACCTGTTTGAGGCTTGGAAATTATGGTAACCTTCAACAGAATTACAAACATACTTGTTTTAAAAAATATAATTTATTTGTTTAACAAATTTTGTCATTGTTTTAGTAAAATAATGATTTTATTTTCTTGACACGATATCCAAACTATTTGGGAGCCAATTCTCAATATATATTATTTTGTAGAAGTTTCTTTTATGAAAACATTAATATCGTAATTGCATTTCCTTATCTATGGCTGCAAGGATAAATCCATTGCTGATATTTCAGTATTAAAAAAATGTGAAAGTATGAATCTATCATTTAAAAATTCTCATCACATTCAGCAATTTCCAATTCTGAGACAGTTGTTTGACAGTGTTTTTTACAATAAATCTTCATTTAAAGAAAGTTTTTCTTAATTTTCATGAAAGAATCATATTGGTATTCCATTTTTTTCTCCAATTGTTTAAAATTCATGGTTAAAACAAAAATTGCCTTTTTAAAGCTTTTTAAAACTGTCCTCATGATCTTTTCTTTAAGAAAAGCTTAAGTTCAATATCAGTATATTAAAAAAAAAAAAGATTTGGTTTATTGCAGTGATATTCTATTTTGTTTAATACATTTGCATTCGTTATAGAGTTCTCATTGCTGTTCTGACAGCCTTTAACAAATAAAATTAGTCATGGGTATGATGGTAAACTACATCTGGCAGCAAGCCTTCTAATCAGGAGATTGGAGGTTTTGAGGAGTATGGAACTATCTCTTAATTGCTCTTGTTCCCAGGTCCACCCTGACCCAGGGTGGTAGCATCTGTTAGTGTCCCAGCTGTGGACAAATAGTGAACTCCCAAACAAGAACAAAACAGTATGAAATACATTTTTATAGTAAAAATACCAGCAATACATTTTTTATAAAGTAAAATTACTAACAATACCTGTTTATAGTAAAATTACCAACAGTACATTTTATTTGTAATTGCAGACATACAATTGCATTCAAAATATATTTAGTTGAAGCAATAAAATTGTTTTTCAAAATATTAGATTCCGGCATTAAATAACCTATAGAGGTTGATATGCCATGAAAAAAAATCAACCAAACCAAACTATCTATAAAACATATGTTTACTCTGAAAGTATAGAATTATGTGAAAAAGATCTGTAGTTTAAGGATTACAATTGCATTCAAAATATATTTAGTTGAAGTCATAAAATTGTGTCCAAAATATTTAGATTTCAGCATTAAATATCGCATACAGGATGATACACTGCTAAATAAAATCAACCAAATCAAACCAACAAATAAAATCTGTGATCAACTTTTTTCTCTCAAAAATTCACACTGGTAATATTTACATACGCTTTCAATATTACATAACTGTCTTCTCTGTTAAAAGTTCATAATTAAAATTTGTGACTTAGCCTAGATACTCTTGACCAACACTCATTACATAAGAGAGCAACATCAATAATCACTCTCTACCAATAGCAAAGCTTCACTAAGTAAAAGATACCTAATATCATCTTAGAATAGTACATAGATTCAAAGATACTTTTATGATACTTTAGTGTTAACTGAATAAAAGACCAAAATATCTCAAAACATAGTAATTATGTTTGTACATATGCAAACATTTATAGTGCATCATCAGGCAACATGTGAATTTAATTGAAATTCGTTAAGTGTATGTGTAACAGACTTTCAAAACAAATTTATAACGCTTATCACTTCAAGTGAAAATCAAAACTCAACTCAAAATGTAAATAGATTTCTGTCGTATATATAACATGAAGATTGTTCACTATGTTTGCCTATCTATTCACATAATGGACCAAAAATAACTATTGAAAATGTAACTCGACGATATTGGTGGTAATGAAATAAGCAAAATCAACAAAAATCTTTTTGCATTTTAATATGTGTTGGAATTGTATTGTAATTGTTAAACATGTATTTCTTTTTTGCATGCTCAGCCATCGACAGTAATCACAAATTTGCAAAGAGGCAATGTACAGACAACTACTCCATCAATGTTACAAAGTAAGTTACTTAGTATTATTTTAAATGAAAAGGTTTTATCCATGTATTAAATATTTTTTTATACCTGGTCTTTAATTATTTAGTAATTCTGTTCAGATTCAAAGTATACATTTTATCAATAATTATTGTATATTTTCTTCTTAGATGAAACTTATTAAATAGTTGAATTTACTTTTGATTACTAAAATGAAACCGTTTGATTTGTTAAATATTTATATAATGAGTATTGAATACATTGAATAAAGGGTTTGGTTTGTAATTTTGAGAACATTATCAAATATGACATACTTAGAAAACTAGAGAATACAATAACTGAAACATTGTAACTATATCAACCAATTCAAATAAATCAGTTTCTAATAAATTATTAGGAACTTCAGATATATATTTGAAAATGATTCATTTTGCATTTCATTCCTGTATATATAATTAAAGATTAAAAATCTTCTTAATAATGACCATAAAATCGCATCCATGATTTATATAAAGAAAAATCAGTTCACTTGCTTAACAGGTAAAACTGTGCCTACACTTCCCAATCTCTACAATGAACCAACAAAAGTACACTTCTGAGATCGTTTTTCACTATTAATTTTTAATGCCAATTTTAGGTCAAATTATCTTTAAATATTTTCTTAACCAGAAGTTTCAATCAAATGTAATAACAATCTCAGATGATGATAAAAATTTATTAGTCCTGTTTCTAACAATCTTCTTGCAGTTTGTTTATAACCACCTGCAGTTTACATTAGGCTGTACATTATCTTATTCTTTTGTTAATCAAAACCATAATATATAACAATTAACTTTATAATTAAAATATTTTGTACTTTTTTTATGCCATATCATTAACTTGTTGATAAATTACTAATATTATTTTAAGTTTAGCAAAATAAATTGTCTTTGCTTGTATCTTTCTCTAGATATCAGTATTCACCAAAAAGCAGCCCAAGGAGAATTAGTTCTTTTGCGCAATGAATCTACTGACAGTAAGTCTATAGACAAGAATTTGCTGTTATAATCCTTTAATTTTGTTATTAAAAATATCAAATAGAATGTATCAACCCAGTTTTGGATGCATTTCTTTTGCTTGAACTTATTCTATCCTAATTATTAAATTGTTTTGAAAATAATGTCATTTGAAAGCTGCAGTTTTAGAATCAACCAACTAAAACTCAAGGTTATACTATAAACACTGATGTAGATTAACTTCTGTTTGTTTATTTCTCCCACCCACCCACTCTCAATGATAACATTTAATTCATAAGTATTGATTTTAATGCATCACATATAAAATCTATTATCGCATGTTGTATGAACTTGCTGCAGTGCAATATGGTTTATGAGTAATAATTGTCACTTCTAATTACACTTAACCCAAACATATATACATTTAATAAAATTGATAAATATATTTTATCCTATTTTCCAAAAATATCTAATTTATGAATGCATGATAAGGTTAAAGTACTTTTCTTTTGGGTTGAAATAGAGCATGGCATAAATTAACATGGAACACAAGGATAAATACTTAAGCTTCTCACTGTAAATATCCACCTAAGTTTTTAATCTCTATAATCTCTGATCTACTGACCTGAAATTCCCTATGTTGATGTCAACACATAATCTGATACAAATTTGTGAACAGATAATAAAGGATTTGTTTTTATCTTTAATGTTGAACTATAGCTAATCATTAAGGTACAAAAAAGCTTTTCAAAATATCTTTTATAATTTTTTTTTATTATTCTACTCTAATTTACCCAGGATATTGTTTTCCAACTTTTTTTTTTCTGTAAGTGTTTAGTTACATCTGTTTGCTAATGATTGTACATTAACCGATACCCTCTATATACCATGACTATTTTGTTTAAAGTTTGTATTTTTTTTAATTTCAGGTAAAACTTTGAAAATTTCCAACATATTTCAGTGAAATTTTTACTTCCCAAAATTATAATTTCGAATTATAGTTTAGATGTATATAGATAGAGGGAAGGTGTCAGTTTAAACTGATGCCAGGTGGATATGACTTTATATTTGTGAAAACAATTTTTAGTATTATTTTTAACAGCCTTATTAAGTACATTATTTTATATACCAGCTGCCTTTTGTTCAATTATAAATTGATATTTTTTTATTTTATGTAGGTGCCAACATTAATCGAGTGGATGAACAAGGACTGACTGCCTTATTGTGGGCTTGTGCAAATGGCCAATTGACAACCATAGAATATCTATTAAAGAATGGTGCCAATCCATGTGCCCAGGGAAACAAGGGAGAGAATGCTTTACTTTTTGCTTGCTGTTTTGGCTATGTTGATATTGCCAAATTGTTGCTAAAAATTGGAATGGATGTTAACTACACAGATGAAGTAAGTTGAAAAATACTCTTTTGTGTCAGTAGTCATTATTTTGATATGAATGCATAATTAGCTTTATTTATATTCAAACATTATTTAAATTGTATACAGGGTTATTCCATCAAATTTTAGATGTGCTCAACAGACAAGACTTAAGATATACTATAATGTACTTTGAAGATACTAGCTTCAGTGCAAGCAAAAGAAAACACTTTTGAGTGTTTGGATTCTTTACTGTGACATGTGATTGTTAACTTTAAAAAACATAAAATGCACATGGTATGGTAGAAAGCTTAAATATATGAATAAACTTCTTTTCTTTTTTTTTAAATTTATACACATTTTATTTTCAATTTTTTGGCTGATTTTTTTTTTTTTTATTCAATTTTTTGCTTTACAAAATCACAATATTTCTGATTCACTTGATTTTAAAAATGTTTTTACAACTCTGTACCTTTTCACTATTTTGTGTTTTGATTTTCCAAATATTGGGGATATAATTTCCAATAGTTGAGTTTTTAGTTGCTTCTAATCATTTTTTTCACATATCATGACACTGTCAGTTCAGAAAATATTTACCTCCCTTCCTATATGCTAAAAAGAGTGAATACAAGGTTGTAGAAAGGCTATCATGAAATGAATGACTGTTCACTAAATTGAGAATAGGACTCTTTTTGGTACCACACAATATTCTACTTTATTTCTATTAAATTTATCATATTAATATTCCATTAAATTAATGGTATTTGCTTCTTTTCTCTTAAGTATTTTTTACATTTCCTTTAAAATACTTATGCATTAGGATTAGATACCTTCATAGCTGTTAACAAGTGGATTTCATTTTCTCTTCAGAAATTAGCGATAATCCCAAATGAAGCTACTGAAAATGTATGTTTTATGAATAATTGTCTAAAAATCTCTGTGAAACATAAAATCAAAAATAATATATACTTAAACAAGATAGAAGTCATTATTAAACTTTTAAGACCCTTTTGGCCAGCACTTTTTCAAAAGGTAATTGTTATCATTGGTGAAACACAATCAAAGGCACATTAATAATAAATAACAAATAAGGAGGGAAAGTTAGAACATGATTAAAATAAATTTTAATTGTAAATAAATTCATGACTAAAAAAAAAATTAGGAAGTTCCAAAAGCATATAAAATAAAAAAGTTACTCACAGTCCCTCAACCAAATGTAAGGAATGCATAAAATGTTCCTTTTGTTTGCATAGGCTCAGCCTCTGAAATTCAATGTAAACAGCCTCTGAAATGATAAACTGAGCGAGCACTATGCAAGATGGAAAAAATGCGTCATTATACTTGGCAGCACAATTGAGATTGTTCAGCAAATGCTGCCCAATAGATGAGTCATGCACTGCTTGAGTGGTTCTTAAAACATGACTTGAACACAAATAAGCAGGTACATGTTGCATAATCTGCGTTTCCAACCTCTGATTAGTTTGTCCTATATACACCACTTCACATCAGCATTTGAATTCGTATATACCTAAACTGTTCTGAAAATAGGCCAAATGATTGTTACTGAAGGAAGGAAACATGTATCTTGTATGGAACTCAGTATGCAACTTGACAGTTCCTTAAAGCATCTAATTTTACCATCCATAACAGGTCTGATGATATTAACAGGATACCCATTACTTTCAAAACATTTTGGGGGATCCGAGCCAGTTCTCCATTTAACAAACCAGATCACCAAAGCACAATGAACCAGGTTAGAAATTAGACCAATTTTTCGGGCCTTGGGAACAAAAGAGTTCCAACTTGTGTATAAGCCTGTAAATGTGGGTTTATAAAAGATGCTAAATTTCTGTCCTATAGCCCACCAATCAAGTGTTAGACATCATTAAAACTTGCTGCTATGATTCTTGCCACTTCTGTGACGTCCCTGAACACAGCCTTCACTCACTCCTCGCTGCTTCGTTCGGGTGTTGCCGCTCCAAACGTGACGTCCGCCTGTCGCGTCAGTCGTGTTGTCTCGTCCTGTGACGACCAACTGGATTGGTATCGGTCGCGGCACCCAAATGTGACGTTCTAACCTTTTGGTGATTCGGATGGGAATCTGGTTAGATTCGATATCAGCCTCGTCGTTCCCAACTCGCCTTCCAACGCCTGGTTACCAAAGTAACTGCGTTGATCTCCAATCCGCCTACCACGTTGTGAATCGATCTTAGGCAGATGAAATCAATCAGTCATTGGGGCCGCAATGCAAGTTGGGTCCAAGCGGGGGTGGTATCACACAAATATGTATAAAAGAAATAAAATGATAACTCAAAAGTTCAAGGTATCAAAGAAAAGGATAACAAACTTTATGTCTAGTTGTTGGATACATAGGACTGCGTCTACCTCCCGACCCATTCTATGGATTGTGACATGTTGTTTTCCGTTAGGCGAGTTTTAACACTTCAAGTTGTTTGCTCTTTAAGAAATTGGCTTTTTGGTGTGTCTTCAGGCAAAAGTCGAAAAAAACTTATTTTGGTGGTCTGGATCTAAGTCGCTCTTCAAAATAATTGTTCTTGGATTGAAGATAAGTCCGGAAATTGCGCGAATCTTGGTCAGCCAATGCGAGGCTTGCTTCAACTGAGCACTGGAGACTGACTCTGGGAACTGTCTCTCCCGAACTCAACTCTGGAACTGCTTGATTTTCGCTCGCTGCGACCTTGCTTATATGGACGCCGACCAAAACCGGGGTGGGTTTGTCGGCACCAGGGGTTCCTCGATAATTCTAAATACCTATCCACTTCTTTTATTTTTGGTTAGGAATTTTCCACTTTCCATTTTTTTTTTTTTTTTTTTTTTTTGGGAGTCTTCTCTTGCTCTCACCTTCTCACCATGCTTCAGGGGGATGTCGGCTGTCCTCCCCACTTCCTCGTAGCGACCTCTCATACCCATCCTCTAAATGGGCGGTGACAGCTCCCTCCTTGCGTCACGTGATCACCACTCGGCCAGTGATGACCAGCCAGCGTGTACGATCCCGCGGGCTTTGTTTCAGGAAAAAAAAATATATCTCTGTAAAAAAAATTATTTTACCCCGGTCTCATCTGGACATCGTCAGTCAGATTATCGCTAATTATCAGAATGGGTGGTCTATTTAACACGGCCAGACGTCACCTCGAAAAGAAACATTTCTAGGTTTCCAGTCACTCTTTGGTGAACATTACTGAAAACACAGTTTTATTATCGCAGCTAAAGATGTCTTGTCAAAAGAAAGACGGTCAGTCGCCACTTCGTGTGCGGCTTTGACACAATTAATTTTTCATATCTATCCAAAGCCCTGTAGTTCACCTGTTTTTTGTCAATTATCAAAATAACATTTTCAATTGGATTTTTCTTTGGCTAGTCGGTCTGTGGTTTGCTTAATCAGATGTTTTCCCGCATTAGCGGTTTGTTTATGTATCCCCGATAACACAGCTCGTCGCCATAACACAACGATTCCTTTATCCATTTAGAATTTTTCTGCCATTGTAATGACAGTTTTTGCCATTTGCTACTTATCAAAATATCCTTTATCCATTGTCTCTTAGTTGTGGGTGTCCTACTTATCATCCACGTTTGGGTCTCGCCTCTCTTTTCCTTTCTTTCCTTCCTCTCTTTCCTTTCTTTTCTTTCTTTTTTTTGCCTTGGTAAATGGTGCCACACTTCTACTTTCAGCAAAAAAAGAAAAGTAAAAATATTTTTAAAGTTTTCAATTTTTCAAAATGGTAGAATCAAATGCAATGTAATTTAAATGGCTCACAGGATTTACTGCTTGTTTAAACATATTAAATCTTTTAGTATGAGTTCAAAAATGTTTGTTGTGACTTATTTAAGGGTAATTTGTAATATAATTTGAAATGTAATTTTATTGTAGAGTGGTAGTACTGCACTTATGTATGCTGCCAACAATAACCATCCCAGCTGTGTGAAACTTTTGTTAGAATGTGGGGCTGATTTCACTATGTGCAATGAGGATCATCTGACAGCCATGGATTTGGCAGTTGGGCAAGGACACAAAGGTGGTAAGTATTTTTTATTTTGCAAAAGTGTCATCTTGCCTTTTGACTTTTTGGAGGATATAACAAATGCATCTGTATGTATCTTACACATCCAGGCTTTTTTTCATTTTTAACTATAAAACCATTGAAAAATATTTTCTTTACACAAAAATTTTAAAGACTGTATTTTAAAACAATAAGATCTGCAGTCAAGATTTTTAAAAACTGAAGTTTAAGAATAAAATAATTGGTATGAAGTCACAAGTTAACCAATAGGATTTTGGTATTACAAACCAAGAAAGCTCCTCCGGAGTTTGTGTCTTGATGGATAGCTCTAGACCAAAATACATACCATACAGTGTTACTCTTTCTTTTTGTTTGTTTGTTAATCATTTCGTCCCAAGCAAGGTGATAATGCTTAATAATAATAAGTCACAAGGGATTACTGGGAGTGAAAGTATGAAAAGACTTTAGTGAAGAGAAAGGACAATAAAAGAACAGGTTTCAGGAAGACAAAAGATATCGATTGACATTGTATTTAAAATTTTGAAGATTGTTGGTAGCATTGAAGCAAGAAACTGAAAGAAAAGGAATTATTAGAATACAACTTATGGTTACATCTTGCTATTTCAATGGTAAAACGAGGTGACCTAGTTGCCAATCTAGTAGTTCACTTAAGTTCATGTGGTCAAGGTACCAAGGAGGGAACTCATGAGAAAAACTGCCATGAAAATATTATTATTATAGAAAAGACGGAGGTTAGAAAGTGACTGATGTCAAGATGCTAGATCAAGACCAATAAAATTACAGACCCTTCTGCAGGAGCACCAGACCAGATATGGCAGTAATATTCAGTGCACAGATGAATGGTAGATTTATAATATGGATTCTGGCAAGAAAAATTGCCTGGCATGATACAGTAAATCACTTCAGGTCTGAAGAACATGAAACCAAGAAGATACAATGAGTTGCTCTCCTGGTGGTTAGTGTCTGCCATGCTGATTGAAGTCAAAAATGGTTCTCTAAGATAATTAAAATATAAGTTTCATTTTGGAGGTATTCAAATTTACAAGTTATTTCTTACCCTAGTTAACAACTGATTGGAGAACATTTTTGAGAGCAGCTACCAGTTTTACTTTGTTGGACCTATTGGACTTACTATTAAGATAGTAGTAAATAGTTTTATCATCATCATAAATACCTAGTTGGGAACTGATGACATCAGGAAAGTCATTGATGAAGATAAGAAAAACATATGTACAAGGATAGAGCCCTGGGGAACTTCGCATTAATGTGAAGCTATCCAATAGTGTGGCCATTCAACACACCCATTATTTTTTAAAAAGCCCCCAGAATTAATCTGTAGAATATTATTTCAAATTTCCTTCAAATACCCAGCTATGATATCAGAATAAGTATCATCTTCAATACAACAAGCATCTGACATTCTTTTAAGCTTTGTTTTAGATTATGAAAAACTAGTTCTCACAAAACTATTTCTAAAATTTCCAATACTGATGTAGTAGTAATGGATAATAAACAAGATTTGTAAGGTGTGGCAACTTAACACAAAAATATATAAATTCCTGTTCCACCACTTCCCCACCAGCCAGGGTCCTGAATTTGATAGAAGCAATTCACAAGCAAAAGATGAAAAAGTATGATATGGAAATAAAGGGATCAAGTAACAGAAGAAATAATGATAGTTCCACATCTGCACATTTGCAACCAATAGGATAAAAGAGGATATTTCTAATGTAAATTTTACTCTCAAGCATGACCGGTTTTAAAAATTTAGAAAGTGCTTATGCCTGATTATGTAATTCTTTAAATCTTGACATGAGATATTAGTATATTTTGTATTTAATTAATTAAGAATCCAACAGAATGATAACTATGTAAGACAATTTTGAAAATTTTTGACAGCATCATCAGAAAAAAAATTATTTCATTAAGAACAAAATCTACATTAGCAAGATAAAACAAGTTCCACTAAGTTACTGAATGATTGATTTATTATTTTTTTAAATTTAACTGCATTGTTATAAAAATTAGATTTTAACTAAGTTCTTTATATTTATTAAGATTTGATACCCACATTGTTTCAGTATTAATTTAGTAAGAACAGTTAATAAACTGAAACAGCTGTCATATATTAATCATAGGGGTTTCCTAGGTCATTGTACTTTCAATATATATTCATCTGAGTAAATTATTTTTTTGTTTTTGTTTTTTTTATAGGATATTTCTGGTCAAGATTGAGTGTGTTGCTTAAGCCCCTTTTCTGTTCATATATTCATTTCCTTAAAATTTGGGATGTATTTTCATGGACATTGTGTACATTCTATTTAGCAGATTTTGGTTTCTGATTCAAAGTTAACTCTCCTTTGAACATTAATTAAATTTTTAACTGTTTTTGAAGTGTTTGTGTTAATTTTTATATTGAGATTAGCTAAACATTTTTTCAAATTCATTAGTTACGTTGTTTATAAATAATATAAATGAGTCTAATTTCTTACTGAATTTGTGAGATGAAATTTGAATATTATTTACAATTGGACTAATGTCCTTGTCATTACCACAATGTTTTGGCCATTGCGCCCTCTCCTTCTTCAGGTGTCTATCAATCTGTATAACCTTCAGGGAATTTCAAACTGAACCCTTTATTTAATCTACTGGAATAGATTGTTCTCACTTAGTTGTCCATGTCTAAATTATCAATTTGTTGATAAGATTGCCAGTATTTTTAAGATGTAAGGGGTGTTACCTGTTCCCAGATACACACATACTGTATGCATCTGGGAACTGTAAAAAGGAACCATTATTCTGACATAAGAGAGCAGTATCTATTGTAATTACAAAAGGAAAGAATTTGTTATTGATGGGACTTTTTTCCTTACCATTTCCAGGATTTAAACATATCTTTATATTTTTTGCCAACAACTAACCTCTTCATATGAAGAACAGTGTTAATTACAAGTACCATCAAAATTTATCATTAAAATCTTTGTTATTATTAAGAGGAAGGATCAAAGTACTTTTGAATATTTAATTAAATTTTTTACTCCTTTTTAGAACATTTGAAATTTTGATTAAAAAAACTTGTACACGGTTGTACTAAATTTTAGCACAGCAAATTTTAGTCTCTTTTTTGCAATGACAGACACATTAATTTGGAAATCCTTGCAAAAATCAAATAATTGTCAAATTTTAATGAAACTTTCAGAATTTTTCAGCTGTCGATAAATCAGTTAACACATCAGGAAAACAAAACCCAACAATTTAACTTTAAATTTTCTAATTTTCCTCAAATAACATTTCAGAAATATATATTTTACTTTTGCAAGATTTTTCTAACCAAGAATTAACTTTTGTTTGCAAATGTGTCAAAATGGCCGATGTTTTTTTTATCAGTTTTACTGAAAAAAAGAAATCAATTCAGATCAATATAATTTTTGTTTGAAATACACCACAGAATATTTTGCTTACTGGAAATAGTAAATTTTAAATCCTTTAGCTTTCAATTAAAGCTAACATGAAAGCTTCAGGAAAGCTTTTTCATTTTTAAAAATTCATCTTAAACCTTACATATACTGAATTACTGGAGGTACCTAATTATAAGTATATAAATGGATGAAGTGTATGTAAAATGGAGAAATTATTGTTGCACCAGTTATCATTAAACCTCAAGTTTTTAAGAGATGAAAGTCAATTGCTTACTAAATCATTAAACAATTAATTTGCCTATTAATATGAATTTGAAGCAATTAACAAATTTTACTTTTTCATTTCTTGAATTTATATTGTCATTGTACAATTGAGACTGATTTATTGAGGTTAAAATTGCATAAACTACTTTTATTTAGTTTACAAATGATGTCAAATCCTTTTATACTAATTAATATCAAAGTAGATTATGCTTTTTTAAAACTTAAACCATTTTTCTTGAGAATATTAATGTTACAGCTGATAGAAGAAATATATATTTCTTCTAAAACTAATATGATATAAGATTAGTTTCCTGTTCAAAATTTAAACTAAATTCTATTTGTATTGTTTTTCTTTTTGATATCATTTAGTCTTAAATGAGCCAGTATACTTAAAACTAGATCAAAAAAATTTTTTATGAGCTATAAATATCAAGAGACATGAGAAACTGTGTAGCACTTCACTTATACTGGCTGACAAAACAGAGTGAGGGTCCATTAAGATGAATTCAAATTGTAAATACCACCAATTTTCTCAGATATTTTACTTTTTGTATCTAAACTGAAACATTAGCTTACCATATTGATATGCAAACACACAACTGAAAACCCAGGTTATCTGATTTTAGCCTATGGTCTGGCTTGTATTGAACCACAGCATGCAAATGGCCTTTCTTCACCTTCCCCCAAAACTATTAGATGAGATAATGAACAGGTCCTTTTTTTCTTTTCTAGTTCACTTTATCAGCCATTCCCCAAAATATTTCTCTCTTTATATTTTCAGCTATGCAGAAACAAACAAAACTTAAATAAAATCATATTCATTTTGTTTTATGGTCATTCTATATTCTTCATCAATGATAAACATCCCAAACTTTAGCAGTTTTATAAAAGTAAATATGGTGTATGCCATAAATTTTTATCTCCTTTCATTATTCTTTCTTGTTCCATGAAACTAACTGTGTATTGCATATGTAATTCACCTGCCAATTAATGTTTCCTAAGTGTTGCTGCCTTTGTTCCTAAAATGTTCTTTTCTGATCTAAAGTAATTTTTTATCTGTTTTTAATACAATCTCTGACTGGTAATCTAACCTTTTCTAGCAAATTTTTGTAAGGAAATTAAAATAGATTTATTTCAAAGTAAAACTGTAAGATATTAACATATTATTGTGATGTCTTTAAGTTTCATTAATCACAACCCATGCAGATCAATTGGTGCAATTTTTTTCAGATGTTTTTTTTTTTTTATTTACTTTGTATGTTTTTCACAGTAATCTATAACAACTATCAAATTTTGTAAAGAAACAGTCACTTTTCTTGGCCTGATGATAGCAACTTATTGCTATTCATATAATTTGGTGATAGCTTATTTACTTGAGTTTTTAAGTACTTGCATTCATTTAGAGCTTTATATAATTATAATAATGGATGTTGTTAGATTACTGTTTTTATGCTTTAATTTCATTTTCATCCATCTAAAAGAATGTGTCTTAGTTTACATCATTTAAAATGTTTTTTCTTTAACTCTTTTTCAGTTCAGAATGTCATAGAAAACCATTTACTGTCAATTTTTGATGGATTTTCTGGTTCAAGTATGTTAAAATGATTTCTTACTGTGATACCATTTGTCTCAATATCAGCAAATCAATATCTTTAAAGAACAATTATTTTGATGCCTTTAGCAAAGTAAAAAGAACTGACCAAACATCCTACCTCCTTATAAAACAAAAAAAATTTCTTTCACAATTTATTATTTAAAAAATAAAGACTAAAGCATGTTTTCACTTTCTCTCTTTACAAACACAAGTCTTTACAGAAAATTAAAGTACATGCCATTTTCAAAGATGACTTGGGTAATCACAAAAATGTCTCTTATGATCAAGAAATATTTATCTCCTAAAGCCACTAATGAATGTATTTTTATAAGCTTGTAAATGATTTCTTTCAAATTTTAATTTAAAAAAGTTAGTATTTTCATCCTAAAGCTAAAATGTGCTAGTAATTTATAAAATAACTTGTAAAGAATTTAAAATGGAGATGTTCTTTTAAATATCTTGAAGTATTCTAAGAGACTCTTCTTCCTTAAACAGATGATAATTCTTGGAGTCTGGTTTTAAAATTTTGCTGTTAAGATTTGCTTAATTTATTCTTCACTGGCTATGAAAACAACTAATGATTTAACATAAATAACTAAGAAAAATTTTATAAATACAAACTAAACTAGTTGGTTACTTAAATTATTTGTGATATTATTTATTTTTTTATGTGAATAAAAACTTTTACATTGTTACATGTTGTTTGTGTTCATACACTGTTTAGTGACAGTAGTCACCTAAAATGTATTTTCTTTTATGTGGGCAGCTGAACAGAGATTAATCAAGTGTTTACATTTAGAATTCTACAAAATTCATACTTGGGTCCTTGTGGATTTATGTACAGCCTCATTTCTTCAAGTGAGATGAAGATTTTAATTTAGATTTATTCTGGTCTGACATAGAAGCCCTGCCGGCTACAGCTCTGTCCTGTCTCTCCAGTGGTTCTGGCCAAAAAGTAAACCACCCGGTCTTCCCCCGGTGAACTCAAGGAATCACCACTATCCGCCACGTTGTGAATTTTTGATCCGAACAGCACTATTTCAATCCCTCAGAACGATCCGGAGGTAGGATGAATTAAATGGCTGGGCTCCACGCTGAAAGAAATCGCTATTTGTGCAGAAAGGCTCTTGTTGTAACCACAAGGGCACAAAGAAAAAAAATAAGCAACACTTTCGGTTCCTGTACAAAGAGCCCTTTAAGGCTACTGTTTTTATATCACTACCAACGAATTTTCATAAATACAAACTGTCTGAACGAGATTCACTCGTTTGGGTCGGAACGTCACAGAGAGAAAAAAACACAATTATGCCGGTCGAAATTCGGCTGTACTAAGAGAGATAAGTTGTGGTTCTTGTCCGCACCCTCCGATATAGCAGTCGGCTTTTCTCAGCTTTGTTGACGAAGTTATCAGGATTCACACAGGTTCGATTTCTATCTCTGGGTACGATTCGGACTTTTTGACGCATGCAACCAACTGGCCAGATCAGCAAGACCCACTAAGCAGTTTCCGACGCATTTTCCTTCGTGTTCTCTGATCTGCAGTCCCTGATCTGTGATCTGTCTCTCTCTCTCTCTCTCTCTCTCTCTCTCTCTCTGCCACGTCTGCCGCTTCTCTCACGTTCCGACGCGTTCTCTGATCCTATCCAATCTGATCTCTGATCTCATCTGCTCAACTCAAGCGTGCAGGTCGCTTATATAGAGAGAGGCGGAGCTAAACAGTTTTTAGGCACCGCCCACGAATTTTAATATGCAAATCACCTGGACCACCATGTGTCTTCCACCAGATCTCTGAAGCTCCGCGGGGACCCAGTTTTCAAGAGGTACTAAAATCGGATTCGGACTCCCTGCTGGGTTTTCCGCAGACAATGCCCAGCGAAAAGCACTTATCTCGTCTGAGGGATCTGGCTGGATCTCGCCCAGCAGACCACCCAAAATCCAATTCAACATTTATCAAGCTTTACCTAACGGACCCGTCCATTACTTACTCTGGAATTAATTCACCTAGTTAATTAATAATTCAATCCCAGAAACAACTAAGTAAAAAGAAAAACTTATTTCTGGAATTACTCCGGAATCCCTTCTCCCCAACTAATTAGTACTTTCTTCCCAATCCTTTAGAACCGTTGATTAATAAACCCACCTGGTGTGTGGTGGGGGGTGCTCTCTCTCTCTCTGTTACACTGGCAATAATACTTTTTTAAGTTACACTTTGATTGGGAAAAGAAATGAGGCCATATGAAAAGATTTAAACATTTTTGTTCCCTTTCTCAAAAGTTTATATGATTGTATTTTAACAGAATAATAATTATTTAGCTTCACTTAATAAGTTTAGCTTCAGAGCATATTTTAATATAGGTTCAATATGAAATATGCCCAAGATTAGAAATTGTCTATATTTAGAAGTTAAATTGTTTCCCATTTATGACCTTAATAAAATAGGAGAAGAAATTCCCATTATTCATATTTGAGCCATAGAACTACAGTGAGACAATGATGGAAATTCATGACTTAAGCTATTTTAATTTTTGTGAAATTCTTTTTTGTAAAAATAATATCTATAAAAGGTATTGAAAAATCTGTAAATTAAACTGTAGAGGACCATGGCGGTGGGTAGAAATTTCCTGCTAGCCGGTCCAACTACATGAGAAAGTTGGACTTTAATTAAGTCCAAAAAAAACAAACAAGACCGATAAATATATGTAAACAAATATATGTATTAACAACAAGTACAAGTTACAAGTACATAGACAGTTACATTGAGTGCGTGTGGTGAATATTATGCGTGTGTGTTGTGGTGAGTGTTTGTATATACGTGTATTGTTCTTAGCGTGTTCCCAGAATTTGGAAAATGCTGTATCTGTTAGAGCTCACATCTGCAAGGTGGTATAAAACTGAAAGCCTGAGGAAAAAAGAGAGATCGAGGCGAAGGGTCAGCTAGTATTTATAGCCAGGGGAGAGAGACTCCTGGTGAAGGGTTAAGGAACTAAAGGAGCTAACTCCGGCAAAACCACTTCACAAAATACCAGAATTTTATTTTTGGAAGTGCTGAAAACATTGCATCTTCAGTATCACCTTATATATATGTGAATGGGTCACTGGGTGGATATATGCACACTGACAGAAAATAAAATTCCAACACTCTGAAGCAGAATGTCAATTTTTACCTGGATGTAGTAGAAAACATGGTGAGGATAGTAGATATTCTGATAAAATTTTCTGTCTTTGGTCATCTTATGATATAATAACAATCATACCAGTGCATCATCTGTGTCTGAGGGTTCATTATATTGAAAGATTCCAGTTCAAGCATGTATCATGTCATGGAGATGTACACATACTCCTTTTGTTCACTTAGAACCATTTGAGAGGTTTAGGATTGTGGGCCTTTCAGAGACTGAATGGTCATTTCAGAAAATTGGCAAACATATTTGATATGTGTTGATGACAACAGATATCAAATCAACATTCATCCACCTGTAAACAAAGTTTTGGATGGCCACATAAGATAGATGCTCACCAAGATCAGCACATTGTAATGGCAGCAGTGTCAGTCTGCATGGCATCTGCCGCACATATAACCCTAGCAGTGTCAACATGGTATTTGCAGCAGAACATCAGATGCATATACCTCAAGCCAGACTCCCATTTAGGCTGCAACAGCAACATGCTTGTCTGCAACAGTGTTACAAGTAGGATACATGGTAGATCAAATTACACTCTCTAATAGTAATTAAATGCTTCTCTGATATTAATAAAAATTCAAATAACTTCAAATAACACTGGTTATATAATTACCACATGATCTCATAAACTAACTTGTCATTTATCTGATGATAGCCCTATTAAATCTCATGTCACCAATGAACACAACAAATCTAACATGTACAGCCACTACAAAAATATATAATTGTAAAAGAAAAAAAATCTGTAAATACTTACTTAACCAATCTAGCAATAATAAAATTCAATTCAAGAACAAACATGTTAAATATTTAATCTCTTATAAAAAAGAACCTGCAACCTAACATCATATGACAGTGTAAAAAAAAAAAATTGCATAACATAATGCATAAAATAAATTTGAATTCTAAACTCATTTTAACAAAATGATATGAACTTTTTTTGATTATGTTTATGAAAACTTATATAACCTCAATCCTGATGTCAAAAATAAAGAAAAAATTTAAATATCCTTAATAAAATTTGTATCAGTAAAACATTGCTGGTCAAATACTCTTTAACTGTGTATGCATAGGTGTGTCTGTGTGAGTGTGTATATATTATATAAGGGACTCTAAGTATTCCAAGTAACTTGAGTGTTTTCACCAAAAGTGTTTCAGATGCATACTCAGCATCAAGTGGCAAAGCAAAACACCAGAAACAAATGTTCTTGAAATGGCTGGATGTACAAATATAAAGCCTCTCATCTACTCAATGCATTGGACAAGCCATTTTGTATATATGGAAGATAGCAATTCCAGAGTAACTGTTACCATGATGAGCTTATTAAAGAACTGCAGATTGATTTTGAAAGCTTGGGAGAAATAGCGACAATGTTTAACCTTCATTCATACCTGCAAGAAAAAACTGTCAAAAGGACAGTTATTCTTTTGACACCACTATAACAGCATGCATTTTAACTCCCTTGACAATGTCTATTTACAAGATTATAAAAATATGTGATCTTATAAAGATTTATTATTTACCATTTTATAAAGAAATAAATTAGAAAAATCTTTTCATTGAACAATTTATTTAAAAAATTATGAAAATATGTAAGACGAAGAGATGCTCTCAATCTATTTTACTGAATTTATGTAACAATGCAAATGAAATAAATACCCAGAAAATATTTTTTTTTCAAAATTTATACTTGCATTTACTTAAATTTTTCTTGTTCAGACATTTTTATAAATTTACAAATAAAAACTTTCTTTTCATATTTATTTCTTTATAAACTAGTAAATAAATATTTCATTATAGTTAGTTCACATATTTTTATAATATTGTAAATATAAAATTATTTTAAATAAGCAATTTAATCAATAAAGTGTTTAATATCTTTGTCATCAATTCTCTAAAGAATAAAGAAAATGTATAAATCAACTTTCATTTAGGTTTTATTAAAACTCTAATCATCACTTTTTAAAACAATAAATATTGCCAAAGGAGTCAAAAGTGTATACTGCAATAGCAGTGTCAAAGGAATAAGCTTCATTTTGACATACCATCTTTTTGCCTGGCACAAAGGTTAAACATTGCCAAATTAGCTTAAAAAGAGCTGAGTTAAGAAATTCTCTGTAGGAAGGCTGTAAGACCTATAAAAAAGGATGTGTAGCACAAAAGGTTTAAATATCAACTCCAGATTAGTTGAACTGTCATCAGAACCTTCATGAGAATATAAAATGGTGCAAGTCACACAGACATACACTTGTTTCTAAATCTGGTAAGTGTCATGAAAAACTAAAATGCATTCTCACTCTAAAACCAGATGAGACAACCTGTGTGATATGCAGAAAAGTCTCAACACTGATCAATTTCTACAGGCTGACCCAATCTTCAGACTGTACAGATCTGCAGCAAGCCTGAAAAATCAAGGACAAAAAGTGGATGAGAGTGATGATGATGGAACATCATGAGATAGCAACCATCTGTGAAGATGGAGTAATCACCATGTGTGTGCATATATACACTGATGGGCTAAAAGTCATAGGAGAGCAGTATGTAAAAATAATAGAATTTGACAACATCATATCTTTAACTCATGGAAACATCTAGATCTACATTAGTTGTGCCCCAACATCTAATGAGTCTGCATAAACACTGACTGGGTTGTTCATGGCAAGGTAACCTGAATTATTGGACTTCAAACAAGGTATAAGTGTTAGTGTGATATTCCATTTCTGAAATTTCTTTATTATTTATGTGTACTAGAAATAACTGATTGAAAGCATTACCATTATGGTTTCTTAATGATTGCAACCAGAGGCATCTGATTAGAATTATCTGTGGTAACAGATAATGTACACTGGCTCAAATCATATCCACATTCAATGCAGGTAGGTATCAAGCAGTTAGTTTCAGTATTCTTTAGTTGCCATCAGATACAGAGCAGAAGACCTCCTCAGACACAGTTCAACACCTGGGCTCGTAACATTGCTAATTGAACCCTGGAGGATGAGCAACTGTAGCATGGTACAATGAGTCATTGTTTCAGACTGATAGCAGGATGGTGCAGACCCCAACAAGGCATTATGCAGGCTTCGTAATGATGTAGGTTGTGTTCACATGACATCAGTTGGATCCACCTAAACATATTGACCAGTGTCCACTATGCTGCTCTGCTTTATGAACATTTGAACCTATTCATGGATCCCAACGACAATGGGTTATTCCAGCAGGGTAATGCATTGTATCATAGGGCCCAGCTTGGCTAGAATTTCTTTGAGAAACATTCTGGAGACTCCTGACAAATAACAAGATCACCATTGGTAATAAGGTCTATTGTATTATCCTAATGGTTATTGTGTAGGCAGTAGTGGTTGTTTCAAATTATTATAAAGTTTATTGAGTCTGTCTATATTTCTGAGATGAGGTATTATTTACATTATTCGGACTATTGTCCTCATCTTTGTCGCCATATCTATCACAACGTTTTGGCCGTTCTTCAGGTGGTTGGAATCTCAAACCAAACCCTTTATTTCGCTCACTGGGGTAGTTCCACGTGCCATGTTTGATAGATGTCAGTTATCAGTTATCTCCTGCTAAAGTTCTCCACTGCCTTAACCGGGTATTGAACTCACACTCTTTGAGTCCTGTCACTGGATCTAACCAACACCTTTATCCACTGTGCCATGTGTCCTTGGGTATGAATTTCTGGGTATTATAAACCTAATGTCTTCAGCAACCATTTTTACCAGTGCTCATATTGCAATTTTTTGCTGTTATCATTGCATATTTTTACCAGAGCTCGTATTGCAACTTTGTTATCATTGCTTTTCTCCGGCACTCCTTATTACTGGTTCCCATATTGTATTTATTTCTATGCTTGATTGGCTCAGGAGATTTTTGTGGCCTAGCATATGTGCTGATTCCTTAAGTTTACGAATTTTCCAATGGTGTTCCTTATCTATGATCTCAACATGATCCCACAGAGGGCAGTGATCTCCCTTCTCTCTCCATATGTGGTCAGCCACACCTGATTTTTCTACTTCCCCTTGCGTTACAGCTTTCTGGTGTTCTTGAAGCCTTACCTTGAGGGGGCAGTCTGTCTCTCCTTTATATTCCTTTCCGGGATAGCGTACACACAGTCTTTAGTTATGTTCTCTATGGGGGGTCTCACTCGAAAGAGATATCTGCGAAGTGTCGTCAAGCTTTTGAAGGTTGTCCTGATGTTATATGGACCGCAGATCCTTTGTATTTTCTCTGATAACCCCTTCATATAAGGCAGGCAGACTGTTTTCTAAGTGTTGTTGTCTTCCTCCTCTTCTACCCGCCTATCCCAGTTTTGGGGGGCTGCTGCCATGTACTCAGGGTAGTTGTTACATTGAAGTGTACTACTTATATTGACCAATTCTTTATCTAACGTCTCTGGGTCACCACTTATGACTTTTGCTCAGTGTTGTAAGCAACGGACGATCCCTTTTTTTACGCTGTGTGGATGGTGGGAGTTGAAATTGAGGTACTGTCCAATGAATGTCAGTTTACAAGTATGGGATGTCTTAAACCCATGCTCTGTTCAAGATATTAGAACATCCAGGTATGGGAGTGTGTTGTTACTCTCTTTCTCCATTGTGAACTGTATCGAAGGTCTTATTGAGTTCACATGGTCCAGTAGAATCTGAACATCTTCCTGGTGTGGCCAGAGTATGCAGGTGTCATCTACGTACCTTAACCATATAGTTGGCTTTAGAGATATAGATTCTAATGCCATTTCCTCAAAGTATTCCACGTATATATTCACCATTGCTGGTGATAATGGCGAGTCCATTGCTAAGCCCTCATCCTGTCGATATATGTGTGATCTCATTCTGAAGTGTGTTGTTTGTGTACAGAAAGTCAACATCTCCATCAGATTATCTATTGGAATACTGGTCCATTCTTCTAGGGAAGAGTCAGAGGTCAATCTGACTACTGAGAGTGCCTCCTCCGTGGGTACCTTGGTGAACAAACTCACCACGTCCAGCTCACCATCTGGTTGGATAGGATGGGAGCATCTTTGATTATTTCCATGAAGTGGGCGGAGTTTCAGACATATGAAGGAGACTTTCCGATCAATGGGTCAATTATATCTACAAGGTAGCGACTCAGAGGGTGGCACACAGAGCCTTGGCAACTAACAATCGACCTGAGCGGAATACCGTCTTTGTGAATCTTAGGGAGACCGTATATGTGAGGTAGCTTGGTGTAACGCTGCGATAACTGCCTATACATCTTAGGTGCGAAGTGATCCTTGATTAGGATCTGTGACAGTTTGCATTCCGTTTTCATAGTAGGATCCTTTTTCACTTTGCTGTAGCTACCATTGCTAATGAGGTCTTCCAGTTTTCTTGTATAATCTGATTTGTCCATCACTACAGTTGCATTACCTTTGTCAGCTGGTAGTATGATGATGTTTTTGTTCCTCTGTAGGAATCCAATCGCCAGCCTCTCCAGTTTTGTTATGTTGGACCTAGGCAGCTTGGCTCTCTCCAGGGTTCAGCTCGAAATTCCAACCACCTGAAGAAGGCTGGAGCGTACAACGGCCGAAACGTTGTGATAAATATGGTGGCAAAGATGAAGACAATAGTCCGAATAATGTAAATAAAGTTTATTGAGTAGAAAAAATTGTTGGTTCAAATGTGGTTATTTGTAGCTAATTTATAGTGTTGTTAAATTGTTTCTCTTATTGATTACTTAATTATTTGTTGATTATTATTATTATTATTATTATTAATGTGTTTATGTGTGCATTTGTAGTTTTTTAATTTGTTTATTATTTACTTGTTTATTTATTCAGATTTTTTATTTATTATTTTTTTTCTCTGGGTTGGTTATCTTATTTGTTTAGTTTAACTTTGTTTAAAATGTATGTTGCATTATCTATATTGTTTATAGTGTATATATTTGCATTTATCACAGTGGTATTTTACAAGGTATTTGTTTTTAGTTTTCAATTTTTAAATAACTCAATAAAAATTTGTTTTTGTGTCTGCATTTTGAGATAAGTTCTGATCGTTTATTTAGTAATTTGCCAGCTTCTTTCCCTAACTGTGACTCCACATCTCCACCTCCTGGCTGAGTGGCATTGATCCTGAAAGTTTAGTTTCTATTTAATTTCCTTTTTACTTGTGGACAGTGATTGGTTGTTTTGAAGTCCTCATATCTTTCCTTCACTGGCAATCATAAAACACCAGACATTTCAGACATTTAACTTTATGGCTGTTCAAAGCCAATCAACCAGGTATCTGTGGAATCTTCCACGTCAGCCAGTCACCCCTGCATGGATAAATAAACTATTCTCTGTAAATGAATATATGACAAGCATTCATTGGTTAATCACCTTCAATCTAGCTCACTGATTGATCAGTTCCGACCAATCAAATCACCCCCATGCGACAAATCTGTTTTCCCGCTCAATATGTTCTGAGCCTCCCACGTGGTACAACAAAATTATAAAAATAAAACACGTGTAAACTCTCTCTCTCTTTCTCATGTCTCATCCCTTGCTGCCAATATATAATCTTCAAGAACTCCCATCTTAACTAATGCAGTCAGACGTTAAAGACCATTACCAACATTCACGCAAGTACAAACTCTGAAATCTCTTCTGAACTTTTACCAACTTGTACAATACACAATTCCAAACATGCTAAAGAAACTTTATTCTTCTAAACTACAGTTTAATAATTACTTTCACTTTATGAGCTTAGGTACAAATATTACCTAGTCTAAGAGACACAACTCTGTCTAACTTTTCAGTTAACATGCATGTATATCAAATACTTAATAAATTCAATTGTTACGTTTTGAAACAATATGTTTATGAATCATTATTCTCTGTCTTGTATTTATTGTTGTGGATGGAAGATTATTGAACACACACAATTTTAAGCCTTCTGATAATTCAAACTTTCTATTCCTCTCCAACACACATCACACTTCCGCAACATATCTATTGTGTCACCCAAGGACACAAGGACATAAACCTACATACTTTTTTGGTGCCCTACAATACACACTTTTTTCAAAAATAGATGATTCATTTGTAAAATTATTTTTCTCATTTTCAGTTTAAAATAGTGAAATTAAAAGTAAAGTTTTTGGTTTATTTTATTGGGTTAACTTCCTACTTCTAATTATTATGCACCGTACTTTGTTCAGTCATCTGACCATTAACAACAGCTAGTCAGTGAAACACTCTGTAAAGAAGACAGTTTGGGAGTAGACACCATAAATGAAGGTGCTCTGTCAATACATGAGAATAATACAAACTCTTGCAACATGACATGCTGGAGTGACAGAGAGACATTTGTAATATTCACTTGTTTTCCTTTTTAGGGTCAGAGAGAAGGTATTTCTATACATTGTTACCATGTTCCCTTTCTATAAAATAAAATTTTCATTTATATTTTTATTTCTCCATAGCTGTCTTTATTTTTTGCTTTTAATGTAACCTACTACTAAGGTTGCCCTCATATATTGACTAAACTCAACAATGGGATTCAAACTCAAAACTTTGATATATTCTTCTCATGAAACTTTCTTTCTTGATTTCTTTCACATGTTATATACAAAATAAACTGAATTTTACATGTCTTCACTATTTACGTTATTCGGAATATTGTCCTCATCTTTGTCGCCATATCTATCACAACGTTTTGGCCGTTGTACACTCCAGCCTTCTTCAGGTGGTTGGAATCTCGAAGCAAACCCTTTATTTCGCTCACTGGGGTAGTTCCACATGCCATGTTTGATAGATGTCAGTTATCAGTTATCTCCTGCTAAAGTTCTCCACTGCCTTAACCGGGTATTGAACTCACACTCTTTGAGTGCTGTCACTGGATCTAACCAACACCTTTATCCACTGTGCCATGTGTCCTTGGGTATGAATTTCTGGGTATGAATTTCTGGGTATTATAAACCATATTTTACCAGTGCTCATATTGCAATTTTTGCTGTTATCATTGCATATTTTTACCAGAGCTCACATTACAATTTTTGTTGTTATTGTCGCTTTTCTCTGGCAATCCTTATTACTGCTTCCTATATTGTATTCATTTCTATACTTGGTTGGCTCAGGAGATTTTTGTAGCCTAGCATATGTGCTGATTCCTTAAATTTACGTATTTTCCAATGATGTTCTTTGTCTTTGATCTCAACCTGATCCCACAAAGGGCGGTGATCTCCCTTTTCTCTCCATATGTGGTCAGCCACGCCTGGTTTTTCCACTTCCCTTTGTGTTACAGCTTTCTGGTGTTCTTGAAGCCTTACCTTAAGGGGGCAGCCTGTCTCCCTTTTATATTTCCTTCCGCAGCTGCATGAGATGGTGAACACACTATCTTTAGTCATGTTTTCCTCTATGGGGGGGGTCTTACTCAGGAGAAATATTTGTGAAGTGTCATCCAGATTCTGAAGGTTGTTCTGATGTTATAAGGACCGCAGATTCTTTGTATTTTCTCTGATAACCCCTTCACATAAGGCAGGCAGACTGTTTTCTGAGTATTGTTGTCCTCCTCTTGTTCCCGCTTATCCCAGTTTATTGGGGCTGCTGCCATGTACCCAGGGTAGTTGTTATGTTGTAGGGTACTACTTATACTGAACAATTCTTTATCTAATGTCTCTGGGTCACCACTTATGACTTTTGGTCAGTGTTGTCCGAAAAATGTAAATAGTGTACATAATACCTCATCTCAGAAATATAGACATTTACATGTCTTTTGTAAATAAATGAATTCTTTTGTTTTCCATTCATTTTTATAATTATTTCAGTCTTGTCAACAATAAAAATTATTATTATAGTTTATTATAGTCAATTTTAACTGCTTTTTTCTCATCATGGAAGATCATTAAAAATTGAAATGTGAATTTTCCAAAGGAAGTAAGTCATAAATTATATACTTTAAATCTTTTTATGAGGTTAAGTTGTTCTTTTTCCTTCCTTTTACATTCTTTCTTTTTTACAATGCTTCAGATGTGTATCCTCCAGGCTGAAGTGTAAATGACAAAAATGTGAAAAATAAACAACTAAAGATGAGGAAAATAGTCCAGCTAACATACAACAAATATAAAATTTTAGAAGAGGTCAGTAACTCAAAGTGGAACACCTTAAGGGAAGCACTAGTAAATGGATTTTTTGAAAGAGGAGGGAAGGAAAGAACATCAAATCTCTTATCTCAAGTATTATGAATGATGTAAACATAAAAACACAAGACTCTTACTCTAGTGTGAAATTTGAAAGAAATTTACTTTTATTACTTGACATGGAAAATAATAATAACATAGAATACTGTAATGAGTCACTGACTCTTGAAGCCTTTAATTGCATGAAAGCGCTAGATGGTGATTTGGGGGCTAATTGGATAATAATTATTAAAATTTTCAGAAATGTAGGTTAAATGAGTGAAAAAAAAATTAAAAAAAGGAACATATTAAGAATTATGTTTTAAACAATTAATTTAAGAGAATTGAACCCAGAATTATCTAGCTAAGCATTTTCAGTAAAATTGAGCAAAACCAAGGTTCCCCACCCTATCCACTTCCCACCAATAAGACATGATTAATGTGTTGTCCAAATTTTTTAGTCCTGAGAAATGAAATTTGAGGTTTTGTTTACATATATACTATCTGTCCAAAACATATATTCTTACTGAAGATAGTGACATAAATTCCTTTAAACAAAGAAGGCATTTGTGTTGTACCCAAATCCCAAATTTGGAGTTTGTTTACATTCATACTATCTAAGACATTCCTACAAAAAAGAATGACCTAAATTCTTTTAAACAAAGAAGGCATCTAGGTTATGCCTAATTCCCAAACTTGAAGTTTGTTTATCTTGATGTTGCTTGCCAAAAACACTATTATCTTTACAGAAAAAAAGGACAGAGAATGGCATGTCGTTATTAACAAATTTCCTATGATTGACAGTTGGGGTGGAGAAATTAGATACATCAATGTCAAATTTTAGGGGTGAGGCCATCTATATAAATGAAGGTCAGCCAGCCTTGGGGGATATATGGAGAATCAGGCCCAACAATGAGAGTCATCAGGCAGTCACCACTTGACAAAGAAACATACCCACATTTCCGTAGCTGTTGCAAACATACAGCATGACAAGCAGTCTTGCTTCCACTATTACTACAAGATTTCCCAAATCACCATCTGGCAGATGAAGAGCTTAATTTTTCAGTAAATAAAAACAACATTTTATTCATCAGAGTTACCAACAGTGCTGTGCATTTTATTGAAAGAGTTCTTATTCCAGCCCTGAATCCCAATGTTATCCTTGGACACAAAGAAACAAAAGTTGCCATGGACAAGAATTGCACAGTCTTGTCTGTGGCACACAACATACATCTCCTGTCCCACACTAGACTTCACCATCAATCCCAATATTGTAAGATTTTGGGAAATCTGAATCGACCACATCAAGACCGCACTCCAGCCTCAAACAAGGAGGGAAAAAAACCACATGACCCAGAAGGTCAGTGTTATTCAACAAAGCTAGTGGAGCTAATGACTGAAGAAGATGAGAGACAGAGATGCGAAAGATAGAGTGAATAGGGTGTGGGTTACAAACAGCATTCACAAGATTGCACAAAATTTTCCTTTGTGTGCAATACAATTAGGCAAGATAACAAATTCTAAATACAATTCTACTGAGCTCATAAAAATAATTATAATTATTATGAACAAAATATTAACTTATTTTGATTCATTTGACTATCAAAAGGAGTTGGTAGGTTGATGATTAACATACTTCACTAATTTCTGCTTTGTTTAGACAGTAGTTCAGTTTTACAAAAGTACAAAATCAGGGTTAATAGCAAATTTTGTGACAAACTTTTGCAAACAACTATAGAAAGATAATCATATATCTCTAAAGTTTGTAGAAGTTTCTCATTTCTATTTTTATTTCTTTTTCTTACTTCCTTTTTTTTGTTTCAGCTTCTTTCTTTTCATCATCATCATGATTGTAGTGTTCAGAGAAGTCTGTTCTACAAACAGTGAAATTTCCTTCTTACAAATGGGTGATTCAACTCTGAATGTAGCATGCTAGGTTTTAGCTGTAAATATCTGGACTGGTGAAACTAAAAAATGGAGTTTGTTAGAATATTTATCATGGAATTTTTTGTTAGTTTTATGCAATGAAGTTAATTAGCTATAGATCTGTGGTGATGAGTGTTCATTGTTGTTAGATAGCTCTGGTAGTTGATAAAAGAAAATATGATAAGATAATTTAGTAAGCTCAAATGTAAGCTACTAAAAAACAAATTGCTACAGACATAGTAAAGAGCAAACTACATGATATAAAACAATCATTTTAACCATTCTAGGTTGACTTATAGTAGATTAAAATATTTATGAGCCTCGTAAATGTCATACAAAAGATTTTTCAATAGACAATCAGTTGAATCAGAAATGCCCACTTGAATCAACTTCAAGTCGGTCAACTCAAGAATGCTGGGTCGTCTACATGACATGACTATTTCCTTTACCTACTTTGTTTGAAGCAGTCAGCAACAAAACATCAAACAGCAGCAAAAACTAACCTGTGGATTAATATATTCATATCTTTGTATGAGTCATATATTTATATGTACCATTTTGACAAATTCTCCTTTCCACAAACCTGAAAACTACTTTCTTTTATTAGAAATTTTACAATATATAAACCACATGTCAAATATAAAGATTTTATTTATGTATGAAGAAACACACAAGCAAATTAATATATATATCCTTAACCTACAAAACCTTGTATGTATAAATAATATAAATAAATTGCATTGTTGACAATTATAGTAATTGTTTAAAGTTTATTCTGTTCTGTAAATTCAACTAACACCATCAACTATATATTTGAAAAATTTTAAATTTAAATTGTAGAAGAAATATGTTTTTTTTTTATTGGCCTGATTGGTTGATTTGTTTTTTTACAGCTTATCAACCTTTTGCAGGTTATTTAAACCCAGAAATTATTTTTAGGCTGTAAGAATTTTTGGAGATAATAATAATTTTTCTGATTTTTCTACTAATTAACTGATAGCTGGAAGGAGAAGAAATGGATGCATACTTTGACCAAGGGTATTTGCATGTAAGTGAATACAACAAACTTGACTGAAATTGGAACTTGGCTCTCCAATTTCCAATTCAAAGCCATTATCCATTACACCACCTGTGCATCCAAACTTATAGCAGCTGGTATTCTCAAGCACTCATCTAGGTACCAACCAGGTTTGACATTGCTTAACTTCAGTGATCATATAAGAAATTGTACTTCAATTTGATTTAGCTGTAAGCCAGTTATTCACTTGACCAAGGAGAGAATGACCAAGAGTCATGAACTTTACTTACTGATTCACATGTTTATTCTGTTGTTCAACACATTTAGCACATTGTTTCACCAGTTTCTTTAACCATTTAAGAAAATATACTTCTGTTTGGTCATTGAGATACTGCTCTATTGCCACAGCTATCACATCTGAATCACTCAATAAGATTTTAAAGCAAGAAATGTTAATGATGAAATTAGATGTTTTCATACAGGAAGCATTTGGCATTCAATGACCAAACAACATTAGCTTTCAGTTGAAGTTTATAAAATCTTTTTCTTAAAACAGACCATTCGCCATGGAAATTATTTAATAATTTGATAAATTTTATACAATCAAATTAATTAGGTGTATATATATATATATATATATATATATATATATACTAGCAGTAAAGCCCGGAGTTGCTCAGGGTTCTATGTAGTTAAATTGCTTTGGAGTTTGAATTACGCACGTCTCCGCAGTTGTTGAGGTCACTAATAGGCCGGAAATCTCACTAGTAGCAAAATCAATGAGATCAAGGGTAGCCGGTTGCAATAGGTGGCTGCTGTGTTGCTGTTCCGTGCTTACCCGAAAACTGCCACCTGTTCATAATCGTTCAAGATTTTTAATTCTGGCAATGTAAAATAGTGGTTGCGTTTTCACTGTAGGACTCTCCCCTTCACTATTAAGTCCATAAGTTTTCCCAGTTTTAAGTGGAATACGCGGGCGGTAATGTCATGTCTGTGAGTGTAATACTGTCCGGGTAGGAGTTCACGCATTATATCAACCCATTTGGGGTTGCAGGTAAACGTTATAAATAAGTCTGGCCGTTCATATGGCCTAACGTATGTCATAGCATGCTGCGTGCGTTCATGCATGTAGCGCGGCCCCCCAGTGTAGGTTGAGGGCAGAATGCACAGCTTCCCTAGGTCGCGGGGATTGACTTCATTTCGAAGGCTGTCGCGTAAGTGTATGTAGGAGTCTGAGTGCAGCTGTTTCCAATGATTCCGTATAAAACAAAGCCTCTCCAATTTCATCTTAGCGGTGATGTCAGCCGCAAACTGGTGGAAAAGCTCCCTGCATGTATGAAGCATGTTGAAGTGTCCATCCCTAACCATGAAACGGTATGAGTAGAAGGCCTTACACGATAAGGCTTTGGAAGACGTTGTAGGTTGGCCACCCGGAGTATGAAGGGGAATGCCGAAGTGGTAGCGATCGTCACCATAAGTGAAAAGTAAAGGGTACTGCAATGCGCCATATGATCGATGGGTCTCTGAAATCCTGCGAAGATCGCCGCCTCTTGATTTGAAGACAATATCGCGAGTGCGGTCTTGCTCCCTATGTATAATAGCGGCCACTTCGTTGCACGCAGGAGCATTGTAGCGGCGTTCGTGTTCATCATGAGGCCATGTGTTGGCGTCAATTACAATGCTGAAGGAAGGAAAGCGAGCATTTTCCAAAGCATATTTGAAACTGCGAATGTAGCTGTTAACCTTGTGAAGCATGGACTGAAGTAGTAGTATGACGTCCCTGCGAGGAACTCTTCCCGACGGTGGCAAAATACCAATCCGAGTTTCGGCCTGTAGGTTGTAGTCTGCAGTAAAGTACAGTTGAAGGAATTTAGGCGTAGAAGTCTCCTCATGCAGCAGAGACCCAATGCGATGGTATACCTGCCCCTGTACTTTGAAAGTGGGCATTCAACCCTCTTATCGAACCACCTGAGCCCCAGATGAGGTCATTTGAAAGGAGTTTTTGTATTGCCTAATTGTTTTAAGGAAGTGGTTGGAGTCGGGATGGGAGCCGGCTATTATTCCCCTCAACGGGGTAGGTGGTTCATGCAGAGGTGGCAGTCGAACTTTGCCGAAAGAGCAGCACAGACCCTGGATTGACGGGCGCGTCTGCGGTCAAATGTTTCAGCTGCCCTCGGCCTGGCAGTGGTAGCCGCATTCCTAGCATTTCGAACAGACCTACGGAGCAGTGTCTCGGCAGCCCTAGCAATTGCTGTTGCAGTAACGTCCCTAGATTGATGTGCGCGTCTGCGGTCGAATGTTTCAGTTGCCCTCGACCTGGCAGTGGTGGCAGCATTCCTAGCATTTCGAACAGACCTGCGGAGCAGTGTCTCAGCAGTCCTAGCAGTCGCTGTTGCAGCAGCGTCCCTGGAATGACGTGCGCGCCTCCGGTCAAGTGTCTCTATCGCACCTGATTTCGCAGTGGCAGCAGCGTTTCTTAGGTTACGAAGAAACCTTTGATGATGAGTCTCGGAAGCCCCAGGTGCAGAGGCGGTTGCTGCAGCCTGTGCGTTTATTCTTGACCGTTGTGCATTCTTGAGCCTTGATCGCAGCGAAATCCTGTAGGTAGCTTTCCCAGCCAAGCAGTTGGCACGCTCCTCTTGTGACTGCGAGGCCTGCGTGAGGGCGCTGCGTTGAGCGACCTGTGATAGTTGCATTGTAGTCTGCTCCTGGGACTCGTGGGCCCTTCTTGCCCTCATAGCGGATGCTCCTGCAGACCGAAGGCTAAGATGTACACGCGGAAAAGTGATGCTAGTAGTAGTTGATTAGGGTTGCTCAATTGCAGGAGTACAAAGTCTAACTTAGTATCGCAAGCGTGAGCCAGAATCGGGGAGGCAGGTATTGTTTATGGTAGTTGGAAAAATGTAGTTAAACAGACAAACGGAAAACAAAAACGTAAGGAACAACTTGCGATAGGAGAAATGACAAGTTGAAAGAGCCTATCGTATCAACCGGATGGCAGCGTAACAGGAGCAGAAGTGAGACCTTCATCCCACAGCTGTGCACAGCAGGTTCAAATGCGAAGTATTACTGGCCAATCGGTTGTGCCAATCAGCGAGCGTTCTAGGGTCTTGAACACCAATCGCGACCGTGTACTGCACTCAGCCAATGAGATACCGCTATGTGAAGTATGGTCACGCGTGTGTGAATAACAATCAGCTGTAGAGTCTGTAGTGCAGACATCTCAGTTGAACATACGTTTGATTGGTGTATTCGCAAATTCCGATGAAGACATGATTGTATCGACTTCCCTCGGGTATTAGTTGGTCACAAAGGAGTTCACAGGGCAAAAGGTTTTAATTGTCACGACTAAAGCCGATAAAGTTAATCAAAATCCCAAGCAAGTTGTGAAAAACATTGACAAATTCAGGTAAACTCGATTTGAATGGGAAGTCAAAAGGAGTATGATTTCATCGATTTTTATTCGATAATTGAAACCGATATTGAAAACGAATGTCAGCACTTCAATACTGTCGATAAATACTATGCTCAACGGGAATTTTGCTGAAAATTCTTCGCCATTTGCGCAAAATATAACCAAAAATCAGCTAGACTGGACTTGAATTAGATGTCCCAAAGTGATCGATTGTATTGATTTTTTCCAGTAATTGATATCGATATTGAAAATGAATGTCGGCACCTCATAACTGTTGATAAAAACAATGCTCAACGTAATTTTGGTGGAAATTCTTCGCAATTTGCGAAAAATATAGCCAAAAATCAGCTTGACTGGATTTGAATTGGAAGTCAAAAGTGGCATGATGTTATCGATTTTTCCCGATAATTGATACCGATATAGAAGAAAAAGGCCAGCAACTAATAACTGTTGATAAAACTAATGCTCAACATGATTTTCAAGAAAAATGCCTTGCAGTTTGCGAAAAACAGAGCAAAAACTCAGCTACATTGGATTTGAATCGGATGTCCCAAAGTGATAGATTTTATCGATTTTTTCCGATAACTGATATCAATTTTTAAAAACAAAGAACAGCACTTTGATATTGTTATAGATTACCATCACTTCCACTTTTACCCCTGCCTCAGTCTTACTACCACATAGGTTGAGTCACCATATCAACAAACTGTCTTAGCAGTACTGACATCTTATTTTTTCTTTCTAGTTTAACCAAAAACGTGAAAAGAATGTTATAAAGGAAACAAAGATGGAGAAAAATATACATAAGTGAGCAAGAAAACAAAAACTTTTAACAGCAGGATACTGGTAACTGATCCTAATGAGTTAATAGGCAGAAAATAATATAACAGGTGAGTCAGGTGAACAGGAAGAATAGTTCATGAACAACTGTAAAAATTATTGATAATCAGCATCTGTTGCAAAGATTTTCTTTTTCTACACAAATATTCATCAGGTCGATCACTGACTTATCTCTTTTCAGTAAAAATATAAACCAGATCACTGTTGACAGGACTTGTTTTCATAATTTCTGCCCTATTGTACATTTGACCCTCAAGAAAGAAAAGTTTGTTCCCATGTAAATTTCCCAATTCATTTTTGTCCACGAAAATACAACCCAGACCTATTCTTCTCCTTGTTAATGATATTTGTTTTCTTAAATTCTCAAGAAAGAGACAAAATTATTTTTCAGTTCCTGGACTTATCTGCTGTCTAGTGAAAATATAAACCAGCTCACCTGCTTGTTAATGACAAGACCTATTTTCCTAACTTTGACCCTCAAAAAGGGTTTGTTCTTTATTTATATTTCTGAGTGAATAACAAAATTATTTCCAAATCTGTTTTCACCTGCATATCAGACTCTTGATAGATGAAAAAAAAAAACTTTAGGAGAGAAGAAATCCAGATGGCCCCATCTCCACCAAGGAAAATGTCTACCACCCTCTCTTCCCTTGTCTATCTTCCAGCTTGTATTCCATTTTAGGCTTAAACCGCTCTGTCTTTAATCGGCATCTAACTACTTCAAGGCCCCAGTGTTACAGATACTACATTTGACCAGAACCCAACAGAGACATTCTGCTACCAACACACTAGCACATCCTCTATATCAGCAAAGTCAGATTCATGATTTCTGCTGACTCTTCATGCTTGCATCCTTAGTATTCATAGCTTCACTAACTACTCTAGGCCTCCTTCATCTCACTGAATGCACCTTATCACGAAATATCCCTGCTGTCAACACACAATTCAGCTTCAACACTTCGGTGTCATCACACAAACGCCAGACCATCAAACACCTCACCAGTGTCAATTTCAGCCATGACGAAGGTCATGCATCAAACCTCACCAATAACACTACACTTGGCTTCTCTAATCCACTCCAGATCTATCTCCTGACCCCAACTCTTGACCTTGGCCAACCAACCCAAAAAATTTGGTCAGCTTCCAGCCATATGAACAACACCCTTACACCTAATTGCTTTCCTTACCAATGGCAACTAAGTAACTACATATGAACAATTTTTGCCACCTTTCACACAATTATGTACATATTCTGAATGTTACTAATACAAGTTGAAATCTTAATCCTTGTTTGTATTGTTCCTTTGCAACCAAACTCATTATAACAGACCTTTTAATTAAAATGCCAAGAGCTCATTCTTGTACCACTCTCTTTTGTGAATCAATGTTTACTACAAACCATGATGATTTAAATTTTACTGATATTATCTCACAGAAAGGATTTTTCTGTTTTCTGTTTCTCTCTTATTATTGTCAGTTTTAATAACAAGAAAAACATTTTCTGAAATACATTTCACATTTTTAATATTTGAAGACAGTTTTTACCAGAGATACTCTTCACATACTACAAATGTATTTTTAAAGAATTAATGGATTTATTTTTAATTTGAAATTTTTATTACTTCAAACATTATTATAGTGGATACTTTGTAGATACTTTGTATTTGAAATAGATGCCCCATTTTTATTTATTAAACAGTGTGTATTACATCTATCATCCTACACATTCAAGACAGTAAAGGAAAAGGAAGACACAGGTTCAATCTCTGCCAAAAAATGCATTTGTCTTTACTGAAGATTCCTCAAATACACTGGCCTGTAGTTGTAATACACACTGATAAATAAAATTGTGCTTCTATTTTAAATACAAAGTATCCACTATAATAACATTTGAAATTCTAAAAATACTACAAGTGTTAAAGAAAAACGGCACTATGAAAAACTTCATAAAATTAAAAAATTTTAGCAAAATTTCTCTAAAAAACTTTGACAGCTTCCCAATTGCAAAATTAATTTAAAATATTTGTTGGCATATAGCATTATGAATATACAAATAAGAAAAATAAATCCAACCTCGTATTAAATGTTTTGTCCTCTACTAACTTGTGTTTCTTTTTTAAAATGATCTTATTTTAATCAGGGTAGCCTGTGTAATTACCATTTTAATTATTTTCTGCAAATTCATGCTGAATCTTTTTAGTTCCTAAATGAAAGTATATTTTCTGTTATAAATTTACAGGATATTAACAATTTGCTATTTTCATCCTCTAGCAAAAATAAACTTTGAAAGAATAGAAGATATTTTAGATTCTATGATTTAAGTCTATAACACAAAAGTTATTTGCCATTTTTCTTTGTCTTATGTAGACAAATGTACAAAATAAAAATTGTTCTATATTTGTCAAAACATTTCTAATAAATAATAATGTTTTGACACATTTTTTAAAATATGCACTCAGTTATACAATGGACTATCAGGCCATAAATATGATTTTTCTTGATATCTGATTGTTTTAAAGGAAAATAGTTTTGTTTATATAAAATCAAAAGCATGAAAGGAACAATTAGACTTAACAAACAATTTTTTCAAGAAGATTCAGATATAATAAATGTATATGAAGTTCTTAAACAAATACAATTATATTTCTTTAGGCATTTTATTTTTGCTCTGGTAATTCTACAGTAAAATAAACCACTTTTGTTGTATATATTTGCCAAAAGCCAAACTTAATATTCATTAAAATCAATATCATGCTAATATTCAAAATGTAATGCTTTATACAATTAGTGTATAATGATGTTAGAACCATGTTAAAAAGCTATACAAAAAGTAGGATCAGCAAAAATGACAGATTCCAGAAAATAGTCTCCAAAATTAAAATCTAAAATAAAATTAGAAATTTGGAGACTTAAGGAAAACAGATTCCAGTGCATAAAAAGAGAATTTTCAAACAATTATTATTGGTCTGAGAAAATTTGAGCTTGTCTTCCATAAAATTATACAAATATGAGATTTTGTAAGAGGTTGTAGTCAGCCAGCTTTTCTACATCAAGTGGCTACATTTATCTAAAGAACTCAGCAAAGTAGTTAAAGATCAAAAGATGACTGAAACTGTATGCCATTTTCTTTAAGTCACTTATACATCCTTTTCTTCTGTAAACTGTGACTAATAAGATTGTTTACCTTGAAAAAATATTCACAAAACAATCAATATACATATACTTTTACATACAAAATCTTTCTTGTAAAAATGTAAGTGAATTGTATATTTCATCACAATTATTATAAATTTATTAATTGTGACTATGAGTAATTATTCACAACACTATGTTTCCACTAATTATGTTACAAGTAAGAATTGATGTTAAGTTGCATGCATTAAACACAATGCAACATCACATTTTGAAACTTATGTAAATTTACTACCACATTTCAACATATTGCCTAGTTATATGAAAAACTTTAAAATTTTTGCTTGTAAAATTGATTATATATATGAAAATTTTTGTTATGAAAACTTTAACAATGACAATTGTAGTGGAAAGTTTGGTGGTTACCATTTATTTAATGGTGTTGACAGCCCAAATCAATCCATATAATTTTTTACTCTACGAATATGTTAAGCAAAATGCATAAACAACAAGAGAAAACAACAAAAAACATTTGTGATAAAAGACAAAAGGCAAATATTTGAGTAAGTAATTTTCAATATATTTTTGTAATGAAAATATTTTACAAAAATGTAGTGGATTTCTTAGATGAAATCTTGTTAGTTTAATTTATGTTCAACTCAAGTTTGGTGAAAGATTAAAATTTGTTAATGAGTTCTGATTCAAAATGATGTTTGTTAGAATCTGTTATTGAAGATTCTGTAAATTAATTGCAAGAGAAAAAATTACATTTAAAAATTTACTGTTCATATAAGTAGTAAATGTTTGTAAAGTTGAATGCAATTTTATGGTCAAAGAAGTTATCTACCTTTGTTTTGTGTAATACAATGTTCTCGAATGTTGTGAAATAAAGTTGATTTGTTAGCAGGAATTTGTTTAACTTCTGCATAATAAATTTGGTGAGTGAATGAGAATAGTGTTAACTGGTGAGTGAGTGTGAATATCATTAAGTTTGTATAATGTTCCTATGAACAAAAAACTTAAGATTGCATGACGTGAAGTTTAGTTGCAATTTGTTTAATGTCACAATGCTCACTGGCGAGTGTGAATGAGTTTCTGTTTTTATTTGCTTCAGGTGGCTCACAGAGACTTGGCATGAACTTGGATTTCAATCATGAAAATTAGTTAAGCGTGGGTGGATAGTCATGCCTATTTGTATATTTATTAACCAATAAGGGCTCAAGATTTTTTGAAAGTGTATGAAGTTGAATGTGTTCTGTGATCCACTTTTTGCACAGATTTGAGCAAACTATTTTTGGGTATTGGAATAATGTAGAATTTGGGTTCTACACAATGAATGTATAGCTAACAATATTCTTTGACTGGTAAAGAATAGATCACTGGGATCAAACAGAGAAAGAAATTAACAAGATTTTGTGGAACTCTCTTCCAGTTTCTTGCTTTCCTGTCAAGTACAATCTTCAAAATTTAAATGCAATGTCAATTGTCATCTTCTCTCTCCTTGAATCCTGTTCTTTCCGTTTCCTTCACTCTCAGTAATCCCTGTGTCTTAGTGGATTTATCAACTTCTTCGGAGTGAAATGATATCTCCTTACTAATGTAGTAGTAGACCTAAAAATGAGTGGGACAAGAATGCAGCAGAAGATAAAGATATACTTCATTTACCACTCTTACACTCATGATAAAATGGACATAATATAAAAAAAGAGATTGATTTTTTTAGTCAATAAATTTTATATACAAAGTTTACAAATGTTTTCTGTGAGTGTTTAATGAAATTGAAAGCCTATGTATGGTAGTATAAGTTAGGTTAGTTTTTGAGTGACAAAATTTAGTGTGTAAATGTTCAGCCTTTGTGAAGAAATGACTGTGTATATAAAGTAACTTTATATCATAAAGAATAATTGTCTTTGTTTGAGTTATCGTGAATGGACTAGCTAGTTGAAACAGAGCAATCGAACTCGAGGAATTTCACTTGTGGTTCTTTTTCGAACGCGTGGAAACGAAGGCGATTGGTCCTAATATTATATTTTTGTAATACCACCGGAACTAATGTGTGGAGTATATGTGCAGATGGCACATTTACACACTTCTCTTGTCGTCGTGGAAGTGTAAACTTCCGGCTAGATTCTCCGTCGAAGTCACCACAACACAATCATTCAAAAATATCTTTAAATTCATAATTTGTTTAGTGATACCTTTTTGGCTACTTGATCGATTTGACGTGGTGTACAGTACACTAAATGGTTAGTAAGCTTGCTTGCGGATCAGTTACAACTGAGAATGGAATTCGATCATCACTGTGTGCGACATACTTTGTGGCCTTGTGCCACATCTAAGCTAAGCTTAACAGTAATTTTGTACTTGTTTAAAAAGGCGAACCTGCTAAAGATTTTAAAAAAATCCATTAAGCACAAATTCAGATAATATTGATGATCACTTCTGATTAAGAAAAAATGACCTAATCTTAAAAAAAAAAAAAAAATGGTTTCACGAAACTTCATCTTTTCTTTGACATTTTCAAAGTATAGGGTGGTCCGAAAGTCTTGTCACCCATACATAATGTAATTTTCTATTTCAAATGACTGACACGAGCTCCTACACTACAGTTTGGAAGGAAAGGTTAAGGTAACAAATTTTTCGGGCCACCCTGTAGGTGTCTTCTAAAATTGTTTGCTAGACGATTTCGATGGCTATTTTGAAACATTTACACGTTTTTAAATCAACTTTCCTGTTTCTATTAATTAGCATAAAAATTATTTCTCCATTTTTTTTCAATCGATTGTATGAAAAAAAGCTACACTTTAGAAAAGAAAAAAATGTGTAACCCTCACTTCACTTTTATTTTCCAATATAATCATAATGACATTATTCATAACTTCTGAAAAATGTAAACAAGCATTGATTGGCAATAAACTACAACAGAAAAAGAATGTGTTTCTTGCTTTGTCTCTATTTTTTCGCAAGCATGTATTGTAACGACATGTATTCTCTGGTGTAGTGAAAAAAAAAACGCGTTAGTTTGTCATATGAGACATAATTTTTTTATTAATCTTTAAATTTTAACTCATTTTACAAGGTTAAAACCTAATTTAAAAGTTGTTTAGGTAGCGTTTCTGTTTTGTTTACTATATGTGCATGTGGCTCGCTCTTTTTCATAACTTTGATTTCAATTTTCAAATATCAGATATTTATTCTTCCGTTTGTTTCCTTCTTCTTTCTTCCTTTTCCTGTTATTTTAATAACTATGCAACAATTAGAAGTCGTCAATAAATAATGACCAAAAAAACTTTTAAAGTAGCCGGTTAACTAACTACTCTTGAATTAGTAATCACGTGACCGAGTAGGTTCTGTTTGAATTTGTCAGTTCTTTATAGTCTAACCAGGCTTTTTACCGGTCGCTGTATTCGTGCCAGTAAAAATAGGTATTAAGAAGTTTCAGAGGTTTAAGATTTTATTTATCATATTTAATCTACAAAAAAACATCTATGGATGCTTTAAAAAGTGGTTGGTTTAGTGAACTGAGTGAGTTATGGCCAGGTCAATGTATGTCTCTACAAATCGAGGAGGTTCTTTACCATGAGAAATCTGACTGTCAGGACGTAATGGTTCTAAAAAGGTAAGTACATTTGTTTGTGGTGATCGGATCCCATTGAAATTTTTATTTGTTAATGAAATTTGTACATTGAAAAATCTCATCCTTATTCACGCAATCTTAGTGTTTGAATCTGAACTAAGAAAATACACGATCATACCAAGTACAATACGTGATATCAAATTTATGGTGGTTGATATTTAATTTAAAGGTCTTACTTACTCGCTAGCCTAGCAAGTTTTAAAATAAACTTCTTCAACTTAAATTCTGTTCCCGCACCTAATAGAACTAAGATAAACCATCTGCTACTAACAGTGATTGATGGTGATAGCAACAGTTATTATCTCTCACTCCGATATTAAGAAATCTTTAACTAAAAACTTGCTATTATTGTGTGAGCGTGTACTAGTGAGTAATACCTGTCTGTGTAATAATCATGTTGTTGTTCAATAAGGTCTTTTTCTTCGGCCACTGGTTCTAAATAATTACTGAACCCCCGAACCGCGTTATATTCATTAAATCACTTGTTTTATTATTTATTTTCTATGTAATTGAAATCTATGAACATTTTGTTCATTATTACTTTTTTTTATTCTTGGACTTATTATTTAATCAGATCTCATTTAATGCTTATTCAGTCTTTAGTTCTCAACTTATTTTTCTGACGTGTACTAAAAACCATTTCACGGCTTAGCTGAAAGGAAAAACGATTGTCAGAGAGATTTTCAAGCGTTTTTACACAACATGATATATAAAAAAATATATAAGTAGAAACAATTTATTTGAAGTGTTTTGATTGCAGTTTTTTTTCTGTATGTAGGGAATTTATTTTTAACTTTTTAGTCAAGAGTGTAAAATAAAATCCATCATTTTGGTGGGGTTGGATTTTTAAAATGCAATGTTTCCTACAACACAAACAGCAGGTTTTGGTTCAGCAATTTTTTCCTTTTTTAAAAAAAAATTATTTCATAAACCGATAACTGAAGTGATTCGGATGGAGTGATTGCAAATATCCAACGATGGATGAAGTGGGAGCGGGGGGCAATTAAAACTGTTTCTCGCGTTAACTACTTGAGTACTTGATTTTTTAGCTTTTTTTTTTTTTAACTAATTTAAACCAGACAGACATCTAATTAGTGATACGAGAGGATGCTGAGGTTTATCGATCCGACCCATTTCCCCAAAATTTGACCAAATAAAAGACTTGTGAATTGAAAAATTTTCAGCACCTACTATTGTTGTATGTATAAAAAAAAAGACATGTTTATCGGCAAAGTGCCTTTTTCTTTTTTTTTTTTTTTTCTTTTTTTACCTAAAAGCTGACTTTATAATTTTAAAAATAATGTTTAAAAAATATTTTGGAACACAAAGAAAACAACGATAGTAGAATGAAAAAGTATTTTATTTTTATGGTAGTTATCATCAGATATTTTCCTTTTAGTTTTCAACACTTAGTGTTACGTAAAAAGGATTTATTTAACAATTATTTGATTAAAAATTATTTAAAATTGTTTAGAAAAAGAATTTTCTCTTTCTGCAATGAACGGGGAGAGGGGGCGAATAATGAATTAAAACAAAAAACCTAACAATCTTTGAAAGTTCTTTACTTTTTCTGAAGAGCTGGGCACTTCAACGTGGTTTATGTAATTTGTCATGTAATTTTTCAAGTTAAAGATCAATTACGATTGACCAGTGAGTTCGATTTTCACTGGGCTCTCCATACTTGCGGCCTTGAGCCACATCTAAGCTACGCTTAGTAAATAGTTCGTGAATAGCCTAATTGACGTAAAAGTAATAAAATGTTTTAGAGTAAAAATTGGAAAAGTACGTAATTATCATGTAAGTAAAATTAATCGAACGCGATAAAATCCTGTATTTATTTTCACATTGAATTTTTATTATTTTTTTTTAATTCGCAAAGTAACCAGCATTGGTTGTTTAATAATTTAATTAAGATATAATAATTATTTATCTATTTAATTATTTTTGCTAAGTTTCTATCATAAAAACTGAAATAATTATTTATTTAACGATATAAGCTGACAACGAGATTAATTAAATTTCTAATTTAATTACCAGTTAATAAAAGTTTTTATGAGCTTTCCTTTAATTGTTGAAGGTTGATCAAGAATTTTTTAAAGTTGTTTTACAATTTTAGGTATTTAAATTGGTTATTAATTTAAAAAAAAATTTTAACGGCTTAAAAATATATAATTCAAAATTTAAAAATATTCCTGTTAAAGTTGGGAAAGATTTTATTTTTAAAATTTTAAATGATTTATGAAAACATTTTTTATACTGGGTATTAATTAATTTCTATTTTTTAACAGCGTGTGGAATAGTACTTTTTCTTAGGTTTAAACAAAAATTATTTAAATATTTATTTAAAATAATTGATATTAGGAGCCATGTTTAGTTTTAACTACATTTTTTTTATTGTTAAATAAAAATGTTATATTGTAACTTATTTGGAAATTTCATTTAAACAAAAAAAAAAAAATATTGCTACATAACAGCTAAGTGCGCTTTTTAAAAAAATAATTGCGGGCCTTGAAGTGAAAGTTAATTTTCGGCAATAATTACTTTTTTTGTGTGTGTGTCTGAGTTAATTTTATTTTTGAGTAAGTGTGCAAAAAAAACTCAAAAGTAGCGTTATTACGAGTTACGAACGACTATATTGCTATATCGACACATGATGTTGCTGTTGCACTAAACACAATGCACTCCCAACATATGTATTTTAGCTCTTACATTCAACCGAATTAATAAAGGTGAGTTACTGATTCGACCAAAGCTGAAGATTTCATGAGTTTTAGTTATTTTCATGATCGTGTAAAGATGAGAAAACAAAGCAGCCGACACTAAAGTGCGGTGACCTCTGTAAACTAAAGTCTCCGCACTTCCTAACTTGAACGAACATATTTTTTTACACTTTTTTTGTACACGCTACTAGGAGTAATTTAGTACTTGTCTGAAAGAATGGTTTATTGTAGAATGTGATGGCGTTATTAACAATGGAGCTTTTGTCACAGATAAAAACTTTTTGTTTACACAATAAGTTCATTTATTTTTTAATCAATATTGGTCGCAGAAGTAAAGCAAACCGCACGGCGTAAAAATACCCAAGTAAAAAAGTTTGTAAATTATTGTACATGTGCTAATTTTACATTGAAATTTATTTCTATCCATAATTTAAAAATAAGTATTTATTTCAGTTCACTTTTATAATGAAATAATTTAATTCCTTTTGAAAGCAATTAAGAATTGCCGTTTTGGTAAAATATCGTAAAAAATATACCAACTTCCTTCTGACAAAAACGCCATTGTTAGTGACGTCATTATGTCTATTCCACGTGGGACCGCTCTTTTAGACAAGTACTTTAAAAATTGAAATAAAGTGGAAATGGTATATGAATTTTTAGTTGTTACACAAGAAGATGGTTTACTTTTTAAATTTGTTGTTTATTGAAGCTGTACACAATAAATTGTGACTAGATAAGTTCCTAACTATTTTTTGTTTTTAAGTTTTATTTTCCTTTAAAAAGAAAAAATGAAACATGAATTCACCAGTTTTTGGTTAAAGTAGGAAAAAACAACAACAGTTAAAAACAAATATATTATTACAAGTGAATGAAGAAAGGAGTATAACATTTTTTTTCTTTTCCGGTGAATCTTAGCAGAAAAAGAAATATTCTCGTTTGATGAATTGTCTTTGGCATAAGTTGTGTCGATGAAGAAATGTTTGAATTTGCGGTTGATTTTTAATAGGCATGTCAAGGCTAATTCCTTTTACCCTCTTTCCCCCCAAATACATTATCTATTGTAAATTAAAATAGGCCAATCCCGTATCGTATTATTTGTCCTTTACATGGACTAAATTTCGGTCAGGGGTACTGTTGGATCGTCACGTCAGGTTACGGTGATACCTCAATCCTAGTCCCTATGTTATACATTTCGTTTGCGAGATTTTTATCAGTCTTACAAATTTCCTATAATTTTCTAGAGACAATAAAATCCTGTAAAGTATCTAGGACCCGCGCTAAAAAACTTTCCCAAATCGCCATATTTCCGTGTAAATGTACATGCTATCAATAATAAAAGTTTGGACTCAGTCGCGTTCAGCCGTCGGCCATTACTAGCCTTGTTTAACTACATTCACTGCGGAACATTTTACGTGCGGAAGCTTAACAACCTTTTTATACTGCTCTTAACTGATCTTATTCGTCTATATTACTGAGCACTTAAGTTATGATTATTTACAAAATAAAAAGAAATGCTCCTTCCTAGCATTTTTTTTTATTTTATAAATAAAAACTCCTGCTCTTTACAAAGTTTGCGCATTATTATTTCGTTTCTAGCATTTTTTTTATTTTGTAGATAATCATGCTCGCGAACTTTGTAAAGATCATGATTATCTACAAAAATAAAATAAAAAAAAATGCTAGAAACGAAATAATAATGCGCAAACTTTGTAAGGAGCAGGATTTTTTTTATTTACAAAATAAAAAAAAATGGTAGGAAGGAGCATTTCTTTTTATTTTGTAAATAATCATGCTCTTTTTTAAAGTTCCTGCAAACATTGCGCATTAATTATTATTTGTTTTATTTTTAGTTTAAAAGAAAAGCTTTACAACAGTTGTCATTGCTTTTCTACACAGAAAAAGTGGTTTATTAAAAAAAAAAATGTCATCGCTTTCCGACACAGCTTAAGTTCGCAGTAATTTAGACGAGTATGATCAGTTAAGTCTTAAGAGCAGTAAAAAGGCTGTTAATTAAACTTCCGCACGCAAAATGTTCCGCAATGAATGCAGTTAAACAAAGCCAGTAATGGCCGACGGCTGAACGCGATTGAGTACGGAACTTTATTGTCGCTAACTCCAAAACGGTTGGTTTTATCAAAATTTAATGGTTATTTCGTGTTCAGCATGTACATTTACACGGAAATATGATGATTTGGGAAAATTTTAATTGATATTTAGCGCGGGGCTAAATAAAGCAAATATTTTGGTAAATTTCTTTTTTAACACCCGCGCTAAATATCCCTTAAAAATTTTCCAAAATCGTCATAATTCCGTGCAAATGTACATGCTGAACTCAAATTAACAAGTAAATTATGAAGAAACCTACCGTTTTGGAGTAGATTTTTAGTATATCGGAAAAAAAAAAAAAAATTAAACGGACTTCTTGTTGGTCATTCGTCCCCCATTACTGTCATAGTGTTTAGTAATACGGTGCGGGGTACTCCAGCTGGCGTAATCAGAAATTGTGGCCTATTTATTTCTTTTATAGCTATATCTCTTTTTGAAATCACTACACATTATCGTAATTTTTTTTCTTTTGATAAGTGTAGTCTTATTTATAACAGGAAACTTTAAACAAAAACAAATTAAATAATACAATAAAACTTTTTTTTTTCTGTGTAGAATAGCAATGACAAATTAAAAGAACAAATTAAATAATGAAAATAAAGCATTTTTTTATATTTTAAAATTGAAAATAAAACAAAAATTAATGCGCAAACTTTGTAAAAGTAGAAGGGTTGATTGTATTTAATTTTTTTTTTAATTTGTCCCCTTTTCTATACCCCTAACCTTAACACCTAACTCTAAAGTTAATCTGTGTAGAAAAGGGGACAAATTAAAAAATAAAAAAACATTAAATAATTTATCAAGTTTGTGCATTAATTTTTTTTTTCAATTTTAAAATATAAAAAATGCTTTTTTTATTATTTAATTTGTTGTTTTAATTTTCATTGCTATTCGAAACGGGAAAAAAAAGGTTCTATTGTAGTATTTAATTTGTTTTTGTTATAAATAAAACTATACTTATCAAAAAAAAAAAAAAAAATTACATTTCTTTACGGTAGTGCGTAATGATTTTCTGCAAGGAAAGTCTGTAAAAGAAGTAAATAGGTTAAAGGCCACCGGAAGTACTACACTGAATCAGTATTCATGATGGCAGTTATGGGGGACGAATGACCAACAAGAAGTCCGATTTTTTCTTGTCGTTAACTCCAAAAGGGTAGGTTTCTTCATAATTTATTTGTTAATTTGAGTTCAGCATGTACATTTGCACGGAATTATGACGATTTTGGAAAATTTTAAAGGATATTTAGCGCGGGTGTTAAAATAGAAATTTACTCGAATTTTGGATGTTTCTTCTTATTTTGACGAAATGTTTGAAGGTGTTTTATCGTTCGAGTATGAACTTGATCCGAAGTCTTATAGGAATTCAAATTATTTATTTTATTTTATTTTTTGTGGGGATTTACTGAGAGCTAATTTAACTTTTGTTTTCACAGGGGAAAAAATCTATTTGTTTGTGAAAATTAACACGTATTTTTACAGTACAAGTTGAAAACACTAGATCTTGGTTGTTGCTGATTGATATAAAAAAATAATGATGGTTGAAGAATTAAAACAAAAAATGTAAAGTTTAAAATATTTGCGAGTGTGTACTGTACGCTTAAAATAATTTTTTTATTTTATGCATTATCAAAACATCCTTAATTATGCACTTTGACAAAAAGAAAAAAAAATAACTGCCGAAAATTATTGAAAGTTTTAACTAATTTACTCGCTTGTTAAAGTTTTCTAATCAATGAGCTTATATATCAGGTGCGATGAGTAAATTGTCGCTATTTTAGATTTTTTAAACAAATTTTGCGCATGCGCGTTGTTTGTTTTGGTTTTTGTCGACTGCACGGTATAGCATGGTCAGTTGGGCACCGTCTGTGAGAAAAAGAGCACCATCACTCTGCCAGAAATTTGGAAACGGCATGCTGTGCTGCTTGGCATTCGTGCCGGTAGCTCCAATACGAACATTTCAGAAGATATGTCCAACATTTCGCAAAAATAAAAACAGCATAGCATGAAGAAAAAAGGCTTCAGACTTAAAAATAAAAGTTTTGACCGTAAAAAAAAGTTCAAGATAAAGGGGCAAATTATTGTAATTATTTTTTAAATTTTTTTATTCCTTTCCAGCACGTTTGAAATTTAGGTTGAAAATCTTGTATCTTTTTTTTTTTTTTTTTTTTTTTTAGCATTAGTTTTTTAAGCGCCTTTTTTTCAATTGTAAAAAAAATACATTAATTTGGAAATTCTTTCAAAAATCAAATAATTCTAGGATTTTATTTAAATCTTAAGAACTTATTAAAAAATAAATGAAATTATTTTTAGAAATGTTTTTTTTTTTTTTTTTTAGAAAGTCATGGTAAAAATACATTTTTTTTTTTTTTTTTTTTTTTTTTTTTTACATCTTTTATGCTCCTTTCTCATTTTAAAACTTGAAGCCGTTAGTAGTCTTTTTTTTTTTTTTTTTTTAATGTACAAAACTTTGAAGAATAAATCATCGATATTTTTTAAATCTATGTGCGCTATAATCCAAAAGCCTCTTTTACCTCAATTGTAAAAATATTAAAAACCCAATAAAAGTAAGACATTATTTAATTAAAAAAGTTTTTAATGAATGGCTTTTCTGAATAAAGGCATTTTTATTTGAAGCGAAAATATTTTTTCGATGAAAAATGAATTTTTACAAGAATAGTTTTCTTTTTTCCAATTTTAAATACATTGATAAAAAGTCGTTAAATATTTTAAAATTAAGTTTGTTACTTCAAGTGAATGGAAATACTCTTATTATTTTATTTACTTTATGCAGATCATAAATTTGAAAGATTATTAAAATCTGCTATGCGTGGATATTTTTACAATAATTTTTTAATATTCCAAAAATGTATTACAAATCGTCTCAGACAAAAATACGGGTACACAATTCTGAAATAATATCACGTGTGCTAGAGTTGTTACCCTTGATAGCGATATTTGATCTTATCTGATCTTGGCTTTCGTTGTTTAGCACATCTCAAATGAGTTACCAATTTCATTTATGAAATGTAATGGTATTTTATTTAATTTTTATATTATCTCAGGAAGAAAAAAAATCATAACTGAGACAATATAAAACTTTAAAAAAATAAAATACCATAAAAAAATTAATGTGTATCAATTAGGTTAGTTTTCGTCTGCTATGAAATTTGAATTAAATGTATTTTTCGCATTTTAAATATCTTTATTCCAGAATTCTTCAAACGTAAGGTTAAAAAAAAAATTAATCTTTTGAAAATGTATTTTTTTTTATTTAACACTACTATCCTGGTTCACTTAAAATTAGGACAAATTTTGTCACTTCTGTCCTACCATCTGATAAATTCCCCTGATGTAAGTTGTCGATACATTGACGTTTGTCAGTTCACACCTCCCAAAAACCAATCGCCACTTAAAAAATTTTCTGCTAAAAATTTAAGTAATGTTTCTTTCAAATTACATTAAGAATACTTTAAATTTCTTAATTTTTCTAAAATAACTTTTGAAAAAAATATAATTGAATTTTACAAGATTTTTAAACGGAAAATCTTTGTTTACAAAACTGTCAATCATGGGTGACATGATTGATTTTACGTCAATTTTGATGACTCAAAAGTCAAAATAAACAAGATTTTTAACTAAAATTTCAGACGTTCTAGAATGGATTAAAACATTTTTTAAAAAATACTCAAAAAATACTTTGGTCTTTACTCTTAATAATGACATAAACATTTAGACAATGAAAAAAATTGTTTAATCAAGTTTGGGGCATTTTTTCATCAGGGTATGCTCTTTTATAACGAAGTTGTGGACATACCTATTTCAGAGTGTTTGGGTGTCAATCTGAGAACTTGCTGTGTCCCAGGAAAAGATGTAACAAGAGTGATGAATACCAAACATCCAGTCAAAACCATGGTTTCGAGTGAACACTTGTGATAGCGACATTATACCTCTATTCATTGTCCTACAGTGATCAACACAGGCCTACATCAAGTGCCTTGAGGAGGTGGTGTTGCTCTGGGTCAAGAGGATGCCTGCTGGAAGACCCTATGTTTAGCAGGAGAACTCAATCATGGGCAATTTCTGCAACCACATCACCCCTCACATCAGGCCATCTGACGATTGCATTTAAGAATGAAATAGACTGTTGACCTCAATGTCCACTTTTATATTTACATATGCTCTATCCCTGGTATTGAGCACTTTAACCCATAAATATAGCATACCTTAAAACTATATTATATATATTTTATGGTGCAAATTTTCATAAGTAGGAGTGGGGTTGTAAGATTACAGTTGCTTGATCTGTGGTCAAGTGAGTGTTTGGGTAAATGTACTTTTTGTTTTTGAGATGTCGTACTATCTAACTCTTGCATTATAGTTGGGGAGAAGACTTGAAATAAAGACCTGTCCAAAACTTTTTGTCTTCTCCATGTAAGAAGCAGTAATATCTACCTAAAACTTTACTTATCCCCCAGTCTCTCTATGCTGGTGTTGTCTGTTTCATGTTTTCTTCTTGTCACTCTGATACATCCCTGGTCAGAATCTTAAGACCAGATACAAAAGAGTTAAAAAAAAAAAAAGATAAAATACTTATACTTTAATCAAAATATATTTGCAAAACATTTAAATTTAATTAGAAAATGTAGTTTATCAACAAACAAGTGAAAATTTTAAACTTTTAATTCATTAATTTAAACAAACATTGAAAAAGGATTTTTTGGTTGCTCATAAAGATAAGACCATGTGTGAAAAAAAAAAAACAAATTACTGGACAAAAATTTTAGAACTAGTGTGCTCATAGCTTCAGGCATGTAGACATCTACATAGCTCATTTCCAGTATTAAATTTCAGATTTTAAAATGGCTAAGGGTAAAATTTTAAAGTTCGAACAGAGCAGGATTGAACTTCAAAGACATAGTCTTTCGTAACAAGCCATTGCAAATGAAATGGCCGTAGCAGAAATGTCATTGCTAACTTCATTAATTTTAAAAAAAGTGTCATTAATTAATGTTAAGATTACATAAATTTACATGGAAATATGCGTCAAATGATGTCAGTGGTTAACACATTTTCATTCACCTATGACATAGTACAGTAAATGTACAAAAATGTCAATTATTTTAGTTATATATATACAGTTACATGCAAACTCATTGTTCCTACAACTACATGATTTCTGTCTAGCATCTAAACCATGATTACTTTATTCCATTTTAACTTTTTGGTAAGTCAAAATATATACTGGTCATAAAAGTAATAAAAGATTTTAAATCAGTGTGAAAAAAACTGACTTAAAAAACATTACTCTAAATTGGCATCACATCTGAAACCTGTTTCTTACCATCTAGAGTGCGAAGATATTGATAGCTTTTTATAATAGATGGGATTCTTCAACAATACAGAAAAACCAAAAATTAATTTTTTAATTTCATAATCATTTTTTTTTTTTTTTTTTTTTTTAATTGGTGTAATGATATATGATTATTATTGGTAAATCCTCGGTGGATGAAAGTTATTTACTGCAAAACTATGAGATATGTTTTGAGTAGGTTCCTCTAAAAAAAAAATTAAAAAAGCATATCATGATGAAAAAAGGTTTCAAACTTGATAAAAACAAAGTTTTATTGTCAAAATGTTTGTTATTAAGAGAAAAGACCAAAGTAGTTTTTGATTATTTTTTTGAAAATTTTAATTTTTTAATCCTTTCTAGCACATTTGAAATTTTGGTTAAAAATCTTGTTCTTGTGCCAAAGAATAGTATCTCTTTTTTTTTTTATATGGAATATCTTTGTAAAAATATTTTCTTTTTTACATCTGTTGCCCCCACTTAATTTTATGAAATTTCAAGAAAATAAAATTACACCCACTTCATATTTATATTATTTAAAAGCAGGATGCCCTGGAAAATTTAAATCATCAATTAGTTTTTGTCAAGCAGAAACACCATTTACCAAATAAGAGCAATAACTATAGTAAATTTAAAGGCAGAAAGTATCTAAAATTCAATAAAACATTACATTAAGGAGAATATTTACTTAAATTTTTAAGATTACTGAGTACTCAAAAAATGTTATCTAAAAGGTGCTCACATTATATTCAATTATTTTTTATGGTTAAAGTCTCTATGGAACATTAGATAAACCTCAAACATGTAAATTAAATTAATTAAACAGCTACTGCTGTGTTAAAAAAAAATGCATTTCTGCAATATTTTAAACCTAAAGTAAATGATATTTGTCCCAAATCAGATTAATTATACTTTAAATCAGCTAATATACGTTCATTAAAGTTTCAGAAAAATCTTATTTTTGGAAGATTTTTTTTTAATAAAGTGAATTACATTGCAATGAGAGATGACTAAAAAGTGTGCTTATCAGCTTTCTTAGCATAAGAAAAACTATTTCCACTCAATTTAAATTAGTTTTTAAAATACAGCAAAGTATTTTGATTATTGGAAATATATTTCATCAATTAACTTGAAATTAAAACTAAAATAAAAGCTTAAAGATTTTTTCATTTTCAAAAATTCATTTTAAACCTTAGGTATCGCGTTTTCTGTGGTGGTACCTACTTTTGAGATATTTTATAATTTTTGTCTTTATTCATACTACTAGCATAAAACTTAAGTATTATTAAGTATTAAATAATCATGTAAACTTTTGTTGCTAGAATATAACCATTAAAAAATACAAAAATATTTTGAGCCTCTTCTGAGCTTTCATTAGTAATTTTAACTAACTATTCTTTGAATGGCTATTAAACTTACATAGTTTTTCTTTTTTTAAATAAAATTATTTGGTTTAATTACATCTCTATCTATAAAAGGTAGGGTGTGTGTGTGTGTAACGAATGCATGGCTGCAATTTTCGACGAATTTGCACCAAAATTTACATGCACATGATTCAAGTTAGCGGGAAGGCCAAGACTGACTTTGTATTTCCCAACTCCCATCGATAGTAGAAATAATCGATTTTTTTCATGCTTCTATGGCAGTTTTCATGTAGTTTGTGGCCATTTTGTACTGGCCAGAGTGAGAACCTATAGCTGGCTGCCACGAATAGGCAGGAAGATTCTATTGGCCAGCGTGAGAGACAACTGCTGACTGACACAAATGTTAACTAGCATGCTAGCATGCAAAAAAAATTGATAGCTGCATTTGTCACAAGTGGGGAAAATTTCAATCTGCATGGCACTTTACTCCAATTAGCTCGTTCGCTTGCTTAAACTCAATGTTGATTCTGATTCCGCAGAACTGGGTTGGGTGTGAAAAAGTATTTGTTGTTAACATTCTTTTTTCATTTGGTTTTTCCAGTTACGAGTCTTTTTAAAGCTGATCGTTTTGTGTTCATTTTGTTTAGTTCTTTTTTCGTAACAGATTTAATGTTTAGTATAGAGCTTAGAAAAAATTCGCAGTGTGAGATAGGCAAGAAGTAAGGCATGGAGCAACATCAGCATGGCAAAGGGCACTCCTTTAAAGGCAAGGAAGGGCAAAAATATTTTAACTCGAGTGATAGCGATTACTGTATGAGTTGTACGATTTTTGAATCAAGCATGGGCAACGCCGGAACATACTGCTAGTTGTGTATAAAAATATTGAAACATTGCAAAATAGAAATTGGAAATATTTTATTAAAAAAGGGTTAGTTTTCAGTTTCACTCCCAAGGAGATAAAATGTGAGACTTTTTACAATTTAATAAGTTAATCAATATTTTCAAAAGCTAATATTATTAGTGGAAACTTGAAAAACAAACCAGTTATTAGTAAAAAAAAAAAAAGTATGAAAAATTTAAAAGGAGTTGTATCAAAGAAAATTAAATTAATTTTGACTAAAAATTTCTCCTAAAGAAACCACCACTGTAAAAGAGCATCAAAACTCTTTTGAAAGTGAAATTATTACAACAGGAAAGTTTGCAGCTAGTGAAAAGAGATATAAAAAAAAAAAAAAAAAAAGGACGCATTTTGACAATTCTTCCAAAAAGCTGGAGTATCCAAAAAATTAAAATAGAATTTGGCACCACAACATACATGACAAGACAAACCAAAAAACTTGTAAATGAACAAGGAATCTTGGTACTCAGACATTTGGCTGATGGACATTTAACTAAATGGACATTTAAAAAGTAGTGGAATGTCACACTCTTTATTGTAATTTTTTTGAAAAAAAGAGTAATGATGTTGACCTTGTTTAACATAATAAAATGGTGAGATTGAACATTCTTCAGCATTAAATTCACTATATAATTTCTTCAATATGTGCTACATATATTTATATTCATTTACTGTATTAATTTATAATTTTTTTTTTTTTTTTTTTTTTTTTTTGACAGGCTTTAATTTAATCTTCTTGAAATTCAGTGGTAATTGGGTGTAATCCAACTTAACAGTTTGAAAATTGGCATCCTAATTGGAATTATAACAAATTTTGGAATCGTCCAATTATTAATAGGAGCTCCATATTTTTCAATCCACTTTCTCCAAGTCTAGTAATTTGACACTAAACAAAATAGTTTTATAAAATATCAAAATAATTTAAATGATTATTTTATTTAAAATATATATAATTGTCATTTACACATCATGGAAGTCATACCAACTACACGAGGAGGAAGAAAGCTTTTGCTTGATGGCTATGCCTACATTGTTGATAGAAGAAAAGACATTATAACATACTGGCGATGTGAACGTAAAGGAAGATGTGGAGGGAGATTAAAGACAAAAGACGATGTTGTCCAAGGTGAAGCTAGTAATCACTCACATCCGCCTGATACTGCACGCAATTTGTCATTAAAAACAGTGAATACAATTAAAGAAAAAGCCAAAAATTCGGAAGAAGGAACATCAACAATTATACAAAACTCCACTAGTGATTACCCACTTAATGCTGCAAGTGCTCTTCCTAAAAAAGCAACTTTGGCAAAAATGGTGCGTAGACAACGCACAATACCAAAGGGGTATGTACAATTATTAGTCCTATTCTACCTTGTGATACTGCTAATTAAAATATTTAAAGTATTGCTTGTTACTATTTTTACTAGTAATTTTTCGGTGAAATGTCCGTCAACCAAATGTCTGGCTACAGAATCTTAACTTAACCAAATACACAAAAATGTAGATTCTCACAAGAAAAAATTGATGTTGTGCTGTTTTATAAGAGTGAAGAAGTTAGCAGAGTGATGCCTGGAAAAATGACTAAAAAAACGACAGTCTTAAAAGAATGGTAGAAGAGTTCAGGAATAAAAATATATATATCTTTAAATAGTTTTTCCATTATGTCACTTTTTCATATAAAAATATGTTATTAATGCAAATGTAAACAAAACCAAAAATAAGGTTATTTTCCACTGAATTGGGCAACATTTGATTAGATTCTGTTAATTTTATGACTATGGTTCTTATGTGAATATTAATCAGCATTAAAACAGCTTTCTAAAGATATACAACTTGACCATACTGGGAAAATGTTAACATATAGGGAATTTGGCCCAATTCTGTAAAACCCTTGTAGCCCACGTCAAAATTCTATCACAAGACTTTTTACATATATTGCCATAAAGCAGACAAATTTGTCAATTTAAAAAAAAAAAAAAAAATTAAAGATTCACTTTTTGAGAAATTAAAGCTCAGTCAAATTATTTTACTTGACCTCAAAACAAAAAGTAAATAGATCACATTTTAGATCTATCAAAGTACTTTAAAATGGTATATAATTTAGCTTTCTATGTGAAAAAACATTGAGATATTGATATTTAAACTTTGTGACTATTTGCAAAAAAGGTGAATTTTGGAAAAGGTCAGTGTTTCATATCTTTTTAACCCTTGACCAAGAAATGTAAAATAGGCACCATTCAATTCATCTCATGAATCTCTATAAGTGTACCAAATTTAAAAAAAATCTGTGTCAGTGATAGTCAGACCCTTGTTGCTTTGACATGGAATGACTCTAAAGCCACTAAGATGCAAAGGGTTACTGTGTGAGAATATGATAAAAAGTAAACGTTAAGGAGACAGAACAAGATAGTTTTCATAGAAAAAGGACCAAAAAATTATCACTGTCCATCGTCTATGCCAATATAAATGGGCCAGAAAATGGCTGAGACTAAGTCATAATGTCATCTTGGGGTTGTCCTCCAGAAGTACATGCAGGGGCACTTATCCATATACAAAATGCACTACAAATACCTTGATATTATGCAATTGTCGACAAGAGCAGCATCTCTAAACATTACCAAAGAGTTTGGGCTTCTTATTACAGTCAGGAGGCATGAACCAGAAAACTGCCAACCTGGTATCCTCACAAGGAAGTCACAACCACTGATCAGTCAAATCACCAAGAAGTTAAAGGGATCACTAAGCCATATCCTGAACAGGAAACAAGGGATAAACATGAAAGGAGTACCTATCTACTCCTATTATTGCTTTCAAATGTTTTTAAATGAAAAACATCCTCTAAGGAAAATAACATCTCTGACAGGTCAGAGAGGGCACTAAATATTTTGACTTGCTTGTTCTTGTCAACAAAATGCCAAGTCACAATAACAGTCTTGTAAAGTCTCTCAATTTATTTGTATACCAATTAACCCTCACTTTTTAATTTTTTTGTCAAGGGGCAACATTGTCATATTTTGCTTTCTTCATGTATACAGAAATACAGCCATTTTGAAATAATTATAAGTAGAATAGAAGGTAACACTATAATTTTTTCCCTTGGGCTACTAAACTCTTTATGCTTTATAGTTAGCTAAAAAAGAATTTTGACTTTTAAATTAAAACAAACAGTACTTTTTGACCAACATGTGTGTGTGTATAATATTTACCTTACTATTTTCCTTCAACACAAAGCCCAAGAGCCACTCAACGTAGAGGGTTACTAAATCGAGATGTTGTAAGGGCATACAGTTTGAGAGGGAGCAAGAGGGCTGCATATTATGAGGATGTAGTATAGATAGCTTTTGACCATAGTTGAAGAGGTTAAGATTGTAGTGATCAGGGAAGCATTCTCTTGTCAGTCTGTTCCACAATGCAGTATGGGATAGAAGCTGTTTGTGTGAAACTTTCTCCACATCAATGGAATATGAAGAGAATGAGGATGTCAATTCTGTGTATGTTGCCTGGTGGGTTAGTGAAGTTTTGAACTGGTAGAACCAAGGAATGTAGTTTGCCCAAACATCTGCCATGAAAATAGCAAAAAAGTAGCAAGTCATGCATCACTTTCCCTGTGAAAAAGAGGTTGTATAAGTGGGGGAGAACAGTTCATCGCATAAATGCTTTTGAACTCTGTTGAAGCTGAAATGTGAAGATTGGGCGGTTCCAGACCGGGTGTGTCAGCAATACTCATTTTTGGTTTGATCTGATGCTTGTAAAGATGGAGTTAGGTACTTTCTGGAGCGGTACAGAAGTTACTATCTTTCTAGCCTCTTTAGTGACAGCTTGTATGTATGAGTTCCACAGGGTTAGTGAGCTTGTCTCAATAGATATTCTAGGCAAAGAGTCTACAACCATTCAACATGACCAGAGAAAACTCAGGTTTTGCTTTGTGATGATGTAACATTACAAACTTAGTTTTGAAAGTATTGAATGTTACATGCCAGTTCTCCCATTGAGCTGTCTGAGCAAGGTCAGAACAGATCAGGTGCCAAGCTCTGGTCCTCTAGATTTTTGACAGTGGTCCCATAAACATTGGTATTGATTGCATATATATTTACTTGTGATCTGAGAATCTTCAGCAGATTGTCAAAATATAGCAGAAAAAAAGGATAGGACAGAGGAGAAAGACTTGGGAGATGACTGCATTGATCCCATAATCTTCAAAGGCTTGACCATTGAGCTTCATGAACATATTTGATAGTAAGGACTTAATAATTGTGAAAACTCTTCCAGAAATGCTATGACTGGGGGGGTGTTTGTGCAGCAGTCCCTTTGCCACACTTTTTCAAAAGCTTTTGAGATATCTAAGGTGATCATTCTCATTTATTATCAAGTGCTTCATTGATTCTATGCATGGCAGTTGAGACATCAGCAGTGGACCTAGAGGAGCAAAATCCATACTGTTTGTTGCTCAGGAGTTTCTTTCTGTTGTGGTAACTGATGATAACCTCAAAAAGTTTGCTGATAGATGATATTGCAAGGCAGATAAGTGCTCACGTATATTCTTACAAACTGAGTGTACAACTGAGACCTTACAACTGTTTCCCCTTCAGGCAGTGGTTAAACAATTTTACCAAGATTGGGGATAGCCCTAGATTAAGGTTCTTTAGAACAACTACAGGAATTTTATCCAGACTAGTAGCTGTCATTGTCAAGGCTTATTATAACTTCCCCAGTTGAGACTGAGATAATTTGTGTTCTGTGAGAATGGGGAATTTGGGTAAGGGATGATCCTTGTCACCTAGCATGGATTTAGAAGCAAAGTTCATTGCAAAGATCTTCGTCTTATTTGACAGAGATGAGATAACCTCAGGGCCAGTTATAATGGAAGATACCCACAGTTTGCCTCTATTGAGAATTTGATTTGCACCTTCCCTTCTGATAGAGATGGTAGTTGTAGTTGCAGCCCATTGAGGCATGATCCCAGGCTGGCTATTCAAACTTTGTTGGTACTTTTGTGGGTGATAAACTTTCCATTCCAGAAAGAACTCCTTTGGAGGCTGTTCTGGAAACTCTATTCCTGAAGGAACTTTGGTCTTATTCCTACCCAGATTAGGTCCATTCATTTGTAGATGTAATCTCAGCAAAACTCAGTAGTGATAACTAGAAATGCTTCCCTTAAAAAGAAAAATATTGTTTTTCTTTTATGTTTAATTTTATTATTACATAATCTTTATTTTTATTTTACATATGGGTATGGTAAAAAAAACATATGCATACATACAGATACTTGCATGTTCATATATATTTTTTACTCCGGTTTTATAAAAACAGTGTTCAATGTCATATAGCAGAGCTATTAAATATATATTAGTAAATACACATAATTGTGTAACTGTATGAAACTCCTAGTTGTGCTATCAACATGGGATATTATGTGTATTCACTTATTTTTATTATATAAAAGGCTGAAAGTTTTTTGGTCCAAAAAAAAACCTTTCAAAACATTTTAATTGGACCAAGTCAAGAACTTTTCAAAACCCTCATGTATTCTATCTGAAATTAGTGTTTCAACCTTTTGTAAGCTAAAATATCAGAAAGCAAATAAGCAATTATCATTAATTCATGTTGGAGGATCTTTTGAGCATTACCAGATTTATTAAATAACCTCTTTCACTACAATCTATAGTGTTAAAAGGATACAGTAAAGTATAACTGTTTAGGTAAGGTTTACAGGATATTTTCAATGCCTCCAAAGAATAAGAGAATTCAAGTTGTTAAATAGTCAAGTATCCAATTTTATTTAAAGACTTTCACATTAACCACAACAAACATTAATCCAAGCAGCCAATGAATATTATTTGGTCTGTCTGAATATTCAAAAACTTTTACTTCTTAATTCATGGCAATTGTTTGTTTTTTGTTTTATACAATTTTGGATAGCAAAAGAAGCTGTACTAATAAATATTTCTTGTAAAAGTAAAGGTGTATATGCCATAGCTTTCGAAAAGCAGGTTATATATACCTGTATATTCTTCTTGATTCTGATAAAACCAAGTTTAAGAAATAAATTTAAGCATCAAATTTAATGCTAAACTTTGGTGGGTAGAAGAAATTAGTGAATGAAGAATTTTCTTCTGTTTAGTAGACTAAGCAAATAAAGTTACTTTTAAATTTTTTTTTAATGTAAAAACATACTTTCACTGTTAGTTGTGAGACTGAAAAATATATGTATAATTTGAATGTTTATCCAGATCCACTGCTAAATAAAGCAAAGTGGATAGCAGGATATCCAGAGAGAAGAATATCAAGGGCTGGTTATTCTTTCTAGATTTTTCTTAAAATTAAACTAAGAAATTTATCCAGATACTTTAGTGTCATTTTTAACGTTTGCTTTACCAAAGCTATAATTGTTTAAACATGGAAATATTGTTTTGTTAGATGTATTGTATTTAATCATTGAATGTAATTTATTTGAATTCCTTGTTTTTAGTTTTTGATATGCACCTTTCAGTCTTCCTTGGACATCTGTTCCAGAATGTTGTCAAATTTCATTTTGAGTATAAGCAGATTTTTCTCTATATACATCATGTCCAGTTTTAGGGACCCTGTATTCCAGGGTCTGTTTTTCTCTGACCTTGTGACCACCTCTCTTAATAATTTTCAAGCAGTATTACCATAAAGATTTTTCTTAGAATTTATACAGGAATTTTGATATGACATTTTTTTTTTTTTTTTTTTTTTTTTTTTTATATCATTACAAATGGATTTTTGATTAATGCATAAAAAGAAACATTGAAACCTAATTTTGCTTCATAAATATAATTTGCATATGTTTATTTTTTTTTGTTTTTGTTTTTTTTTTTAGCAAAACCTATGGCAAAGTTTTGGTTTTGGATGGAGTAATCCAGTGTACAGAACGTGATGAATTTTCCTACCAAGAGATGATAGCTCATTTACCTCTCAACTGTCATCCTTGTCCTAAAAAGGTATTTTTTTTTTTTGTATTTACTCTTTTTTTTTTACTTAAAGATATCACTATAAAAATTTCAGTTTATTTTTTAACCAAATAAGACAACCTGAACAGGAAGTTCTAAGCACCAATAATTACATAAGATTTTTTCTTTTTTCTGTTGATGTCCTTCAAAATACACTGAATACATTTATGCATAACATTGTTCAATGTAAAAATAACTTTTTTGGCTTTTTCCATGACTGACCGTGATTACGTAACTCCTAAATCAAAAATATATATAGACAATTGTCAGCTTAATCATGCTGAAAATGATTAAATTTATAATATTTATTAATGATGTATTTCACTAAGTGAATGAAACTATATATTGCTAAACCAATTGTACTTAATTTTGTTCATCTGAATCTCTCAGCAGAATATTACTTTGCTGAGAGTTAAGTATTTATTTCCCTCTGAATAATATATTTGAAGGAATGCTGAAAAAATTTTGGCCTAACCAAGAGATTACAAAACTGACGTTTAGTCAATTGAATTAAAAAATTTAATGACCAGTTGACTAGAGCCAGTATCTCAATAGCCATCATGGAGAAGGTAAATGGGGAAACTATCAACGGATTCGTGGCTCAATAACAGGCAACAGGTGCTTGACTGTTATCAGCAAAGCCAAAATCATGACCTTCATGGTATGTTAGAACACTATATCAATGCAGAAAGTTAGAAAATTGAACAGCTAAATATCAATATTTCCAAAATTTTATTTACTATCTTACTTTTTCTTAATAGGAGTAGAAAAGCTTGCCTATCATCCAATTCATATTCCTCTCCAGTCTTTTGAACAGGAGTTGAGGTTTATCCCTTGTTTCCTGCTTAGAATTGTGTTTTCAGTTGCTTCTAAAGTCTAATTCAATTCTATACTTCTAACATCTCCACATAAACTCTGAAATTTTATTTACTATTTTTTCTCAATAGGAGTAGATGGGTTTTCTTTCATCTGATCCACACTCCTCCCCTGTTTTTTGAACAGGAGTAGAGATTTATCTTGTTTCCTGTTTAGGTTTAAGTTTCTGGTTCCTTCTAAAGTCTTTTCATTCACTTTCATTCTCAGTAACCATCTGTGTCTTAGTGGCATTATCACCTTGATGGGGTTAATTGATTAAAAAAAATGTAAAATTAGATGGATGAACTAGGTGGTACTTCAGAAGCAATAATTAATCATATTTACAAGTATAGAAAATAAAATGAGACAAACTAATATTAGAGACAAGAGGAAAAATGTACAAGATGATGAAAGAGTCAGCAAGTATGAATTTGGATTGTTCAGAAAATGTAGAGAAAAATGGGTTCATTGGTGCACAGCAGATGAGAAAGTAATAACCAACACCTGGTTTGAAGAACACTCAAGAAGTTTATAGACATGGAAAAGCATAAGAGGAAAGAAAGAACCAAATAGACTACCTAACAATCAGTAAAAGATTAAAAAAAATGCAGTTCTACACTGTAAAAGATGACCAAGCACCAGCAGTGAGTGTGATCACATCCCAGTCATAGGTAAATTAAAAATTATGGAAATTAAAGAAACCTGGAGGAATGAATAAAATACAATATGACAAGCTCTAGAACAATTCACTTTGCAAATAGACATATGTAGATATAGTTAATAACAAATTTAAAGCCTTAGACATCAGAAACTCAAAGTGGATCACATTAATGAAGCACTAGTGACAATGACAAAAGAGGTCATCCTAAAGGACAAGAAAAAAAATTGGATGACTGATGAAATTCTCAAACTAATGAAAAAGGATAGCAGATGAGGAATAGCATCAAATATAGGATGTTAAATAAATTAGAAGTAAATGCAAGATGAATAACTTAAACATGCAGAAATAGGGATAGCTGACATACTTAAAAAGATAAGACATAGAACAGGAAAACTGCTTTGACAGGATGCATAAAATCTAAAAAGGGGGGAAAAAAGATAAATGGAGTGAATACTTTGGGGAGGTCTACATGACTACTGAGGGGGAAAAAACCTGACAATTTATAAAAACATTGAAAGACCTGCAATATTAAAATTTGAAGTATGATGGCAAAGATGAAGAGAAATAAATTAGCATAAGGGTACTGCAATAAGAAGTAAAGTATTACAGTGGGAAAATACTGGATTACATCAGTAGATCAATCTTCATGGTAATGCCAAAGAACCCTGGTGTAAATTAATTTGAACTCCATTGGACAATCAGCTTAAGCATTTGGTAAAGTATTGCATGGACCTACTTGAACTGCAAGAAAGCTTGAATTATATAGGAAAGATGATAGAATAATCTGTGACATTTACTGATAAAATGTGAATAGAAAGAGGAGTAAAACAAGAATGTTTACTCATTGGATTTATTTAATTTGTAAATCAAGATGATCCTAAGAGAACTATAAGACACACCAGGATTTATTATCAGCAGATATAATCTTAACCTAAGATCTGCAGATGAGACTGTGTTGATAGCAGACTCTGGTGAAAAATTAAAAAACCATCTTAGACAAGGTAGTAAAGGAAAGTGAGTGAGTGACTCTTAATTGTAAAAAGCTAGAATGTATTGTAAATGAGACATCCCAAGTGGAATGCCAAGAATACCATGGACTGATTATGTGAGCAATGAGGAAGTTTTAAAGAAAATTGGAACTAAATGGACACTTCTACTTACAATCAGAAAGAGTTGAAATTTTTGGGACAAATAATGTAGAAAGAGTTTGGTGAACTTACCTTCACATGACCTACTGAAAACAAGAGGCAGATTATGTGTAATGGTAAGTTTTGTTATTTTTGGTCATCCATACTTAAGCTCTCCATGAAACAGTTATGTTTCGTCTGTTACAAGCTCCAAAATTGGAAGGAGTAGTAAACAGATCAATTTTTTGAGCAATACTTGCTTGTATAACAAAAATACATCTTCATTATTAATATTTACAGCAATTAATATTTTGTATGTTTACAGAAATGCACCAGGGGAAAGAAGAAGCAAGAGTGTACTAAGATACTATAGTTATTGATTATCTTGTGTGTGTCTGTCTCTCTCTTTCTCTGGTAGCCCCGAATCAGAAATGGTTACAGAATATTAAAAGAATCTTTTTAAGTTGATCTTGATATGTTAACTCAAGTATTGAGTATGAAAATAATTGCATGTCAGAGCTTATTGTGATTGTCCATATTTTTTACCTTTTTTCTCCCCCTAAGTGAAATCTTAATACCAAACTAAATTTAAAGTAAATTGAAGTGTTTTAAGCATTTCACCCACAAGCAAGGCAAGAAGCTACTAGGACACAAGGGGTTACAGAAAATTTGGAGCAAGATCAGATAGGAGTGATAGAGGAAAAGATGAGGAGAAGGATAGTGGATAGATCAAGGCAACTGGAGATGTCAATTGACATTACATTTGAATAGCTGGAGATTATAGCTCTCAGGGAAACTGGAATAGGGAAGAGAGTTCCACAGGTGAGAGGTGCGAGACATGAAGCTATTGGAGTAGAAGAGATGGCTACATTTAGGAGTTTTGACAGTGAAAGGGTGAGAGCGGGATGCCAGCCTCGTAGGGCACTTGAACTCATGAAGTCTGGGAACCAGCGAATGCAGCTCCTCAGAGCAATTGCCATGAAAGTATTTGTAAAACAGACAGAGAGAGGCGATGGCACATCTGTCAGAAAGTGACTGTAGACGAGATGTCAGAGCAGGGCCAATTATATTGCATATCCGCCTCTGGAGCCTATCAAGAACCCTGAGGCAAACAGAAGGGGCTCCAGACCATATATGGCAGCAATACTCCATGCAAGGGCAAATTGTTGATTTGTAGATCTGGAGGATCGATTCTGGGGAGAAAAATTTCCTGGTGCGGCACAGGGAGACAACTTTCCTTGCGGTGGACGAAGCAATTGACTCAATGTATTTGTTCCATCTCAGGTCAGCAGCCAACGTGAGACCAAGCAGCCACAGAGAGGTGCTCTCGAGAAGTTGAGCGTCAGACATTCTAATGGTGGGCAGGGAAGGATCCCCTGTGGTGACTAATAGAGCAGTTTTGTTTTTGAAGCATTAAAGTTGACCAGCCAATTCCTGCCCCAGTTCACAACTAATTGGAGGTCCTTTTCGAGACGCACGGCCAGGTTATTTTTGTCAGTGACACTAGATTTGTTTTTGAGACAGGAATAAATTGTGGTGTCATCCGTGTAGATGCCAACTTGGGAATTTATGGTGTCAGGAAGGTCATTTATGTAGATAAGGAATAGTGGGGCCTAGGATGGAGCCTTGAAAAATACCTGCGTTCGTGGGATAGGAACTGGAGGAGAATCCGTTGAGAATGACCTTCAATTCATGGTTTGACAGGAATGATTGTATTAGGTCAAACAATCGACCCGTAATGCCATAACCCTGGAGCTTGCGAAGAAGGCCGGCATGCCAAACCCTATCAAATGCTTTGGAGATGTCTAGGGCCACGGCACAAGCTTCCCCATTATTTTGAAGAGCTTGGTAGACAGTTTCAATGATGGCCATAAGCACATCAGCTGTAGATTGGGCAAAGCGGAAGCCATATTGCTTGTCTGAGAGCAGATCATGGGATGTGAGGTGGTTAACCACTTCGGTATTGATTAGGGCTTCAAAGACTTTGCCAAAGAGGGGTAGGAGACTGATAGGATGGTAGTTAGAAGGGTCAGAGGGGTCGCCAGAGTTCTTGAAGACAGGAACCGAAGAGGACTTCCAGCAGTCAGGAAAACAAGATTCCTTGAGGCAGTAGTTATATAGTTTAGAGAGGGCGGGTGCCAGTTCAGGCACGCAGTTCTTCAAGACAATGGCTGGTATCCCATCACCACCATTAGCCTTGTTGGGTCTAAATTGAAGATAACCCCGTCTTTGGTATTGGGCATTATGTGTAACCCACTCAATAGGGCCTCAATTCTAAGAGGGAAGTCGGGTATGGGTACACTGGAAGAGTTGAGCGTTGAGTTGAATGAAAATTTCCAAGCAAAGCATTCAGCCTTGTCGGCAGAGGAGGTCAGGACTTCGAACTGGTTGAACAAAGGAGGTATAGAGGGTTTGCAATTGTTCAATACGCTCTTGCAGAGATGCCAATAATCTTTGGAGCCAAATTTGCGAGATGCAATACGCTCCTTCATCCAAGCAGCAAATAGTGACTTAGCTTTGTTGAGGATATGCTTACACTCGTTACAGGCGGAGGCAAAGAGACGTCTATTGCAGTCAGACATGTCGCTACGAAATAGGTGAAAGAAGTGGTTCCTATGGGCGATGACGGCTGAGCAAGCAGCGGAGAACCACGGGGAGGAGCGCGACTTGATCCTATAATCTCTTGAGGGGATAAAAGTGTCGATTCCAGCTTTAACCCAGGATGAGACCTCAGAAGCACATTCTTGGACAGTGAGCGTAAAGACAACATCCCAGAGGAAATCACGAAACACGTCCCAGTCAGCTCGTTGATAGTAGAACGAAATTCTAGTGGTAGGAGGTTCTTTGCAGGGGGTGGGAGTTGAAGGAGATGTTAACAGATACTACCGCATGATCAGAGTTACCAAGAGGGCGGAGTTGCATGGCGCTACAGGGCTCGGGGATGGCGGTAAAACACAGATCGAGAAGAGAGGCTTTACCTTCCCGGTTGAAGGCAAAATGAGTGGGGAAGTTAACTATCTGCGTGAGGGATTGAGAGACTGAAAAATTGAGTGTTTGAATGCCTGCGTGGTCAGTAGTAGCATTCTTAAGCCACATGGTATGATGGGCGTTAAAGTTGCCAAACACAAATATGTGAGCAAACAGGTGGAGGGAGAGAGCCTTGTCTATGCTGTCAGAAATGCTATCGAGTATCCCACAGTCTTGAGAGGATGGAGAGCGGTAAAGGAAGAAGAGATAGCTTACCGCATTGAGAAGAGATAGTCGGAGACACATGTATGACTGGTCTGACGATTCGAGAGACAACTCTCTGGCCAGAGGGAGATGGTCCTTGACGTAGACACCAAGGCCATGCATGTGGGTTAGAGTCTTTTCTGAGGAGAGGAAGGTAGCCTGTGAACGAGGGATCAGAGGAGGGGATAGATGAGACAAGGTTGAACATTGTGTTAACATTACCATTTTCTTCTTGTTCAGGTTTTGGTCATTGGAGGTGGTGATGGTGGAGTCTTAAGGGAAATTGTGAAACATCCTCTTGTTGAAACTGTAGATCTCTGTGAAATTGACAAGGTATTTATATTTGAAAGATAATTCTGTAATCTAAATGTTTAATTATCTCATTACATACTGTTGGTCCAGAAAGAGTGAAAAGTTTCTTCAAAGTTTAGTCTCACTTGTAAACTTGACCTAAAGCAGGCCACTTAAATATATTTAAAAAAAAATGAAAAAAAAAATGTGATGATTTCATTCTAGATCCTGACACTCATCTGAAGCAGCTAATAACTTTATCTTATTTCACTAAAAAACAGTCTGCAATATCTGACATGATGATAATTTAAACATTGTTGATTTTAATATTACCAAATAAGCATAAATTTAATCAAGACTGACAGAATATCATTACAAGTTTAATGCATGTCGACAGCAAGGAATTATTAGATTCCAGTGGAAATGCTGAGCCATTAAATTATAGATCAAGTTGTGTAGAGGCAGCAGCAGCCATCATTTTTTTCATTAAATAGGTAGCAACATTTCCTGCTAGATGAAAGGACGAAATTGGTTTGTCTTTATACACCAACCTTCATGGATGAATTTTTAAAAAAATAATTTGGTTCTTTATCTGTACTGTCAAAAATGATGGCAATATTTAAGTGATTTAATATTTGTATTCATTATATTTTTTGTATGAGCAATCAGGGATTTTAAGTAAGCAATTATGTTATTGTCACAAGAGAATTTGTGCATTTTAAATCATTAAAAGTAAAAATATCCAAAGCTGACACTGAACAGAAATCAGAAAGTGTATTAGCAGCTTGATTCCCCCTACTTACTAATAATATTGTTATATTTTAACATGAGATGTGTTTTCTTATGGCCATCAAATACTGCCTCTTGTTACCATAACACAATATTATTTCAAATATAATTGAGATAAGGATTTGTGATAAATGAATATATAAAGTCCCATTACATTTTATATTACAACTAACATTTGAATTTATATTTAAATTTTAACTCAAATTGAAGATCAGTTTTAATGCAGCACTGCATTTTATAATATAAAAATTTGAACCCACATCCCAGAAAATTAGTTATTTTCTTTTTGTCTCAAGTTATATTCTGTTCACTGAATTGTTGAACTTGTCACCTTTTCCCCCAGTTTGGAGTCATTCTCATATTGTCGTTAATGTCTGGTCTCATTTGTATACTTGTGACTGCTTATACAGATCAGTAGTTTCTGAAACCTCTTGTAGGTGATCTTGTAATTTGACTGATACCAAATTTTGAAATCTCACTCTATACACTAATCAGTGTCCTTGTCTTTGATAATACAATAGTTCTATCTTCTTATACACCTTAGGCAATGTGGTAAGTTAGTACGAGAATAACTGTCAAGAAATCTGATATTGAAGTTTCATAACTTTTTGCAAAGTTATTAACAGCATGTCAATCCAACAGGCTAAGTAAAAATAATTGTTACTGAAAAACTAATCAACAAACCCCTGTTCAATACTTAAGTTACTTTTCATTCCTCTCAACATGTATAAACTAGTTAAAAATATAATTCATATAAATTATTGAACTTGATTTGAGTTATAAAAAAATATAACTAAGAGATTTAAAGTTCTCTTTATTCTGGGTTAATGAAAGCTTGTTAATTGGCACTAACCTTAGAGAAAAATAAATGATTGAGAAAGTCTGTAGAAACACATCAAGTAGTCAATTTTAATAAAGAACACACTTGTGACCTCAGCCTGCAAGGGATTGGTGAGGGGATGAAACAATGTTTTTCAATTTAGTTATACTTGAAATCTGGCCTTTGACTAGTCAGCTAAGATCTTAGCTAAAATATTTGTTATTTAACAGCCTTGTTAAAGGCTGGAAATTAATTCTATCTCCACTGTGTTTATCCTTACATAGTAACTTAATCACTATCCCTGTGATGTGCTGAGATACAATCAGATATTGGATCAGTTCTGACAGGAAGATTTTTTTTTAATTCCAAATATGCTTTCATTACAACAATCCTCGTCTTTTCAGCCTGGGCAATACAGAGTATTCTGCTAGTTGAAAGAATAAATTGAAAGCTGCTTTTACTATAAAATCTACAGCTCCTTAAAAGGCTAAGAAGCGGATAGATAGAAAAGGTTATCAAAATATGTATAATAATTGTCAACAAAAACAACATTAACTTTATAACTAGTTAAAGAGAAAATTGTTTTTTTGTCTTTGACTTCCTCTCAGGTTTAAAATGTTTTTCATTTGTCAATATGTAAATATTGCTGCATAAAAATCTTAGATACAATACTATATTATTTTCTCTTCCAATTGTGAGCATCAGTTTTGTGTTCTTGAACTTATGGCTTGTTTCTTTTACCTGTCAATTTCAATCGGTCCTTTGTAGTAAAAGGATTTCTTGATTTCAAATAACTAAAACAAATTTTGATGTATTAGTTTCTTGCTATATTATTCATTTTTATTTTCATAGAAATATCTCATTAAATCTCATATTCCAGAAAGTTGTTGAAGTCTCAAAGAAGTATCTTCCACAACTTGCATGTGGATTCAGTAGTCCTAAGTGCAACATCCATTTTGCTGATGGTTTCAAATTCATGGCTGATCACAGAAATGAATATGATGTTATCATTACGGATTCCTCTGACCCAATTGGTATGAACTTTTTATATTCTTTGTAAGGATCTTATAGGTTATGAGGCAGACTATATATATCTATCGTTAAGTGGTCTCAAAAACACAACTGGCCTAATATCTTTTATTGCAAGTAGGTAAATTGTAACCTTTAACAGCTTCGTCAAAATTTACTTTAAAGTATGTTTTAGTAAAGAGCATGAAAATGATAAAAAAAGCAGTCATGACATTTTTTTTTATATCTGAGCAAGTATTTTAGCTAAAAAGAAAAAATACATTTTTCATTACACATTTCTTTTTCTTTTTTTAAATTTGGGTGGATGCAAACAAGAATATTCAATTGTATGATCTTTACCAAACAAGCAATTCCAAAATGACAAATGTATACAGCATTTTTCTCTAAAGCAAATGACTTCCATTATGCTATGAATTATTTTCTGTAAGATAAACTTGGTGGCTTGTTGTGACATGTTGGGTAGAAACATTTTCAAAGTTTTTATTGAATGTAAGAGCATTTTAGGAGTGTGTGTGTGTGTGTGGGTGCTGTATGTGCCAAGAAGAAAAAAAAAACATAACTTTCAACTTCATACCTAAGCAAATTCTCTCCAAATTCATGTGCTTTGGCTTCACATCTTGCCTTACTCCCTGGATATGGGGAGGATGTGTGCACCTGCTAGGTCTCTGCTGTTTTACTGCAAATGCCCTGGAGTCAGACAACAATCCTTCCTCACCTTGTATTGCTGTGCTGTTGTATAAGAATGATTGATATTTCACATTTGATAATGACTCATTCTTAACTTATTTTGAGCACTTTATAATTTAGAAATAGTGCTAAATTTGTTGGATTAGTATTTCAAATGTTTTGGGGAATTAATTCTTTAGTTAAACATGCCATCTCACTTGTCTGTCAACTCTTTAAGTCTTGTGGTGGCCAGGTTTTAATAAGTTTTGTATAAAGTTACTTCTGAGTTCAAATCCAACAGTTTCCAATTGCTAGCACCATTGAGTGACAAAAATTTTCTAAATTGATTTTTTTTTTTTTTTTTTTTTTTAATACCTTATTGTTTCTCTATAGGCATTGAATAAAACTAACTTTATTCACAAACCTTTCTCTATTTCCATTATGAGAGGTGTGGAAGTAGACCACCTCTGGTATTCTTAATAGTCAATAGTTCACACAAAATCTCTTTGTGGATAAACCATCTCTCATCCTATTATAAATTTGAGCATTTATAAACAATACTTTCTTCAGTAATAGAAGCAAAATAGTTTGTCTGCATCACTTGGGTGTTTTTTTAAATGGTTCAACTGAAACTATATGAGACTCCTATACTATAGCTATTTCTATAAGCTAAGGTACAAAATATGCAAGCAAAACACAACTGGCTTCATTGTAATAATGCTGTGTTGGGATACTGAATGTTCAAAATGAGATTCCAAGTATATAGCATGAACAATGCTGTTTAACTTTTCATCAAGAATTTTTATAACTGAACATTAATATGGTATATTAAATACCAATATTGCTTGGTTATCCTAGTTTTCACTTGGAATATTTTGTCGATTTAATGTTCATTTTATTTACAAGTATTTATTAGGGTCAAGATTATTTCATGGATAAATTTTCTAAATAAAATAGAAATTAACCTCAGATGTAAATATTAAAGAGAATTAGTCAATTATATTGTATTGAGAATATGAAAAGAACAATTTGCATAAGGGCTAATGAAAGGAATTTATATATATATTAATTTGAATAACATTAACTTGGAGTATTTCATAAGTTTTTTTTTTTATGCACCAATCAACAAAAACTAATTTCTAATTCTCTACACTACTTATATGCTTTGCTTAGTTTGTTTTTTTCCTTTAAACTGAATTTCATTTAGTGTTAATCCACACTAAGAGTTTTAAATTTTAATCTATAGGCCCAGCATCATCATTGTTTGAGCAATCCTACTATGAACTGATGAAGAAAGCCCTCAGACCAAATGGTATAATCTGTAATCAAGGTAATGTTTTCTCTGCAATCAGTACATGCAATTAATTGGTGCAAGTGTTTGAAAGATGAAATCTATACCACCTAGCTTTTAAATTATTAAAACTTTTCTACTTGTAGAAATGAAAAAACCTTCTCTGATATTTATCTCAAATTAATCACTTTATCCAATTTACAAATTTAAAAAAATACAGGAAAACAAATGTTTTACTGAAACCAATTAAGATTTTTAGGATGCTTTCTATTCATACTTTTTCTGACAAATGACAGCAGAAATGATTTTGGGTTAATTTTTCATATTCAAGTTCTGTATATACATTTTAAATTTATTTTTGAAGGTGAATGTGTGTGGCTACATTTAGACCTCATAAAAAGCATGAAGAATTTTTGCCAGAAGCTTTATCCAGTTGTGGAATACTGTTACACAACTATACCAACATATCCAAGTGGACAGATTGGCTTTTTGATTTGTAGCACAAATCCAGTAAGTTTATTCCCCTTCACTTATTAGATAATATCTGTTACTGGCTATAATAGAATTACTAAATTTATCTTTGTAAATTAAACAAGACATTACATCCATTTTTAATGCTGTTATAAGTTCTTTACATGAAAGTGCTCTTTAAATCTATTCCTTCAGAAAAGTTTTTTGTTTTTGATCTATTGTATAGCAAATGTTTTGCAATATTCAACTTTTGGAAAGATTGGAAGTATCAATCTCATGCATTAAAAACACAATCTGTTAACTGTAATTGTACATGAAGAGCATTTGAAATGACCAAGTGTAACAACAAAAAATTTGACTTTCATTATTGTGAGGGAAGAATCATCCTTTGGTTATAAAGGATTGATTACTGAGTAGCTGGAGGGTGGTGGTGATATTAACCTGAATTCCAAGTCAAGTTTTACCTCTCTTGTTCTAATAAAGGGGTTTAATACCAGCTTGACACCGTTTTAAGAAACTTCAAAATACTAAAATTTTAAATATTAGATTAAAAATTTTGTTTTGTACAATTTCAGGATAGTAATTTGAAAGAACCAGTACGTGAATTCTCTCGAGAAGAAATCAAGAAATTAGGATTACGATATTATAATAGTGATATTCACAGAGCTGCTTTTGTACTGCCAGAATTTGCTCGGCAGGTAAGTTTTTTTTTTTTTTTTTTTTCTCCCCAGTATCTTGGTGTGGATACTTAAAAGTGATGTGGTGTTGGTTGTTTGTTTACAATTAAAACATATGGATTGTATTCCTGCCATCACATTGATAATATCAACTTAATGTGCACATGTGGGTACTTGTTCAGTTTCCCTTGGCACTTCCCTCCTCTATTAAGTGCAGTGGGAGAGGTGTTGGTTGAAAAGGATACCCCCACTCCACCTCACTGGAGCTAAGTATTATGTCTTACTTATATTTACTAGTTCTTGCTTAATGGGTAACTAATTTGCATATTCAGTTATAGAACTCATTTACTAATTTCCAATTTGTTATATACACTCACTGTATGAGATAGTTCAGAGCAGAAAATTGTTTTATTTAATCAAGTAAAGCTATGTCCACAATAAGCATCTATTGAACAATTTCACATTCAATGCCAAGTATGATTTGTACTTGTTACAGTAAACTTTGCTTTTAATTCCATTGCTGCACTGGGAGTTTGTCTTTTGCCACAGTTACTGTACATACTTAGATATCTTTAAAGACAGGACTTTATTATCCTGGTACATGGAGAGAGAGAATTGAAAATTTTACTATATAAACATTAGTCTATGAAACACCTGGCCTGATAGTTCATATTAAAATAATTTGAACATAAAAGGATACAAGTATGCCAATTTCTATAATCATTTTTGAGTAAAATAATTCAATTTCATCTTCCTTCTAATATTGTATTTATCAACTTTTTAATCAGTTTCTAACATTTTTTTTTGTTTTGTTTTAACCATATTCATTCCTCTTTTCCAGGCTTTAGAAGATTGAATCATCCTACAACAAAAGACTAACAACAGTTATCAATTGTGAAATATATCTATAAGTGAACCACTTCATACATTAATAAACATTTTTTTAATGTACTTTGTTGGTCAATTAAAATACTTTTGTTGAAATGCATTTAATTTTTTTTTATACCTAAAATGATCTGAAATTGTCAACATTAATAGGTAACAATTTGCCTCAATTAGGGAGGCTGCTAATTCTGTAAAGTTATTGGGGTATATTTCATGAGTTTTTGAAAAGCAATAGTCAGTTCTGGACATTTTACTGAATGAATCCAGAAATTATGTTAGCCCATATGAAAACTTCTAAATTTACTTACAAAACTTTCACTTGTTTCTTTCAAAGCAAAAAAAAATCATTACACATAGGAAATAAAAATTATAAGTGATTTATTGAAATTTTGGATTTCAACAATAAGTATAGCAGAATTATTCATAGCTGCATAATAGAGCGGTTTGGCCAGTCAAACTTCTTAATATTTAGTAATATCAAGTCAACTAATTATATTACCAAAATTTCCTTAATTCTTGCAGTTAATTTGATTGTAACAAGTTTAATAATTCAAGCAAACTAACAATTTTGACTTTTGATCATAAAGATATCTATATAAGGGACCAACAATCAATAAATGTAATGTTAAAACTTTTCAGTGAATGCCTGCTGTTGAAAAAGAGGTTAGAAATCATAATATAGAGGGTGCGATGGGCAAATTGTCATCATTTTCAATTTTGTGCATTGTTTGTTTTTGATTTTTGTCAACTGCACAGTATAGTAGGGTCAGTTGGAAACCATCTATGAGCAAAAGAGTATTATGACACAATTTACTTTGCCAGAAATTTGGAACAGCATGCTGTACAACTTGACATTTGTGCTGGAAACTCCAATACAAACATTTCAGTGTGTTTGTGTGTCAATCTGAGGAGAGTGCAGCGGATTCAGAAAGAGTTGGATGAGTCTAATGGTGATTATGAATATTCTGAGAAGAAAAGAACTCCCGAATTTGTTGTTGAGGGTCTCAGGCTCCACACAGAGGCCTACATCAAATGCCTTGAGGAGGTAGTGCTGCCATAGGTCAAGAGGGTGACTGCTGGAAGAACCTATGTCTGGTAACAGGACTGCACCATGCCAAACGAGAACTTAGTCATGGCTGTCGGACAATTTCTGTGACCACATCACCCCTTACATCTGGGAACCTAACTCCCCAGACTGCAACCCCACTTCATTATTATGTGTAGCGAGAGACCAAGAAAACTCCTTGTAAAACCAAAGATGAAATGAAGGCAAGGATTATGGCAGCATTCACCAACTGAAACAAGGAGACCATCCAGAAGAGTTGCAGAAGATTCTAAAGTCATCTGGAGGTCATGGTTGAAGCCAATGGCGATTTTATTGAATAAATTTACTCTTTAATATTTCAAGATATTGTGTAATGTTGGTAAATATATTTGTTAAAATAAGATGTCAGTTTTATTTTAATTTTTGTGTAATTTTGACAACAGTTTATCCATCACACCAATATATATTTTCTTTCTTTAGGTACATGTAAATATTTTGGAGGTTTAATATTTTTGGAGGTATTTGCCTATTTAAATATTTCATTGGGTTGGTGCCCATGTTTCACAAATGATATTTTGTGCAGGGCCTGTTGAAATGTTTTTTATACACCTACTAACAGTATCGGTCTGCTTTTCATGGCCACATATAAAGCTTAAGCAGGAAATCTGTACAGGTATTGATGTACAAAAAATAAATTTGAACTTTAGCAATTTAAATTAGGGATTCAAAAATTCTAACAAGGTCTTTTTATAAATTTGTCTTGTGTGCTCAAGATGAATGTGTATGAAATTCCTAATGAAAAATATTTTTTCAATCGGATCAGGGGTGGGTCGAGAAGGCACTTATACAGCTCATGATTTAAACAAGCTGAAATCTGACAATAAAATCCTTTGGTTAGAAATGTTTTACATTTGATGATTTTCCTGGTTTCTATATCCAGGAAAATCCCCAAATGTAAAACATTTTCTAAATGAAAGTGGCAATGATGACGAGTAGTTACAAATAACAGACAGGAACTTACAAAAGGGGGAAAAAAGGTTAGTGAAAGACAATTTATTTTTTTTTTTGTGGTTTCTTATTTTACTTACTTTTCAGAAAGTGATCTAAAATCACTTCAAATTTTATTCAATCCAGCAATGAATATGTTGATATTTCTTAGACAAAAAAAAAAAAAAAAAAAGTTACATTAAGACCAAAATCCTGCATAGTTTCCTTGTACATCTGATGGCATTGGCCCTCCAGCTGTAAACAGTCTAGTACCTGTATCATCATAATTGTGAGTGTAGATTGAATTCAAATAGGTTTCATGCATTAGAGGTGAGTTGGTATCTTTATTCTGAAAGAAAAAAGAAAATCTCTGTTAAGTCTTTATCTGATGTTATTTGCTTTTAAGAAATAAATCTTATCTGCCTTGCTACTTATTCAAACATTGTCCCCATTCACCTGATTTGTCTTGGTTTAAGCACCCTGTTTTGTTTTGTTTTCTTTTGTAAATGTTATTAGTTATAACTTTATATGTGTAGGGGCATACATTGTTAATATTTTCAGTAAAACTAGTGTTTTGTTTTCTCTTTTTCCTTATGGAATGATATAATTTCTACAGGATTGTAGTAATAATTATCAAAAACATGACTTGATATACTTAATCAACAAGTCTAAAGGCATCCTTTGTTCAAAAAATAATTTTAATGAACACATGACCTGAAGGACATTCCCACTTTTTCAACAAATAAAAACGAGAAGAGTTTCTTCAATTTGACTGTTCTGCAAGCAGAAATTCTTAAATTGAAGATTAAACTTTGATTGCAGGCCTAACACCATAGTTTCTAGTCTGTAATAAGATAGTTGCCAATCAAAGACCGACTGAAGTTAGGGAAAAATGTTGACACTTGTTACCCTGGCCAAATAAGAGCATTATTTTGGTTACTGATAACAGACATCTTTTGTTTATTCTGTAAATATCTTTTTCTCGTGGTTGGATTTGTTCAAATCAATGGATGGTTTAACCAATCTTTCCCAAAGATCTATCTAAAATTAGCACACGGATAGGAGGTGGAAACTGACAGAGACCAAGTCATGAAGTGGTTGAATGATGACCATTCAACGCCCTTAAAAAAAAACTTAAATATTATCTCTCAAAATGAAAGCACTTAACATTTGGATAATTTCAATTTCATAAATGCTAATGTTTAGAGAAAAGGTTAATACATAGATTTTTAAATTTACCTTGCTGTTAAGACTTAATTTGTAAAAAAAAAAAAAAAAGAACGTTATATTTCACATTTAAATAACTTCTTTTAACTAAACAAATGATAAATACAGTACAAAAATACTATGTTAAAATTAGTATGATGTTTTCTGCAAAGAAAATTATGTGAAAGATCAAATTTTTCAAAGCTAAAATGCACCAGCAAAATCTATATTGAAATAATATTTATTTTTAATGGTTACATTGCAGCCAAGTCTGAAGAGTGGTTACTTTTTTCTGAACCAAAACATAGTAATTACAAGAGGCTAAACATTTTTTAGCTTGACCCAGAAAAGATCCCAAAATAAATTCTGACATTTGATCATTTAGTCAGATTTGAGGAAGTGGATCAGGCTTTTGTGCCCACTCAAATTACTCTTAAAAACGAGACTATTTGTTGGACCAGATTTTTTTCTTTCCATTAGAACTATCTATTAGGATAGTACTCACCATCCATCCCTCACCAACAATCAACTGACAATGTTTCTTCATTGGAGTCTCCAGATATTTTCGGGTCCGCATATCTAGGAAAATGATGACACTAAGTCCTGTTCCCAGTGTGATGACATCATGATGAAAGCTGATGGATCGAATACCTAAAAACAAAGCAAAAAACTGAAGTAGTTCATTGGAGAGAAAGTGTAAATTGGCTTGGTAGGAGTCAACGGATTCTGTATAAATTTGCACAACAGTACAAAAAATGTATTTCTCTTTACTCTATAAATAAAGGCAATTTCTGCTGTAATATTTTTTTTTTTTTAAACAATCACAACACTGTATTATGTCAGCAAGTCAATGTTTTCAAAATAAAATTGATATGAACCAATTAAGGTTGGTAAAATTTTTCATACTTATATGAATAAGAGTAATATATTGTGCCAGTTTCAGCTAGCCATATAAAAAATATTGGTAATTTATTTTGAGGGAGTACCAGATTTTATTATGCAAAGTTCAACACAAATTTTAATTTATAAATAAACCAAATAGAAACCATCTGATTAACACAATATCCTATATACTTAAATTATTATTACATCATAATAAAAGCTCCTTGACCTTCATAAATCTTTCAACCATTTATTTTAACTCTTATATCGTTTCAACTTTAATATGGACTTGCTGCAGATGTTTTTTTAGTGACTTTTGCTAAAATATTGGTTTTTCATATACACATCTTTTAATGCAGACCATAATTTTTCTCATGGATTAATATCTGAAGAAATTTTTGAAATCTTTTTGTTAAGGTGATTTTGTAGAATATGAAGGTGCATAGTCTTGTAAGAATATATGCTTTAGCTTAAGGCTTCTTAGTTATGACCTATACTAAAGAACATTTTATCCAAGAACTTATAATTCTCTGCATTTATCTTAACTGTCATCAACTTTGAAGGAATATAGTTTTACTGTCTACAACACTAGTTAAAAACATTAATCCACCTTTCAACTGTTGTATTATAAATTGTGTTTGACTATTTTCATGAAGGATCCAACTTCTAACCTAGACATCAGGTTCAAATTTTATTGTTCAGGTTTATTACTAAAAATTAAAGAATCAGTTTTTATGTACTTCTCCAACTAATGTCCTTAATATTCTACATCTTTTTCACAATACCAGCTTCAAATATGTTTTCGCTGGTCAATAGTTTTCTTGCTTATTACCTGTTTAATTGTTCTTAAATCTCTTTTTGTAACATTCTTAAAAGATATTTTCTTGTTCTTATCTTGTCAATGTTTACAATTTCTTTTTGATTATTCTATCTCTGTTCAATGTTTTACAATTTCCAACAGTTTCCTCTTTAGTTGTTAACTTCACAATATTTTGTTTCTCTTTTGAGGTTATATCTTTCTTATGGCCCATGGCAATCTTTATATATCTGAAATTAAACAAATATCAACTATATTATTCTCTTTAGTTGCATAATAAAATTTTACATTATCAAATTAATTATAATAAATATTAATAATAAAAACTTAAGCAGAAATCTACATGGCATATATAACATACAAAGTTTTTACCAAGTTTGATACTAATTTTATTGTGAAAACCATGACTTGCATAGTAAAATGTGACAGAGTATTAACAAATATTCATTTTTAGGAAAGTTGCTTTTTTAAAATTATTATTTCAAAAACTCTGAGGGGAACACTAACAAATTCTAACCCTAAACACAAAAGTTATGTACAACTCCCAATGCAGACAGAAAATAAAACGCTTGTTATTTTGACATGATAGGAAAAAATAACATCAAAAAAGGTATATATATTCAAGTTCCCATGCATTGTTTAAAAATAAAATTATCCAATTAGCCTCTAAATGTTTTCATAACATGTTTTAGAAGATATAGCTATCACCATCCTACAGGCCCTAATTTGTATACATATTCACTTTTATTAACCAAATAAACTATCATTAAAAAAAAAAATTAGTAATATGTGAGAGCTTTCATTTCTTTTTGACTTTTAGAAATTTTTGTTTAATGTTAATATTATCAAAACAGATTTTCATAACTTCAGTAATCCTATAGCATGTATATATAATTACAGGTCATGAGGAACATGACATACATAGCAATACAATAAATGCATTTTTTCATGTTAGATACTCACCTGAACTTCCTTCCTTTGACTCTATGTTTGCTACTTCTTGTGGAAGTCTGGTATCAATAAGAGTAACATGAGCCTGTGATCCAATTGCATAGACTTGCCTTTCATTGCAGTAGGTCATGCAGACTGGTTCCCGGAAATTCGGTAAAGATAGCTGTAAAACCTAACAAAGATACCAACGGACCATTACGTGAGAGCAAAACAACATGGGTTTACAGGGTGGTTTGGTGGAATTATTGTTTTTAAGCAAATAAAAAATATCCAGAATTTATAAGGTCAGACACCTACCTGAATAGCCTTAGCAGACAGCTCTCGCTCGGGCTGCAGTTTGTGTGCACGCCGCTTCCTGGGGGGGACGCCTGCAAGTCATGCTACCAGACATGGGTCAGCTGCCTGCCTGCCTGACAAGCACCAGCTCTGGTGGTGAGCCATATCCTGACTGATTCAACACCAATTCTTTCGAGGTCTTTGAAAGCGGCGCACGATACCAGTCAGTCTTGGGCTGGAATGGACTTCCACCTGACTTTGTGGATGGGGTAAACAGAAATCTTTTTTCTTTTTTGTTTTTCTTTTTCCCAAGGCTTCAAGGTCTGTTATAAAACAGACATTTGAAACCTTGTAAATATTTAAAGGTACTCAAGTGCCTACCATAAAATTCCATAACCATACTGTTATGGCTTTTTTTCTTTTTTATGAAGAAAAAAGAACAATACAAAAAAAAAAGCACACAAGGTAATAAATAGGAAGTAAGAAAACAAAAACAAGATCATTATTGTAGGCATATTAACTTGACTGAGTAATAAAACTGACTTAGCATCAAGCATGTTGCAGTACGGATAATTGTCATAGCTAGTTTTGTACATAATTCCTAAATTGTTGCTAAAGAGCAAACCCAAGAGGCTGTAGTAGAGGCTAATGTTGACCTCTATGATGGTGCACAGTGACATTACCTGTTCAGTACTGCTCATGTCCCAGGTTTGGAAGTATTCATTTAAGGAAACCAAAGCAAGTTCCTACGGAAAAAAAAGAAAGGAAACACCATATGACACCCAAAAAGAAATTATCTCTACAAAGAGAGCAAACATTTAAATATAAATCAAGTTCAGTAATTTTGTAATAATTGAGAAATATTCATTAATGAATATATAAAATTTAGAAATCTTTAATCAGTCTTCATATTTTATGTGACAATCAATTTAGATAGAAATTCATATATTTCATTATGTGTTGCAACATATGAATATTAAATCAGTAACCCAAAACCAATAAGTAATGAATGTAGGCAAAACCTAAATAAAAAAGCTAAACAGCAATGAACCATTTACAGTCCTCATTGTCAGATGTTTCATTTCTAAAAACAGCTTGTTCTCACAAAACATATTTCGAAAAGGAAAACTGATTTTTAAAATAGGAAAAAAATATTACCCCCAGCAGTCACTCTATAAAACACATTTAGATTTGTAGATAATTGTTACTGTAACATCTTTTGATGCTTTTTTTTTTATACTAAGAAAATTTCAAAATCAAAAATCTAGAGACATGAAAAAACTGACCTGAAAGTAAATCCTGGAAATTCAGAGTTTTTATAATGTGGTGAATAGAACTCTGATATTAATCTTTCAATAAAATGTGTGTTGTCTCATGTAGGATCATTAATGTTGTTGGAGTTGTTCTTTCTTCTCGTTATTTTTCATTCTCTTTTTCATAGAATTTTTCAGTCTGCCTTTTTGAAAAATAAGAGCAAGTAACGGCTGATTGTAATATTAAACCCAAGTCTCCAACTGATATTGTAAAAACAGTTCTTTTATTTTTATTTCAACAATTGTTAATTGTTCAGTATGCGCTACAGTAAATATGGCTAACATGTCACATAAAAGATGGAGACTGATAGTTAAAACCATTTTTATGTTGAATTTCATTAAAAATGTCAAACTCACAATTAATATCCTATAAATCAAATTAGTGGCCTTATTAATTTCGAACATGAAATTATGCTTATTGAATTGTTATTGTCATCATTTCTTTCATTTCATATATAAATATTTTTGACATACATGCACATCACCAATCCACAATCAACTTTTATCTATTAACTATATTAAAGATTTTAGTTTGCAAGCATTTCAGTCATGTTAGATGTTTAACTTTCATATGTTAAGGATTCAAATAGTTGAACAATGATCCATTTGAGAAAAGCAAAAAACATTTTGTTTAAAAGTGTTTTAAAATTTATATCACCAAAAATACCTCACAATTTCAGTTTGTTGTATAAAGAAAAAGAACTACCTGAAAAAGCTGTTTTACAGATATTTAGTACATATTAAAAATTGGGTGATTTAAAATTCCCTGTTCTATACTTGATATTTTTCGACTGTAGTAGGTATATATATATATATATATATATATATATAAATATATTATTTTTTCATAAAATTTTTTTTGGTGCTTTTTTCCAAAACCTCAATATTTTAAAACCATTATTATTTACCTGTCGTTTTTTGCAGTAAGAAAAAGATCTGATTTTTTCTGCTAGACCACACTTCTTGATACAATAAGGCCTTATATGAGAATATCTGGGAGGCAATTCATAGCTTGTATCCAATTCTTTTTCATTTATCCTCCATAGGGCAATGGTGCTGTCTCTGGAACCTGCAGGTTATAAAGTGAGGGAAAACAAAAAAAAAAAAAAAAAAAATATTGCAAAATATATGCAAATCAATGTATGAATTCATGCTCAAGGAATGAAAAGGAACTCTTCCATTTCAGAAAAATTCATTGATGATAAACATCAAATTGCAACAGTCAAAAGAGCCTTCACCCTGACCCTGAATATCAAAATAAAAGAAATAGAGACACCAATGAAGCATTGTGAAATAATTTGATTTTTATATTTTTTTTTATTCTATTTATACTATAAGCAAAAATAAGTGTCACTGTTTAATTTGCAATATAATTAAGTCTTCAAGTTGTTTTTTGCATCTGATTTAACCCTTTAGCATTCAAACATAAATATTGGCTCTTAATGTTCATCCCACCATAATCAGACCCATGTACACGCTGCCATAATATATGACATCACAAATAATGCAGGAAGTCACATAAACAGTGAGACTTTGAAAGCTTATATTTACGGGATGGGTTTGAGCAGTGTTAATCAACATATTAACATTTAGACCTATTTTCAATATTAAACAGCATTAAAATCATAATCCACTTAAAATATCTTAAGCAGGTCACGTGTGTGTGTGTGTGTGTGTGTGTTTCCTTCTCTATATATAACTAAAAATTCAATAAAATGCAAAAATTCACTACTGAAATTAATAGGAACCAAATAAAGGAACTTTAGGTAACAATACATCCCCACAAAATATTGTTTAATGCAATATGTTCTCAAATTTTAATTGAATATTTTCTTTAATAATAAATATGAACAAATGTACAATTTCATTTTACCTGTAAAAGAACAGATATTATGCATACACAGAACTCATACTAGCCGTTAGAAATTTTTGATCAGTTTCTTTCACAATGCCATTATTATCAGATTACAACTGTTCAATCTTAATCTTTAAAGCAGGATGAAGGAAAATATTTTTCCATTCTATTTCTTTTCAGTTAATTCATAGAAAAAAAAAAACAATTATAGTAACAATGTAAATTACTATGTTAAGCAAAATGCAATTAAATATAGAAAAAAAAATGACAGGTATGAATTCATTCTTAGTTACCTGTAACAATAACATCATCAGAAAGCCATGTCATATCAAATATCCAGTCAGTGTGTCCAAACTGTAAAAAGAAAAAAAAAAACAAGAGTGTCATTATTAGGATGTCACCATTAGAAGAAATGAGAGCACAAAACTGATACTAAAATTACTTCTTAGCGTGGTGTTGTTTCCATCAGAGTAAAGTTATTCAAAACTGATTAAATTATTGGCACAAATAAGCCATAACTTCAGGTTTTAAATTTAATCCACATTAATTTATATCAAAGTGAAACAAATGAAATATAGAACTAAGAATTATCTATTTTACAATCTTTGTTATCAACTGTTTGTTCATTTTCATCAACACTGGTCTTGTACAGTAACTTTGTAAAGTAATTAGCATCTACATTATTTACATTATTCAAACTGTTATCCTCAACTTCATTGCCATACTCATGACGTTTCAGCTGTTGTATGCTCCGGTCTTCTTCAGGTGACCGGAATTTCAAACCAAACCCTTTATTTTGAGCTCAATACCACTGCTTTAACCTGGTACTGAGCTCAATATCAGGCTACAGAATGGTGAACCAAAAAACTTGGAGAGTTAAAGGGAAATAACTGAGACATCCAGAAGAGGCATGGCATATAGAACTAGAACAATCTATCCCGGTTGATGAAATAAAGAGTTTGGTTCAAAATTCCAATCACTTGAAGAAGGCTGGAACATACAACAACCGAAACATTGTGAATATTGCAATGAGGATAACAGTCTGAATAACGTAAATAATCATAATACCTCATCTCAGAGATATAGACAGATAATTAGCATCTTAACAGAAAAACAAAATAGATTTCATTTGTTTTTGGTAAGTTTAATGTGAAGAAATATCAGGAAAAATAGGAAATATACTCAGGCCGGGTGTTCTTTAGCACAATTACTTTTTTAGAGCATATAAGTATTTTTTTTGACATTTAATATATAAGGCTGAATGTTTCTGCAAGTGTGTTGCTTGAAAACCTGGAAAGAAATTTAGTGTAGTTTTATTATTTATATTTCCATTGTCTTATGTCTTGCCCAATTTAGCATCTCTTACTTGAGATAATAGAGATTTATAGATTCAGCTTTAATAATTTTTTTTAAATTTATTTCCAGTCTGGCATTTTGTGATCTTTAAAAATAAAGGGTTGTTTTGTTGAGGAATATAATTAATTTACTTAATTCTTCAAACAAACCCATTTTCTTCCTGCTCTGGAGTAAACAATGCATAAAGACAAGTAAGCTATGTTGACATTTTTAGTACATTTTGAAAAAAAAAAAAAAAAAAAAAATTTTTAATTCAATATTAATTTTATTTAATATTCTGTTTCAATGTTTTTTTTTCAAGCTGCTAAATAACCTAATATATAAAGGTTCAACAATTTATGCGTATCAGCTCAAAAGCCTGAAAATAATTTAAATAATTGGAATAAAAAAATTTTGACAGAAAACAGATTTAAACCTGCATCTATGAAGACCTTATTTTGTGTTGTGTCCCGTCATGGCACTCTACAAGTTCCTATCCTTTGAAGCTCTTGGCATTTTTTTTTTTTTTTAAATCTAACCATCCTTCCCACTCTTCTGTTCTGCCATCCATTTACGCAATCTTGTTATGTAGGTTACTTGCTGTTTCCTTTCTGTCCCTCATTATGTCCAGTCAAATTCTCCAATCTCTCTTTCCTCAATGTGAGTCTGATCCTAAATACAAGCATTCTTTTTGTTTTTCTTAAAACTTCCTTAATTCTCACATGTTCAGTCCACAGTAGTCTCTGCATCCTTCTGTAGTAATGCATTTGTTAGGTCTCTTTTTCATCTGTGAGGAGATTGCCCATCATTCACTGTCATATAGAAGGACTGCTCTTTGTTTCTAACAAGATTTTCTTATTTCTTAATACTTTACTTAGCTATTGGAAAGCATCTTTTGTTATACCAATGCACCTTTGAATTTAAATATTTGTCATCTGTTAAAACACTTCCTAGATATTTAAATTTTCGTACATGTTTGATTTTGGTATCTCCAATTCATAATTTGCATCATTGCTGACAACCATACATTCTATTTTCTTAAATTTGATGTTTAGTCCATTCTTCTCACTTTTCTTAATTATATTCTCTTGAAGTTCCTGCAATTTCCTTTCTGTTTTTGCTACCAGATGGTGTCTGCCAATAATAAATTCTGGTAGGACTTCTAGTTCTCTTGGGATTACCTTGCTGTGAAAGTTGAACAAGTCTAGTGAGAAGACACATCCTTGTCTTCCATTTCAAAAATCACTATTTCCATTTCAAGTAGGCCATTCTGTTTTTTTTTGTTTTCATGGAAAATAAGCAGCCCTCTCTCTCTCTCACATTATATATACATACATACATACACATTTTATATATATATATATATATAGAGAGAGAGAGAGAGAGAGAACATTTTTAAAATGTCAATTTATTTAAAAATGAAGTTTGCAAATGTAATCATCCAAAAAATATGAGAAATACAATCAATAGATGATTGTTTTTTACATATTCTTTTTTTTTATATCATATAATCATTTATAGATGGGTGATAGGAAAAAAGTACTTTGCCCAAAATATATAGAATAAACTATGGAGATGTACAGAAGAGATTAAAATTTAAAATGAAATTCTACTCTATTTTAGCAAAATATATACATACTACTTTACAAGAGTTTATTTCAGGCAAGAAGTAAATAATTAGGCCTATTAAGATAAACCACTGTAAAAACAAGTATTATCTTGTGTTTTCTGATTGATTATCTAACATTTTTTATTGTTAACAATGATCAATTAATTAAAATTGTGTAGTGATTAACACTCATGTTCATAGTTCTAACTCTTCCTATTAACAGAAATGTAGAACTAAAAATGACGAGATTTTGGGAGTTAAATGTTACCTCAGCTTAATTCTGTTTACTTAAAAGAAAAATTATTAAATATGTTTTCTTGAATGAAGATGACTTCAGCTTAAAGAGATTAAATACTTTGGAACTATATATTTAATTCAACATTAAATTAATATTTTCCAACACAAGCAAAGATTAAGTAAGAGTATTACACAAATACAACTCAGGAAATTTTTCTTTGGCAATAATGTATACATTATTTAAAATGCAGATATTTGAATACATTCCAATAAAGTTAGCTAGGAAAAAAATAAAAGTGTTTCTTGTAGTATGGTCAAATTATAGCAATTCAATGTCATTATAAACAAGGCAAATGACTATTACAAAGGTTTTGTTGAATTTTTCTAGATTAAATTGGTTAACAAAATGCATAACAAAAAGTGTATACATTGAGTGTAGAATGTAGTTTTGCATAGTCTGAGAAAGTGGTTTCTTGAAAGATTATCTTGAAAGAAAAAGTTTTCATTGATAAATGTAAGTACATAACAGGAATGTGTGGTTTGCCAGTTGTTTAAATACCCATTGTAGAATCATAAGCACATTACTTGGCACAATATTTTAACCAGCAAGATAAAGAAAATGTTTCTTTTAAAAATTTAAATACATTAATTATACAGTTTACATACTTCAAATTTGACAGAAATTTGTTTCATTGTTAGTGCTCATCAATGTAAGATTTTTTAAAATTATTGGTTAAAAATCTATTTAACAAAATTGTAACTGAAAACAATTATACAAATAAACAACATATTAATGTTGATAAAAAAATAAAAATCTATCGCACTTACTTCTCCTACACAAATTGGATCAAATGTTGGTAATTTATAGACAGCTAAATCATTAGTATTGTGGGCTCCAGTAGCCAGATAAGTCCGAGATGGGTTGATTTCAATACTGTGAATTCCACAGGGATCTGGTGCAATGCTCAAGTGACTGCTTTTCAACATGGGAATATCAAACATTCGACCAGTAACAACATCTATGACAATTAGCTGAAGAAGAGCAGAAAAAAATTTTTTTCTTCAAAATGAAAAATTTTCAAAAAAAATTACATTTTCAGCAGTAATAATAAATAATAATAATCTCCTGCCTCTCTTAACTCAATTATTCACTGAGCAACAATTTAAAATTCAGTCATGGAAATTTAAGTTTTTAATTTTATAATTTTTTTTTTAAGATGCATTTAAAAATAAGAAATGCACACACACACACAAGTTGGTTAATAGTAGTGTTGGTTATTAAACACTTTCAGAATAGAGAATAAATAATATAAAATCAATTAATATACATTTTGTGCACTCATTAACTTTGCAGAAAAAAATGTATGCTCAAAAACAGTATATCATTTTATAATTTTCTAAATATATTGAAAATTTAAATAAATATCTAATCTTTTCAAAATGTTAGAACTATTCTGTTAATTAATTTTCAGGTAATAACTTATTAGCAAACAAAATATGTATACATCTCAGAGGGGCACTATATTACCAAAATTTTAATGATGTATCAGAATTAGACAAAAACTATTAAATAAGAAAAACTCACTTTGTTACATTTGGTTCCCATGACAACTAGATTTTTGTCAAGCCACTGCGAAGCAAAAACTTTGTTTATATATCCCAAAGCAAATTCTTTCTCTTTAAATAATTGTGGCATATTTACAGCAGCTTGTCTTTTGGCCAACTTGCAAGCCTTATTATGAAAAAGTCCATACTGCCTGGCCCATGTGTAACTGCACAGGTTAGCAGTCTTTGTGAATGAACTGTCTCGTATCATCAGGTATTTTTTCAACATAGCATTTGATAATGACTTGTGGTTTTTCTCTTCCATTGTTTTTTCAGGCAATCTGCTAAAATGAAAACAAAAAAAATAAAAATAAAAAATCAAAAAAAAATTTTGTAAGCCTTTTCCAAAATCTAAATAGGGCTAAAATGAAAAATATACCAAGTTCTTAATTTACCAAAAACACAAGATATGCTATATGGGTATTGTGGATATTAGTTAAGCAACAGATGTTGGGAAATTATTTACCATACTTGATAGTTTTAGATGATAAATGAACCTCAGACCCTTTTCAACCAGTTAGAAAGTTTAAAAAAATATGCAAGATTTAAATTTGTTCAAAGAATCATATTACTGATGTCAACTGTCCAAACAGATCTTCAAAATTATAGACAATATGTATTTTCAATTTATCATGTCAATATTAAAATAAAAAATGTTCCATTTAAAAGTTTTGTTAATTTTTAGTTAAAAAACTCACAAATCTTTCTCTTATTAAACATCTATGATAAAATTACTTCACAGCTATTTCAAAGTGATACTGCGTCACATACAATAAAACTGAACAGGAATATATCTATTTAATGATGGTGTAGAAAATTGGCATATTTAAAATATGTTGTCAAAACCAAAGACAAAGGAACTGACATTTAATATAAAAAAATAAAAATAATATTGAGAGCTTTGTACTTCACTTATTAAAACATGAGCAAGGATAGTAAAATAAAAGTATGTACTGACTAAAAAAAAGAAAACAATACACTGCATTAGTAAGTTACTAACTCCAAGTATGTATACACAGACCATTGTCCTAGTAGCCATTCTTTTTGTTTACACAGGAAAGGCAGTTTAAACAATGAAAATTGTCTAATTATCCTCATTTAGCCTTGATTACTACAGCACAAATTTTTTAGCATTTGTTTCCCAAGCTTAATAATTGATGCCATTCTTTTTTTTCAATGACTTTAAGAGCTCTTTTTTATTTTTGGGATGGAAACATTTCACTCTTCTCTCAAATTCACCTGATGCTAATTTTGGAGGTGGCCTCAAACTTTTGAACTGTAGTGTGTATGTAGGTGTGTATACATTATATACATACATATATCCATATGATGAGATGTGTTGATACACATCGAAACATGAGTGCATTTATGTAGCGCTGTTCCTACATGTTTGAATGTAATATCCTATAATAAAGTATAGTATATATATTTATATTACACACACGAATGGATATGAGTTTATGACTCTGGGTTTCACGCTTTTGCGATCATCAGACAAGATTTTATATATTGTCTGATGGTCACAAAAGCAAGAAACCCAGGATCACAAACTCATATCCATACAACTGAATATATTAGCTTTATCACTGATATTGAGCGCTTTCTACTAAGTACTGTGAATATAAAATTTATTATATATATATATATACACACACACACATATATATATATATATATATATATATATATATATATATATATATATATATCAGTCCCTACTTTTTCTTTTGATTTTAACTTCATATTTTAAATATGTCCCTTTTCTGTGCAATCATTATATTTTGCATCACAAACAAAATCTTTAAATATATCAGTTATATCATTTGTTTCCACCATCTTTCAAATGATTAGATCTCTATTAATTTTTTTTCTGGTTGGGTCATATCTTAAATTTACAGCAACATTTTATACTCTACATTGACAAAACCCAGTCTAGTCCATAATGTATTAAAATCCAAATTTCTATGATAGACTTGACTACAACCTATTAAAATTACAGCTAAAGTATAAACATAATACATGACCTGATAGTTGTTTATGATGGAAACAGACAGAAAAGTTTTAATTTCTGATGCTTCTTATAATCAATAAAGAAGTAAACCATTTTTCAATTCTCTCAATTCCCCTCTTTGTAAAGAAAAGAAAAACCTCTCATTGAGAATATCCATAAATATATATATTTTTAAATCACAGTCAACATCTCAAGAGTAAAGACATGGGCATTTTTGTAAGAAATGTTTGTGGAAATAATTTTTTAAATCAATCTTTAATTTCATGAAATCTCAAAATATCTTTTGGCCACAAAAATATTTCTATTTCTATCAATTTCTGAACAAATAACAATTGACATTTAATTAAATACTTCAACTTGAAATGTAGAAAAATATGCCTTGAATTTTATTTTAGGTTTAAAAATTCTTGATTATGATTTTCCTTAGGTATTGAAATATTGTTTTTAAATAATACTGGTTTTAATAACTGAGAAATGTAAAGTTCAAATTCCAATGAACTGAAGAATTAACAGAATATTGTAATTTTCTGTTTATATAAGTAGTAAATTATTTTTATTATTATTTTTTTATATAAGCAGGAAATTATTTCCTTTTGCTACACTAATGATTTATATGAGCATGGACAAAGAAAACATTTTTCACTTTAAATGTCCCAAGAGATATTTATAAATTTAGGTAGGTTTTTATCAATCATGGTATAATTGAAGTATTTTAGGGATGACAGAAAAAAAAAAAACCCCAAAAAAACAAAAAAACACCTAAATAATGGTTTAAACAAGTAAAAATGTTTGGGGTCATGGCTTATAAACACATTCAGGCTGCAAATCATTATTAGAAGAGAAAATGAAGGAGATTCATTCAAACTGTTCAGAAAATCTTTATTCATATCAGTGTTTGAAAGATGTCCAATGCAAGTTTATACATATGGCATTAATTACTCAAAAGAAAAACTGTTATTTTAAATAACATGCATATAAACAAGTACTTCCAAAGTGATACCTGAGATCTAAATCAATTTTTAAAAATGAAAAATCTCTCTTTAAGCTTTTATTTTAGCTCTAATTTCAAGCTAATAGATTAAATTTAATAATTTTCAATAAGCAAAATATTTTGCTCTATTTCAAACTGAATAAACAATTTATTGTATTTTTTTTTTTGAAATTTCTAAAAATGACTGGTTTTATCCATATTTAGAAATTTGTCAACACAACATAATTCTCTTTATTAAAAATAAAATATACTTTTCTGAAGAATATTATCTAGTTTTAAGTTTAATTAATCTGATTTTAAACAAATATTACTTATAGTTAAAATATTACAGAAAATCATGGAGGTAGGTGTTATTCCGATAGACATATTTGGGAATTTTTCTAAAAAAATTACTTGAATATAATGCAAGTGTTTTTATATCATGTTTAACTACCTAGTAATCTTAATTTAGGAAAATATTGAATATTTTACTGAAGTTTAGGTACTTTGGCTTTAAATTTACTATAGTTACTGCTTTTATTTGCTTAATGTTGTGTATGGACGACCATATTACACAAAAATATTAAAATTCTTTTTAAAATGGGGGGGGTGCTAAATTAGAGTAAGCTTTTCCATTTGATTACTTAATAATATCATCTAGCTGCTACAAAGTAATACAGAATGTTAAAAGATCTAAAAAAAAAACTTTATAAATTGTTCTAATTAAGATTTTAAGAAAATGAAAATAATTCTTGTAAAAATTCATTAGTCAAAAATTTTTTAAGACAATAGTGTTCATAATATATATTATTTATAAAAGCAATTAAAAGCTTCTCTAATTAAATAATGTCATAGTTCTGTTGATTTTTTTATTATTTTATGATTCAAACCAGATTTTTTGTAACTGGGAAACCTGTTTGACAAAAAGAAATTGATGATTTAAATTCTCCATTGTCTTCTGCATTTAACTAATATAAACATTAAGCTCTACAAAATTTTATTTCACAGAATTGCATTAAATTAAATCAGTAGGGGTAACAGATGTAAATAAATAAAAAAATAATTTAATTCATTTGGGAATAATTCCTGAAAATTTAATTAAAATCCAACATATATTTGATTTTGCAAGAATTTTCAAAACAATGTGTTTTTAATGACAAAAAAGACACTAAAAATTAGATATCTCTACTAATTTGCCAAGAAAAAAAAAAAAAAAAAGATATAGCATGATGAAAAAAGGCCCCAAAAAAAAAAAGTTTTATCAAAATGCTTATGTTATTAAAAGCAAAGACCAAAGTATTTTTTGATCATTTTAAATTTTTTAAGCCCTTCTAGCACATTCAAAATTTTTGTTAAAAATCTTTTTTTTTGTCAGTAATATTTACCATTAGTTTTTTAGCACTTTTTTGGGGGTGAAAAACACAGATTTGGAAATTCTTGCAAAAATCAAATTATTGTTTGATTTTAATTAGAGATCGCTAAAAAAAGAGCATAGCATGATGAAAAAAGACGCCAAACTTGGATTTAAAACAAAATTTTATCATCTAAATGTTTGTTATTATTAAGAGGAAAGGTCAAAAGTATTTTGGGGGTATTTTTTTTCCATTTTTAATCGTTCCTAGCACGTCCGAAATTTTCGTTAAAAATCTAGTTTTTTTGAGTCAGCAAAATTGACCATTTTTCCATTTAAAAAAACCTGGAAATCTGACTTTGAAATTTTTTAAATATCAATTATCATTTTTCAAAACTTATTTTAAGAAAATCAGAAATTATAATGTTTATTTAAAATATTTTGAACCAAACTTAACTTAGCTTTTGTGTCAAAAAGATGTAATTTGAAAATAAAACAAACCAGGTCATAAACTTTTCGCGTCTCTTGACATGTGATGAATGATATATTTACGAATTCCATGAGGCTAATTTGTTCTCTGGAAGGAGAAAAGTGAATAATTTACATTTACGTGAACAAATTATTTACCCCGTTATTTTTAACGAAAAACTTTCAGCAGTCTAATTTTTTTTTTTTTTTGTACTTAGCTTTCACCTTTACGTTTATGATGCTTTATGGGAAATATATTCTAAAGAAATTAAAATAAAACTGTTAAGAGTGACATTAAATTTCATATTTCTTAAGAAAGGTATCTAATTAATTTATAGGTACCTTTCTTATGAAATTTTATCAGAATTGTACATAAAATACTATAATTTTATGTACATTTATTACATTCTACTGTTATTTGTATTCATTTTATTATTAATTTTGATATTTCATTTATGGAAAAATGTCGTAACTGAGATTAATATAAATATAAGATCATATAAATTTCATAAGATGATACTGATACTTGTAGGTACCCTTCTCAGTTGAAATTGAAAAATCAAATTAACTTCTCCACACGTGTTTCATAAAAAGTAAAGGCCTTAACAGTGGAGAACAATGCTTAACTCAAATAACACAACTTAATTATATTCTGGTTGGTCTTCCGTATTTTATAATTACAGCTCGATTATAAGCACAAAATTACATTTCTTAATTACTGGGTATCTTCTGATTAGTCAAAATGATACAATTTACAACGCTAAAAAAAGATCTATCTCATAAGGACACTTTATGAAAGCCGATCTTGACTTTTAACTAATTTTATAATATTTTAACAACTTAAATGTAAAATCTATTATAATTAAAGAAATAACAAATAACTGTATTAAAAATTCATTTTTCATCGAAAAATTTTTTTGCTTTCAGAAAATATTGTCCATATTCATAAAAACAACTAAATGCAAATAAAAGCATTTGAAATGAAATATCTTTGTTTTATTGAGTTTTTGTATGTTACAATTCAGAGCTGATTTTCAGGTACTGCGTATCCAATTAAAAACAAAAAAAAAACATGATTTGCATTCCTCAAAGTCCTGTGCTTTTAATTATTGTAATCACTAAAACCGATGCGATCGAATTTCTAGCGTTTTCATAAAATTAGTTGGGGGGGAATAAATATTTTAAAAAATATTTCTACCATGACTTTCATAAAAAAAAACATATTTATAATAATTTCGATCATCTGTGAATAGTTTCTGAAAGTTTCATTAACATCCGATAATTATTTCTATTTTTGCACGATTTTTCAAATTAATGTGTGTCATACCAAAAAAAATGTGCTAAAAATTGTCTATGTTATTTACTAGTTCCGCTTGATACAAATAGAAAAAAGTTTTTTTTAATCAAAATTTGGAATGTTCTAAAAGAAGGAAAATTTTTTGAAAATAATTAAAAAAAAACTTTGGTCTTTCCTCTTAATAATAACATAAGCATTTAGACAATAAAATTTAGTTTTCGGCAAGTTTGGCGTCTTTTTCATCAAGCTCTTTTTTTAGCGATTTCGTGGAGGTACCTAATTTTAATGAAACTTTCAGAACTTATTCACAAATGAATGAAATTATTTTTTAATTTTTTTAGAAAAAAATCACAGTAAAATTTTACATTTGCTACCCATCCCCTTATTTAATTTTATGAAAAGTATGAAATTTGACAGCATGCCTTTTAGGGAATATTAGTTAAAAGCAGAAGACTTTGAATATATATCATTGTTTTTTGTAAAATCGAAATAGTTACCCAAAATTTACCTAAAATACAAAACTAAAATTATTTAATTAGAAAAGCTTTTAATGGCTTTTATGAATATGTTAAGGACAATATTGTCTGAAGCCCAAATATTTTTCTGCTGAAAAATGAATTTCTACAAGAATTGTTTTTTTTTTTTTTTTTTCAATTTTAAATACAAAACGTGATAAATGTGCCAAATATTTTAAAATTAAATTTCAATCCATGCCCTTTATGGAATCTTGTTATAAAGAAGATCTATTTTTACAGATCATAAATTTGAAAGCTTATTACAATCTGATACACAGGTATTTTTAAAATATTTTTTGAGTATGCAAAAAAAGTTTTAAAAACGTTTTTTTTTTCAAATATATATAAATGTTTGAGACATAAATGTAGGTGCCCCCACTGAATTTTCAATACCTAAGGTTTAAAATGAATTTTTAAAAATGAAAAAAAAAAAAAAAAAAAACAAACATTCTTGAAGATTTCCTTTTAGCTTTAATTGAAAGCTAAATGATTAAATTCATTATTTCCAGTAAGTAAAATATTTTGGCATATTTCAAATAGAAATTATCTAGATTGGAATGTCAAATATTTGCTTGATTTTTTTTTTTTTAATTTTCTTAAAAGTGGCCATTTTCTTAATTTTAAGAAATTTGTAAACAAAACAAAATTATCAGTTTTAAAAATCTTCCAAAAATAAAATATATATTTCTGATATGTTGTGTAAATAAATATTGCTTATAGCATGAAAAAAGTAATACACTCATTTTTTAATGATAGGTCCTCTTTTTCTTTGATCTTTATTGATGTATTGATAAGTTCCAAGGTGATAACAGCTCTTATGAATGACCAGAATTGACATAAATTTATGAAATCTAAGTGAATGCATTTATTTTTTTTTTAGTTTTTAACTACCTAGTAACTCTTACGAATTAACATTTTTTCAATTATTTAATATTATTTTATTGACTTTTAGTTAGGTTTCACGATACCTTATGAAATTTGCATTTTGTCGCTAGGGTCTTAAGTTTACTAACTTAAACAAAAAATGAATTAATTGAAGTATGACCCAAACTAAAATAAATACATAAAATAAAATAAAAATAGTGAAATAGTAATTAAAAAAAATAAAAGTTACTTTGAAATTTTGAAGAGATGATTTGCAAAGATGTTAATGATGAAAAAAATTGCAGTGCATCAGACAACACTTAAATTATATGATCTTTTTAAGGATAATGTCATGTATAGCTTCCCATAGGTAGAAATTGGGAATATTTATACACTAAAGATTTTTTTTTTTTTAAATATATTGGCTCAAGTGACTGAGAAGCTTTTCAATTTTTGATTTGCAAATGTACTTTTTACTTAACAATATCACCAAACTGCCACCTTGAAAGCAATGAAGAATTTTAAACAATTTTTAAATATTTAAAAATTTTTAACAAATGAAAATAATTCTTGTAAAAATTAATTATTCATTGAAGAAAATTTTCTTAAGACAATGTCCTTAATACATCTTTATCAAAGCAATTAAAAGTTTTTCTAATTAAATAATATCATAGTTTTATTGCATTTTTATTTTACAATTCAGAGCAGATTTTCAGTGAAAAGGGCAACTGTTTAAAAGAAATTAATTAATTTCTGAATACGTCCTAAAAGTTTCATTAAAATCCTACATTTATTTTATTTTTGCAGGAATTTCTAAATTAATGTGCATTTCAGTGAATAAAAAAAAAACCTTTATCACTGATTTGGCTGTTGATGTATTGTAAACAAAGGATTTTTAACCAAAATTTTGAACGTGCTAGAAAGGATTAAAAAAATTCAAAAAATAATAAAATATTTTGGTCTTTCCTCTTAAACATTTTGATGACAAATCTCTTTTTATTGAGTTTGGGGTCTTTTTTCATCATGCCATGCTGTTTTCCCTGTGAAAAAGTGAAGGTACCTACATAAATGTCACGTGTTTTAAGAGCTGTTTTCCCTGACAGTAATTACAAAAGTAAAATTTTCTGAGGACAGGTTATTACCTGTCCTCAGAAAATTTTTGTTTTTCCTTCTGGCGAGCACATATTAAATTCTCTGACTGACTAACCATCATAGTTGCATTTTCAGAATTTTTAATTTTCTATTTTACATTCTATTTCACTAAATTTATTTTTTTTTAAATATTTGTCTTTTCAGTGAGAGACATACAGCAATATTATTAATTATTTTTTTAGTTTCAATTTTATGGGCAGAAACATATATGCTTTGGAGATCTTTGTTAAAACAAGTACCTAAAAAAAATAAAATAATCAAGGATAGATTATTAGATTTTTGAAAGTAATTCATTATTTTTATTTTTCCAGAAATCTTCTTCAAAGGAAGGCTAAAGTATCGAAAAATAAAATAAATAAATAAATAAATATGCAAATAAAATATTAGACTTCTGAAAGAATTTAATTTTTTAAAATTACTGTAATTAACTAAGCTGGTTCATTTAAAATCCTAAAATATTGTCCCTCTGTTCAATAACCTCCCCTCACGTAAGCTGTTGATACATCGACATAAACATCAATTCACACCTAAAAAAAACCAATCGTCACAGACATGTTTCTCTTATTTCCAACTAATTTTTTCTGCTAATGTTTATTTCCAGTGACATTAAGTAAACTTTTGTTTAAATTTTCTAATTTTCCTCAAATGACTTTTGAAAAAAAAAAAAAGTTTGATTTTTATTTTTAAACGGATATCAATTTTTGACAACTTTGTTGACTAAAAAAAATTGTTTTCAAGTTTGTGGCCTTTTTCATCAGCTTTTTTTAGGGAATTACCTACATTCTCCAAGGCCTTGTGCTTTAAGCCCTACAAAATTGAATTTCTCCAAATTTTATAAAGCAAAATTTGGAAAGTGTGTGTATGGAGAGGAGAACATTAAAAACAAAACATTTTTTAACCAAGATTTTCTAAAAAAAAAAAAAAAAAAAAAAAAAAAATTTCTAAAATAATTTCATTCATTTGTCCTGAAAATTTAATTTTTATTTAGAATCCGACAATTATTTGATTTTTGCAAGAATTTCCAAATCAATGTTTTTACTGCAAAAATGCTAAATTTCAATCTTTGGTCCACCGTTATTCAAAAAAAAAAAAAAAAAAAAAAAAAAAAAGACGCTAAAAAAATTTTCTGACGAAAAAAAAAAAAAAAAAAAAAAAAAATTAACCAAAATTGTGAAGGTTGTAAAAATAAAGATTAAAAAAATACAATAAAAAAAAAAATTTGGTCTTTCCTAACAATAAAAAAGATTTTGTTTGACGATAAGACTGTCTTTTTAGGCCCTAAATTTTAGGGCATTTTTCATCATATATGTTCATTTTTTAGCGAATCTTTGGCGGTAGCTACATATAAAGAACTCAAATTCTTTAATAAACGAAGGCTTGTAGTCAAAGCACTCAAAGAGAGATCCGAGTTTGTACAAACTCATCCACCCTTTTCCTATTTTTTTTTTTTTTTTTTTTTTACATGTTTCATAGGAATAAAAAAAGGTTTCGCTTCTTGTGCATAAATTTATAATTAAATTATAAATATAAGTCAAGCAAGAGAACTGTTTAAGTTTACATTTATTTACAATACATTATTTATTATTGTTTAAGTTATCATTTTTTAAAAAAAGATTTTTATCTTACATTGTTCATCTCGTAATTAACATGTCAAATTGGCTGATCAATTACAAAACAAAATACTAAATCAAACGAATAAATAAAATAGAAAAAAAAAAAAAAAAAATATTTCTTTTTTTTTACATAATCAGCATTCTTTTCACAGCTGTTTATATAAAAGTACAATGCAATAGAATTTCAAAGCGTACCAGCTTTTTTTTTTTAAACTTTTCCACTGACTAAATGGTACGAAATACCAATGCAGTTTGAGTTAAAATAGCTGACGTAATTTTTTTGACATTTTTTTTTTGTATTTTTGTAACTAAATGCCCTCACAACAACCAAATTTGGAATATGGTAATCTATTTTTTTTTATATTGCTCAAATGCTTTTTATTAAAATTTACAATTTGACATTATTGTTTTGTTACAATTTGTGTTTCAGTGTTTATGTAACAATATGTACCAAAATGATTTTATTACCAACACACGAAACCCATCGTATACGAGTAGAATATAGGAAATAGACATTTTTTTTTTTTTTTTTTACAAACCTCAACAATTAAATTAAATATGCTAACTTTATTTGAAGGACATTAAATGATACTTAATTACTATATCTCCCACTGGCTCCTCTCGGCAAATCCAAATAGTCTAACTGAAAATAAGGTGGCGTCATAAAAAAAATGAGAGAAGTGACTAAATAACGACGAGAAAAGAAGGCTTTAAAAATAATAACTTTCCTTGGATATGCTTAGAGGCTTTCTACGTAATTTGCTAGAGATTTATGGTTTGAGGTGAAAAAACTTCGAACATATTCTCTAGTCAACAGTTTACTAAAATTAGTATAAAACAAATTTAACGAAAAAAAAAAAAAAAAGTACAAGATAATACGTTCGCCATGAAATTCATTTAGATACGCAAAACCACGTACGTAACGTCTGTGAGCAACACTTTGTCCTTATTTTACTTAGCACAATTAACGTTCAAATTACGCAAAGGAAATTCTTGTTAAAATTCAATTAAATAACAAATCTCATACGAGCTGCCTTGTAAAGGAAAAGTGAAAGACCATGTTTTTCTAAGAGAGTGGTAATTTAGGGGATTGCAACAAATGCAAACACGAGACATTTGACAAATGAAATAAGTGAGAAAAGTAAAACCAAGTCCATTGTTCTTAAATGCTAAGTTTCCAGCAAAACAGTCTTAAATTGCCATAATTTTCAAAATAAACAATACGAAGAATTAATACTTACTTGAATCATAAAAATTACAAATCACTTTTTTGAACAAGTCTTCATTTCAGAGATTTTTGTTTTTTTAGGAAGGTTAAGAATAAGATCTATTTTTAATTTTTAAGTCAGTTTCTAAAGTAAATACTTTGAAAAATTGTCTTCTTTTTCATTATAGTTTTGAATTATCTTCTACATACGTACAGTTAACAAAAAATTAGAGAAGCGCCGTCACTAGAGAAAAAGGGAATTTTCAAGTTGATAATTTTTTGTTATTGAATGTTAATAATAATATTTACAATTTTCGCTTATCCCTTTTCCTCAATGTCCGAAACAGATTGTACTTTACGAGTGATCTCCCTTTTCAGTTCCGATCTCTAATAATTTTTCACATTTACCAAAAATTAAATTTAAAATTTAATAAATAATTTATTAATGCTACAATAGGTTAACTTTCTAAATAAAAACCAGCGTTAGTAAATTTCAAATAATTATGTCACGCAATAAAACCAAATTGATGTCAGAATTAAATCTTAATCATTAGGGTGGGAAAAACATCCAGGTATTTTGCACGCGAGAGAATTAACATTTTTCTGTATTGTGCAACATGAGATTTTAAATGTAGGTTGGTGTTTTTACTAATAAAAACAAATGTTAATAACGTTAGAATTTGTTACTTAGTTAAAAAGCTGATGGAATTAAAATTTTTTGCAAGTAACTTAAAAAACAACAACTCAAACAGTACAAAAATGTCAGTTTCAAGTTTCCGCTTCCTAAAATTATTTTCATACTATTTTGAAATGTATTTTTTACGTCTGTACAATTATTGTACACTGTAACCCGGATATAAGAGAGTTGTCGGGACCGGGGAAGAAGTCTCTTATATCCGGGTTTGGTCTATTTTGTTTTGGTAAGTATGGGAACACTTCATAACGCTTTTTACGTACAGAACACTAGTTTATTTAACAGTTACATAAAAAAACACAGACAAAAACACATTTTCAATCAGTTTTCAAAATAATTCAATCAAAAATTACTTTTTCTTAAAAAAGTCAGTCATTTTTGATTTTGATTGTACAGAAATCTCTTTGTTAGTTAACATCATAAACACTTTCATACAGTCCGTAAATCATTTTCAATGCGCCATCAGGATTACTGCTTTTTGCTTCAAAGTAGGCTGTCAGAGTTTCAAGCGCATTCAATGCAGCCAGAGAATTTGGCACTGGTTTGTCACTTTCAGAAACTTCAGAACTTACGCTTTCAGCTGACGTTGATTCGCCGTGAAATTTTTTGAACGAAACGATACTGGCCTGCTTCCAGCGCATGAGCCAGCCATTGCTCGGTTCAAAATCAACTTCAAGATTTACGGCCAGTTGTGATGCTTTCTGCCTGATGACGTGATCGGTGACGGTAGCTCCATGAGCACATGCTTGCGTAAACCATTGTGTAAGCGCTTCGTTAACATCCTTGTGCACGGATTGGCGCTTTCGTTTGCGATTAGTGTTTCTGTTCATTTGCATGCAAGATCTGAGATCGTCTTCTCTCTTGAGAATTTTTGCTGCTGTTGAATAACCGATTCCGTACTTTTTGGCTGCAGCGGCCAGTTTGAGTTTCTTCACTTTGACATCGTCGATGAGCTCCAACTGTTCAGAAATGCTCAGAGTTTTTCGTTGAGACGCCGACATCACTAATCGCAATGATCGCAAGCAAACGGTTTTCACTGGCAAAATTAATAAACAGACAAACTTCTGACTCAACAGAACAGTGGGTAAAGTTAAAGTGAAAGTGCTGTCCAGTAAATGCAACGACAAGCAAAGTCTGCAAAAAAACGGGCGGCGCTACCCTTAGACACATAGCAAAATCATAAGATAGAGAGGGTGTCTCCTACAGACACAGATTGGAGTTGGACACACCGTGTCTCTAGAGACTAGTCAAGATTAAGTCATTGAACTTCACTTTCTCTCTAACTGACTTCTGTTTGACCGATTTACGACATCACACTGTCACTCAAAGTCAAAACGAACTCTTTTATCGGGGAGGACGGGACCAGAGAAAATCTCTCTTATATCCGGGTTACACTGTAACTTTACTGATCAGGAACAATAATAGCATTCAATATAGCTGAAATACATTATTTTTAAAATAAAAGAAAAAGACTGATCAATGACATTATTTTTATGATATCGTCAATTCTTTTCGGTGCCGACAACTTTTTCGGATAAAAATACTTTGAGTTTGATCGATTGTGTATCCCCCCACCCAAAATGGCTGTGTTTAAAATGCATTATTAGTACAAACAGTATTTTTTTTTTAAAAAAAAAAAAAAATAAATAAATTTTAAAAACCAGTATTGCTTCACAGAATAAATCGACAGAGAGTGAATGTCAATAAATAAAAAAAAAATATGGCCATAACTAAGAAAACAACTAATTTTATGCTGCAAAAAAACTTGTACTTTACGACATGCGTAAAAAAAGACTTGTATTACGAACGGAATATTTGTCATGTTTGTACTAAGTGATAGAAAAAATAAGCGACAATGAGAAACGAAAATTAAAAAAAAAAACTGAGGATTAAGATTAATTATTGTTTTTGTGTAGGGTTACACTACATTTACTATTACAAGAAATACTTTTTGAATGTAGAAGTACGAAATTTAAAATTAGCAACAGAAAATATATTGTTCAATATAACAAGTCCACTAATCAACTGGTAGTATGAAATTAAACAAATCAATCACCTTGATAATGGCTAACCTCCAAGGATTACCTGCTGAAACTAAAACAGTTCTACTTAATCAAAATGATGCAATGCATCGAGAATTTTTAGGCGGAGATCCTTTATTGTAAATCTGCCTACAGCCATGGATTAAATAAAAAGTACGATTAAGAACGGATAAATGATGATTATTTTCAAAATCACGCGTGATGCGAACGCAAGATTTTTTTTTATCACTTAGTTATTGTTTAGTTAACTTTATTTTTTGATAATGATTATATACTGACATTATTCATAAGTGAAGTATAATACCACAAAATAATTGTTAAGTGCAGTTTAAAACAAAACCTAAATCCCTGATATTTGAAAATATACAGCAAAAAAAGAAAACATGGAAAATAAACCTGCACTGCAGCCACCCTCACTAAGTTAAAAACCTCTTTAAGTGAATTATTATTAAAAGTCATTTATTAAAATAAGTAAAAAAATAATGTTTTTGTAAACGGGAAATTGACTTTAAAACAACATAAAAAATATGTCAACTAGTCTACCATTCCTCATGCACCGAAGAAAAAAAAAAAGGAAGGGTAGTCGTTCCACCGAGAACTAAATGGTTTCTTTTGCAAAATGACGGTGTCACATTTACGTAGGGATGCAGAATCAACACCGATTTTGTGGGCAATAATGTAAGTGACACCGTTGCCAAGTTAATGTTAGTTACCAACTGATAAACTTTTCAGTTGTATGAGACAGTATTTACTTTTGGTTTGGTAAATGACTAACCTTTTTTCAAGTTTTCATGGATGGAGATAATAAAGAGGAAGCACTGCAACAAATTACTTTTTTCATTGTTAAATATTTAGGTAAGAAGCTTCTTTGTTTCAGTGATTCACTTAAAATATATTATCTCTTTTTTTATTTTTTTGATAGATTAAAAAAATGTATTATGGTTCGGAAGAAGAAAAACAATTGAGATGAGGAAGAATTTTGGATATTTATTTTTCATTCCCTTCAATAATAATTTCGGTTTTTACTTCATGACTGGGAAATTGAGATGAAAACTAACGAAACTTATGAAAGAAAAATGAATTATAGCTGCCAAATTGAATTCGGTCGGGTAGTTTCATACAACTCTTTCGCAAACTTCGTATTTTTTCGCTATTATTCGAAACTTAAACGACACTTTCATTTGAATTTATAAAATCATTTTATGCCCTTTTATGAAAACCAAATATTTGTCCTTAAAAGGCTTTTAAGGACAAATATTCTTAAAATGTATACATTTTTTTTATTTAAACTTTACTTAACCTTATCTCTGCCTAAGCTTTTAAAAATCATCTATTCTTTATTTAAAAACACTTCATAATCCCACTAAATTACTAACTGGTTGTTCACTCTATTCTGATTTTAATTTCAGTTTTTTTTTCTCAACCAAATACAATTGAATACAGGTCTTTTACATTTTATTTTATACAAGTGGAATTCTATATTTTAACTTTCTTTAGTCTATTGTAAAATTCCACCTATCCACGAAATTTCTTTTTAAGCAAAAGAGCACTTTTTAAAATAAAAACTAAAGTCTTTTAAACACTTACTTTTCTTTTTTTTAGTTCAATTTTGGAACGTAGTCGAAAATCAGTTTTTAAAATTTAAAAAACCCGAATCATATCATTTGCTAAAAGTAAAACCCTAATTAAAACATTATTTACTGAGACTCTGGCTTTAGTTGTCCTTAAAAAAAAACAAAAAAACTTTCAATGACTGAATTTTTATGCACTTCAGCTTTTTTGGTATCTAGGCTAGGTACTTGATAAAGAATTGCAAATTGGATTGATATTTGATAGTGTACTAACTACTCTACTGTAGTTAGAATTTTTTTTTACATTTAAGTTGTGTAAATAAATATGTTTCTTTTTTCTTTTCTTTTTTTAACTATTTAAATATCAAAACAAAACCAAATTTAAAATAACTAAATTTCTAAGTTTTTCTCCTTTTGCATCTAAGTGTGTGACTGAATCCGGATAAGAGATTTTCTCTGGTCCCAAATTGTTATTGTAAACAAAATAGACCAAACCCGGATATAAGAGACTTCTTCTCCTGTCCCGACAACTCTCTTATATCCGGGTTACACTGTATTTTCAACTCCTGTACGTGTAGGATTCCCATTTCTTTTTTAAACAAACCTGTCAGTGTCATATACCTTCTAAGTGGGCGTGTATAAATAAATATTGTTAATTTTAAAAGTAATCTGCTTGTATTTTTCAGTTAATTCAACTCAATAACCAAAAATGCTGCTGACTAATTTATGTTTTTGTTTTATGTCGTATAAAAAGTGTACATGTAGATCATTTCTAATGATTTTAATTTAATTATTGAATGAAATGCATTGAAAATTAGGAAAAATGGGAATTGTTATTAATCAAACCAAGTATCAGTGACAGAAGTTATATATATTAATTAAATAAAGTAGTGTTCATCACAGGAGACAGTGTATATGTGTGTATATATATATATATATATATATATATATATATACATATAGTTTTATGGGTTAAAGTACTCAATATCAGGGATAAAGTGTAAAAGTGGACATTGAAGTCAACACCCAGGCATGATATTCTTTTTCTAGATTGAAATGCAATCATCAATCCATGAGCCAATGAAAATCAAAGCAGCACTTTTGAAGCAGATCTCTAGAGATATATGTAACTAGATTGAAAATCAAACAAAACCAGAATCAATAAATAAATATTGTACATTCTCTGATGCTGTGGTCAGCGTAACATAACCAAATGTGATCAGTTGGTGATGGCTAAATCATCATTCTATATTTAAAAGTATGCACCCTTTTCTTTCTCCACCTTTGCTAAACGGGCAACTACTACATTTGAATACAATACATATAATTATTTCCTCTGAAACTCTTTCTCTTTCTTGTATGCACCAGAACTTTCATACTTGAACTCTTGAAATTTTAACTTTCACATTATCCTTCTGTATTATGTGTTATATAAAGATTTATTTTGTATTTATCAACACTGTGCATTTTCTTTTAATCTTTACACAAAGCCAACATACACCCAAACCAAATATAGCAATATATGATGGGAACAGATGTCATAAGATAACCTCCACAAACTCACCATGAGTAACTTGTTGGAGCAAGATAAAATATTTTGAGGCAAGTGAAAACAATTTCTATTTTTGTGTAGCTTATTATACAACTGAAAATTTTACTGTATTCAAAATCTTTTTTCCAGAAAGTAAAATTGGTATTTGCAATGTGAAATTACAGCAACGTCCTCCAGTTACAATTGATGATCTTTTGTCTTGGGAGCAGGTAAGTACAAACTCTCCTTCAAATTATTTACTTTTTTATATAGTTATTATATGTACAGTTTATCTTTATTTATATTATGAAATATCTATTTTATCAGAAAATTATATAAATAAAAATGGCCTATTTTTGTTATGCAATATATAAAATTTAATAGCAAAAGCTAAATGTATTATATAGCACCAGTTGTTAGTCATGTGAATTGCACTTAGCTAAAGAGAAGTTATTCCATTTAAATTATTGTTAATTGCTTTAAAAATAGCCTTCATTTGAAAAATAAATATACTAAATTAGGTTCATTTTTCTATTCAAATCAAAAAAGTGTATGAGAAATGAGATATATCTCAACCAGTTGTGAAATTTAGTGCTTATAAAAGCTCATCTAATACCTTTATATTGGACATTCATCTAGATTGAAATATTTATAAAATACATTGTCTATTCTGAAATGATCCAGTTATTTAATACTAACAAAAAATATCCTACCAAAGGCAATGATGTCTTCCTTGGAACCTCATTCACTTACCCATTACCCATTCAAACAGACTGTAAAGTCTTCTTTAGGAATTGGCATCAGTTGCCTAATTGTGGTCTTAATTTTATAATGGTCTGAAATCTCTTCCCTTTCAGTGGTGATTTTTAGCTTTGTGAAAAGCCCAGATTTGCAGGGAGTCAAATTTAGACTGGTGTTGTAGATAGCTAACAGACTTGGATGATGCAGTGTTTTACAAGAAATCTCTGCTCAAGACATAAAGAATTGTTGTTCAAAATAGCTGGATACTTTTTAGTCATTCCATATAATCTCTATTTTTTTTTTCCAATTCACACACAATTAACTACTTATTTCTTTTGATTGCAGTTTGTATACATTCAATATTTTTGGATATTATGCTCATAGGAATGCTTCCAGAATGTGAATTACTTTGAACAGATTCCCAGTCATGTTTGAAGCTTTGGCACCAATATTTTATCTGGGCTAAGCTCACTGAATCATTCCCAAAAGCCTTCTGAAACAGTCAAACAGTTTTCACAAATTAATGTCCAACTTTCAAGCATAAATGTAATACATGAATAGAAGACACTATCTCTACCTACAGTAGATTGCACAAGTCACATGACTTAAGAATTTTCAGTCATTGTACATTTTTATAAGGACAGCACATCACCAGGAGTGGTCCAGGCTGCTGGGGATAAGTGTTTTTATTGAATCATCTCTATATAGATTGTCAACCAAAGTTGAAGATCTATCTGCCTATTAGCACAACCAGTGACATCTTCCAAACAGTTTTGTCTATCAAATTTCACTCAAAAGTCTTGGGTCAACCCACAGTTTGATTTTTAACACTTCCTAATTGTGCTGCATGTTGAAATTGGCTCCTCAGGATAGTATCAATAAGTCAGTTTCTAGAATAATTGATCATTAAAACCAGGTCTCCTGGTAAGAATATCAATACTGTAACCATTCTCACACACTTGCCCACCATGATGCATATTTTTTGTGAATATAGCTATCATGCAATATATAGATTTGTAGTGACAAAAAATAAAAAAAAGGAGCTTATCTTTGGATAACATCCTTAATCAAAATATACACCAATTTTTGCCTTTTAAAAATCCATACAAAGATATAAATTGTGTTACAAAAATCTGTTCATTTTTATACAGAGAGTTACTGAAATGTTCTTAACCCAAGTAAGAAGTTCTTACTAAAAAACTTCTGACCACTGATAATCCCTTTCTTTTAGATTTGTGATGAATAACATATAGATTGAATGCTAAAACTTGCTCAAAAGATATTTTAGGTGAATAATTATAAAAAAAAAACTGTTTAATTCATCATTTGACTTTTAAACACTAATGTTACTGTTGTATTGTTCTATAACATGTGATCAGTATTCAACTTCTTGCTTCTCATAGTTTACTATAAAATTTATCTCTTTTACCTAACATATACAAATAGGTACAATCCTATTTACTAATCCATTACACTTCCTTGAATCAAAGAGGTTTAATGCCTTTAATGGAAATCTTATTTGTCTACCCATTAATGCAGATGGGCTTTGCAATCTGTTTGCGTGTGGAATCATCCTATAACTAAGCAGTAACCTTGATAAGTAACTGTCTATAGTATCTCTACTTGGGAAAAATTGTTTTTAATCCAACTTTTACTGTTTGCACTATTCTTTCCACAATCCCATTACATTGTGGGCAATATGGTAGTGTTTTGTAAGGGAAGCAGCCAATCCACCTCAACCAATTACATAAATCTTCATCACAAAATTCTGATTTGTTTGATACCAATATTTTAGGGACCCCATTTGTAGAAAACACCACTCTTAGTATTTGTTTTAATTTAGTCATTTTCTATTCTTAGCTTTAACAACTTCAGGCCACACCAAAAAGCAGTTTACTAAAATTAGAAATAGTCCCATGCCATTAATGTGTGTCTGGTCCATATGAACATGAGACCATGGTTCCGTTTCTTTAGGCTATGAGTGTAGTATCTTTTGTCAAAAATTCTTTATTTCTGCACATTTTGGACATTTGTGTACATATCTTTCTACATTGTGATAATACCCTGGCCACCATGCCTCCAGTTTTAATCTCCTCTGCATAGCCATTATCCCACAATGCACATCATCATGCACATTTTTTAAAATGTCTTTTCTTACTGTTTCTGGTGACACTATCACATATCCATTGCATATAACACCATTTTACATCATTCATTTATGCCTCATTTCTTTATAAGGTCTTTTAGATTTGGAACAATTACTCCAGTTGTTTCTTTACATTCTTTGTTTAAATTTCAACCCAATGTAATATTTCTTCATCAAGGATTTCTATTTTTTCTTTTTTATTCTTATTAAATTGTAACCTTGATGGCACATCAACATGTGGTACTGTATTTCCTTTTACATACACAATGTCAAGTAACTTTTGGTATCTTATTTCTAGGGTTAAAAATAAACTGTAGAGGTTTATGGTCTGACTTTAATAGGAACTTCTTTCCTCATAAGAATTGTCGAGCTTTGTCTGTGTTCCAGACAATGGCTAATGCCTCTTTTTCAGTATTTGAATCTGCCTCTGTCAATCTTCTTGAAAGGTACATTATTGGATGACCTTTTTGTGATAAAATTGCTGACACAGCTCACTCACTTGCATCCATAGTTAACAGAACCTCCTTTCTAGGATCAAAGATTTTTACAATGGGTTTTTCAGTGAGTATCCGTTTTAAATCCTTGAATGCTAAGATTTTCCTTTGAGTCCATTTCAACTTACTATCCTTTTGCCCCAGTTCAGCAAAGGGTTCTATTAAGTTGCTGTATTTTGGTAGGTATCTATTATAAAAATTAACCTAAGGATTCTAATTCTTTTTTATTAGTAGGTATAGATGCCTCTGAAATTTTCTTAATTAACTTTGGATCTGTTCTAATGCCATCTTTTGAAATTTGGTACCATAAATATAACAATCAGATTCACATTTGTCTCTGTTTACTGTTATCCCTGCATTTTTTAATTTGTTTAAAACCTGTTTTTTGTCTTAATTCATCTTTAGTGACAGCACCATGATAAATATCATTTTGATAAATAATCATATTGCAATTTTGTCAGTTAACATATTTTCCATTGCTCTCTAAAAAAATGGCGCTTAGCGTTTTCCACAGCTGTTTGAGGTTTCCTATAGCCCCACTGAACTTAAATAAAGTCAATTCAGGTTTGCTATGGTAAAAACTTTCTATCCCAAGTAAAAATCATCACAAAAATGGCAATTCATTTTGCCACAGCTTATTTTCTCTGAAAAAATGGATATCATACTTTTATAGGGGGTAAAATATTGGAAAATGACTGTTTTATCATCATCTAAACAAATATCAAGGAAACTTTTGATCTGAACCCCATGAAACTAGGTATTTTCTGAAAGCAAAGGATATATTGTTTCATTTAAAAGTAAAACTGGCTGGTGTCAATGACTCAAAATTTTTTTTTTTCAGTGGGTAAAATGTGAAAAAATAGTGAAAATTTTGCCTTTTTTCTAGTTCTAAACAAAAATTTTCCCCATTAATGAGAAATTAACCATTTTTTTTTTTTTTTTTTTTTGAAAATTAGAAAGCCTAAATCATAATCAAACTATTTCAGGCATAAAATTGAGTGCTTTGAAGAAAATTAACATTCCTAGGGGGTCAAAATGTGACAAAATCCATTGGTAATTTTTAATTATATGACACACGGCAACGGAAATCTTTAGTAAAAGACGAAAGATTTATCTGCAATTCCTGACCACCAGAAATCAAAAGTTTGTTTTTTTTTCCAGAAAATAGCAGTGATAAGGAAAATTAAACCAAATTGACTTTGACATGTCTGCGTCAAAAGTCAGCCAGCTAGCCAGCAATAAACGTTGTTGTCAGCTTGTAAAACCCACCACTCCCAGATAAGAGCAAAGAGTGAAAAACAAAAGGGGTCAACATTGATAGGGCTTGATATAAGATTTGTTTTTTTTTTTTTTTGTTTTTTTTTTCAAAGCTATGTTTGAACAATGGCTTGATGTGTTTTGTTTTGTCTTGGGTGATGACAACAACACTTAGCAGACGACATTGTTTTTTTCGCTACATGTCTTTTGTATTTCCCATTGCTGGGCCATTTAACCCTTCCTTTTATTCAATGATGTTCACACCAAATTAAGGAGAAGGGGACAAAGTTTGAATGATATTATTTTGAAGCGAAAATAAATATTTTTTCATAAAAAAAAAGGTGATTTTTGTCAGAAAATTGGGTATAATTTCTTAATGCCACAACCAAATCAGATTAATTATCAGTGAATAATTCAATGTGCAAACAATAGCCAGCTGGATCCTATAACACCGCCCGAAAAGGTCCAGAAGTTTACTGATTGATCGAAAATTTGTTGCACATAATTGTGTTTTTCACGGTCAGATTCCATTATTTCATCTTGATGTTGTCATTTTCGAACAGCCAAATCATCAAGAACTCAGGAAAACAGTTTGGCACAGGTTTGCTTTAAGAACTTTACATTCTATGAGGTGTCTAAAATGTTACTGACGAATGGGATTTTTCGCCGAATATTTCGTTTACGCGCCATGTTGGATTTTCCTATATGACAAAAACAAGGGTTTTAAACAGCCGTGTTTCACTCCAAAAGGCATTTCTGTCCATCTTAATAATCCTATGGGTCATGTTTATTGTGGTAATTTCCTTTTAAAATCATGACATATCCTTAAATCCTTGTCTGCTTTTCACAAGACTACAATGGGAGAGAGGCCTGTTGGGGTCACTCACATCATAGTAGCAGAAATAGCCTCATGTTCATAGAAATAAAACATGTCACAGAAATAAAAGATGCAGAGATAACAATGAAAGTATGGTAAATTGTACATTCATATCATACAATTTATTTATTATGTGTACTGGTGTGTGTATTTTTGGTTACAAATGTTCTTGGTGCATGTAATGAAAGGAAGAAGTTACTTTATCTTATTACATGCCATGTCAGAGAGACAATGTTGGACACGTGTTGCCTGTCTGAGGGTTTGTAGTGATGAAGTTGAATTTAACGTCTTATTAGCAGGATGTCTATATTTCCAGCAGGAACAGTTTTTGTTGCATGCTGGGAGAGTTTTTATTATTATTTTTTATTTAATTTATTTTATACAAAGATTTTGTTACTGTTTTATTTTATTTTATTTATAATTTTCATTATTATTTTATATTTTATTTTTATTTATTTATAATAATAATAATAATGTTCCTACAGGCCCACTTTTTTTACTTTTTCTGATTTTATGTTACTGATTAATTTCAATGTATCCACTTTTTAGAACATCTATACCTAGTAGTCCATGTATTTTTTTTACATTCCATTTACTGTAATGGGAATAATTTCAAATCATCACAGGTTTCAAACATTCCAAAGTTTTTATAAAAGGTCCATTAAATTGTCTTAATTACAGATCAGTTTTTCTCAATTTTGGTTTACCCATTTGTTCCCAGAAATTTCTTGGGATCAGAGTGACTTCACTCCCTGTATCCATCAACATTGGAAACATCATACTATTTAAATTAATTTTTTCAAAAGAATTCATTTCCTGAGGTCTTTGTATTGAAAAAATGTCATCAATTCTCTCTTTTCCTACTTTTTCTATACTGTCTATTTTCTTTTTAACTTTGCATACAGACTGAAAGTGATTTTTTTTCTTCAGCAGTTATGGCAAACTTTTCTAAGAGCTGATCACTTTTTTCTGTCAATTTCATACTCATAGTTACAGTGTTTGTATTTCTTGTGTTCCTTTTTTTATACTGTATGTTTCAACATTGTCCTTAGTAAAATTATATTTTTTTATCAATTCCACCTGTTGTATAACCTCCAAACATGCAGTTAGAAACAAATTATTCAATTGTAATTGTTCCAATATCTTATATTTAGTATCAGCCATATCTTCAATCAATTGAATCAATTCATCTGCAGTAGTTAATTCTTGTGTTGTAAGTTTTTCAAATTCACAGAATCTGCTAGCTTCTCTTAATCTGTGAAGATTTTACATAATTGATTCATCTTGTTTCTGTTTAATGGACAGAAATTTTGTTCTTTCCACTATGACAAGTTTCTTTTTAGGTCATAAACTTCTTTTTATAATTTCTTAAATTTTTACGAAAGTCAAATTCTCCAGTTGTTTGGGTTATGCCATAACAGAAATTTTCACTATGGTTTCACAATCTGCCGAAGCTAGAAAGAGGTCAATTATTTCATTTTCTCTCCCTCTTGCCTGGTTGTCTTTCAGTTTTTTAGTGCTAGTCTGGGCTGCAAAACACCAGATCCAAGTCTCAACAAATTTTGGTTATCCAAGTGACTTAAACATCCTATCAGTGATGCCATATTGTTGTATTGTGTTGTTCTATGACATATGATCATTAGTCAACTTCTATTATTTATTGCACAAATGTACAAATAGGGTATACGGCCAACAAAGAGGAATGAGGAAGCCTGGTCTTCATCTGTCTTAAATTAAAACTTAGCTAGGCACAATCACTGACCCAAACATGCCAACAATAATCCTTGCACCAAAAAAACACATTCTTAGTAAATTCACCACAATACCTCAAACACACTAGGAAATCCTAACTAGTCCCCATATGTACAATTTTGTCTGTAGGGGAAGGTAATTCAATAACAATTTTAAAAAATTTTAAAACCCAATGAATATTTACAAAGGAAAACAAAATCTATTTACAAGAAACAAGCACAAACACACAAGACTCGCCCACCTTCCAAATTCTGATGGATGGAGTCATTTCCTTTCCATCCTGATCTTAACTTAAAGCTGATGCTTAAAGAACAGGATCAGTTGGGAAGAGGTAAAGTTTCCACCCCTATGGAATTCCTTCTGTTGTGTCATCCATATTATGACTCACATAACTATTAGTAAGCAAAAGAACACATATTGTTTAGTCTTAGTCAACAGTGGTATGATATTTCTACAAATGGAATTGACCTTGAAGATAAAAAAATTTTCCGTGCAGCATACTAACCATGATGCCCTCAACAAACTTGCACAATGGACCTATGACCCTGCAATGAAAGAAGGCATGGCCAATGGTCTCCACTGCTTTATCACAGCGAACGCAGTTTGGAGACCTTTCCAAAACTGCCGAACAAAGCTTTTGGAGGGCCCCACAAATCACCAGCCAGGTGAGTAATGCCTCAGTATTAGTGAGACATTTCAACCCAGACGCCCAAGGCCATATAGAGTGAACCTCCAGCTTTGTCAAACTGAGATCGCCTATAAAATCATCCTGATAAAATCATCCCTCTCACTAACACCTGATATAATGCCTTACGGGACAATAATTGGATGTTAGAGAGGCCATCCGTCACTCATAAGAGGTACTTGAGGGTAAGCCAACATTTGCGATAGAAGGAGCACTTGTTTCGGGAACAGCCAGATCCTCCTTGCACGAGCACACACTTCTCAAGGATGGGAAGTTCATATAGGCGTCTTCCTTCCAGAATTTGCCATTCTCATCCAATTGCAAACACATCTGGTCCAGGTAAGAGATGTGAAGCATATGTCAATGAATCTCAACACAAGGCACACTCAGACTGCTCAGATCTAATGACATACATTGGGAGTCTTGCCTCCCCACAGGAAGGAGAACAAGAGTCTTATGAAATCCAATAGAATGGCAGATAGGATTGGAAATATGGAGAGTTGGTAAAGGAGAATCAGGTAGATGTGACAGGCACATTCTTCCACCCTCCCCTTCAAAGTGCCAAAGTATGGCTCAAAGCCAGTGGCAAAAAGGACAGCCACCAGAGATCAATGGTCAACCCTATTGAAAGCCTTTTACTGATCTAAATTGATCTGCATGGCATTATTGTTAAGTTGCTCAATGATCAAGCATACCAAATGAAGGTTGTCTTGAATAGTCCTGCCCTTACAACATAAGTCTGCTTGGGGCCAATCAGACTAGAGAGGACAGCCTGTAAATAGCCAGCTAAGACCTTTGCTAATATCTTCAACTCTGTGTTTAACATCATCAAAGGCTGATAATTACTTATTTTGCTCTTGTGAAGCAACTTGATCACACTCCTGGTGAATCATTGAGGTATAGACCCTTGCTTCATCCACTTGTTATGAATCAGTGCCAGAAAGGGGACAAAGACAGGTTAACTGACTCAAGTACATTTCATAAGGAAGATCATCTAATCCCAGAGTTTTGTCCAGGACAACCTGCTTCAGTGCATCCCAGATCTCAGATTCTGTAATGGTACCCTTGCACCCAGCTGCTTCAGCCACTGGGCTCCCTGGTAAAAAGCTTCTGAAAGTAGTCTCAGAAAGCCTAACATATGCCCATGTCTGTAGTCATGGTCCACTTGTCTGGCAATGTGATGCTCATGGTATGTTGATTGGATGCATTTTGAGCTTCTTCTGCACACAATTCAGCAGCCATATTCATTGCCCCAAAAGACATTCTTTTTAGCCTGGCCCTAACTACTAAAACTTGATCCTTCTTGATAAACAAGGAGGCCAGCTCCACCCTAGCTAAGGCTATATTCCCACTATCATGGAATTTGTGCTACTCATTTTTACTGTTGCTGCTGTTGAAAATGTTCAAGTTCTGTGATTTTTGTTATTTGGTAAAGCTTTCATAATTTTGTAGCAGCAATCTATAGGGTTTAATGAAAGATTGTTTTCTTTAAGACATAAAGGATTTATTTAATGATTAAAAATGGCTTCAAATAATCTGAGAAAGCAGTTGCATGAAGATGATAGTTTAAACATTTTTGAATGAGTTGAATGCTATGCACAATATGTGAGTCTAGATTTAACAAAGTTTTTTAATAGCAGGACTCTCATATTCAGATCAATATTTTGGTTTTATAGCACCTTACAGTGTTGGACAAAAGTACTCTTAGCACAACATATCACATGTTCAGTTTCCTTATCTCTGCTACTAAATTTGTTATGAACTGATCTATAGCAATGTGAAAGACAACAAAGTATCAAGAGGATTATGTGTAAGGCAGTTGTTATTGTGCAGTGACTGAAACATGTTGAGACAATGGGAGAAATTATGCAGGGTTAACTAAAAAATTGGATAAAAAAGCTAGAAAAAGATTGAATGTAGTATTATTGGATCTCAGATAATGTTCACAGTTAATTCACTGAAAAAATGGACATAGCCTGGGATAAACAATGGCTGAAGTAAGTAATTTTCACCCCAAGCAAACAGGACCTATAAGAAAGCCTAATTTTCTTGCTGAGTTTTGGATTTTAATATCTCTCATTCAGTTGGGGGGAATTCCCTCACATTCTTCTAAAACTGGAGGGCATATGCAACTGAACTGAGCTAGCCATTTATTTAAATTGAAGATATTTTTAAATATGATTGTCATGGTATTCTCCTTACCTCAGTACTAGTTGAAAAAACTGACATTATTAAATTATTAATATTAAATTATTAATAAATGTGTTAACGTTTAAGATGTGTCTTAGGATGACAAATCAGGACTAGACATCTGGCAAGAGTTAACAGATAAAAGGAAGTACTTGTAAGAATATATAGATGGATATGAATGTTATTTTGCATTGATATACACTAAATAAGCATAGCCTTTAATCTTTGAACACTGCTAGCAAGTTATGTTTTTAATAAAATAAAGATTCAGTCACTTACAAAAAGAGCTGATTAACAGATAAATAACCCACTCACAACCTTGAAATATCTTGTTTTTATTTTAAAAGTTGTAATATTTTGAGCCAAATTTTGCCTCCTGGGAGGTTACTCTTATGAAATACGAGATTAAATCCAGTGTTGTATGTAATGGGTTTAATATCATAACTTAATTTCCAAACTATGCTCTTATAAACATATTTTAAATGCTAATAAAGAGAAAAATGGATGATAGTAAATGAAGTTATCATTTTTACATATACTGGATGGCTGGTAGTGTTTTATGGCATATCGATCTTTTCCAGGTTATTTATGGTTTAATTCTGTTATGAGAGACAATAGATAAGTAGACACAGGTTCTGTTTGCACAAGAGTAAAAAGGTAGACACACGTCCAGGTTGCATGAGAGTCAAAAAGGTGGACACATATCTGGCTTGTACAAGAATCAAAAAGATAAATACATGCCTGGTTTGCATGATAGTCAAAAAGGTACATATATGTATAGTAAACTGCTGACCCCATTTTTGGGGGAAGAGAGGCTTATCCCTCTAAATGGGTATGCAATTAGTGTATTCTTAACCTGAAATGACAAGGTGAAGTGGTAGTTCTGAAAGGTGGAGAATGAAAAGATTTTTTACTAAAGGGTACAATTTACTCTTGACAGAATGTAGAATTTGTGGTCAGTTAGCTGGATTTGGTTGTTGAGGTGCAAAATGAATTTTTCTCTTACTTCAGAAACAAAATGATTCTACTGTTTTAAAATCCGTGTTTTCACCCAATGAATTTTATTTATTTTTCCCATTTTTCTCAGTTGACTAAAATATATCTTGACAAACTTTGACCTTTGTGCCCAGAAAAAAAATGGAGTATCGAAAGGACAGTTTTTCCCTTGACGCCGCTATTATTCTAACTACCTTCCATCCTTGGCAACGTTTGTTGTTCAAAAAAGTGATTATTAGAATTGGAATAAAACCTAAACATATGATGAAAGTGAATTTATACATTTGTTTTTGTTCTTGAGAATTTACAACAAAAATATTAAACATTTTTAGATTTACAAGAATAATTTTATATTTACAACATTCAGTTATAACTAATACAATGCAATATTTATCATTTAACATTTTCCAATTTATAAAGATGTAAATATGAAATTTTTTATTCATAAATTTATAAACATTTACTAAATTATTAAAATGTTAAATATGTTATTATTTACCATTTTATAAAGTTGAAATTAATTGGCAAGTAGACGATGTTTTGCTAACCATTCCAATAGACATTATAATAAATAAATAGTGTTTATTATTTTTGTCGTCAATTCTCAAGAACAAAAAAAATGTATAAATTCACTTTCATGTTTAGGTCTTATTACAATTTTAATCATTGCTTTTTAAAAGAAACATTGCTGAAGAGTGAAGTTATTTAAATAATACAAGTGCCAATGGAAAAAACATCCTTTTGACACACTGTTTTTTTGTGGGCGTGAATATCTTTTTTCTGTTTGATCTTCATTTTTGCTATCAACTGGAACCAAGAATCCAAAAACACTGATCTTAACTTTGCAGAAACTCTTGAAGTTCAAGCTGATAAGTTCCAACTATAATATAGCGTTCTACTGACATTTAAATATTTAATAATTTCCTTTGCATATATTATTCTTAATGTGATCAGTTATAAAAATAATTGAAACTTTGCAAACAGCATTATGTGGGTAATTGAATGACAAAATGGAAAAATTCCTATGTTATGTTTCGTCTTTTGAAAGGACTTTTTCAGACTAGTAGTAGTTTCATTGATAGTCATATATATGGCAGTAGGAGAAATGCAACAGATGCTCATTACAATTTTACATGCTTAATTTTAGATTTAGTTTTCTAAATTTTTGGCATCTGATGTATCTAGATGCATAACCCAGTTGGCCTCATTCAGCTTTCTACTGCTTTTATTTTAAATGTCCCACATTGTAATAGCAGTAGTTTTGTTAAGAAAGTAATCAAGCTTGCAATGTTTCAAAATTTTTGAGACTCTTACTATTATATTTCTCATTTTTATCAGATCTATTATTTTTAAAACACTTGATATATTACAAAGCTCATCTTGGAGATAATTACTATAATAGTGAGTTCAAGTTGATCTTGGTAATCCATTATTGACTTATTGCAACAATATTTTTAGATTACCTCTCCTTGAAGTTGTGGTCAGCTAGTTTTGCAGAATGTTACTACTATCCTTATTGAGTGCCCCATATTTGTGCTTTTGTGTTAGACTAAGCTAAGTTTAATGGGTATCTATCATAAACCTGATTTTTTTTTTCTATTCTTGCAGAAAAATTCTTGTTTACTTCCAAATGACTTGAAAAATTTTTATCTCTGCTGTAATGGCATGAAACTAACCTGGTCAGTCAAGATGGACAGTAAGTACATTTGGCAAAGTTTAACATTCATGCCCACAAGAAAATGTTTTTTCTGCTGACACATTCCTGTATACTACCAAGACTCCTTTGGCAATGTTTCTTTACAAGATTATAAAAATATGTGAAATTTCCATTTTATTCTTTATCATTTTATAAAGAAATAAATTTGAAAAGAAATCTTTTTATTCAAAAATTTTTAATCTACAAAATTATCAAGATATGTGCCCCAACTATAATGCAAAATTTATTATTGACCATTTTATAACTAAATAACTATGAAAACAAGTATTTTATTCATAATTTTATAAAAATATCTATGAACTATAGAACAAGATAATTTAAATAAACATATGAATTTTCCAGACATTATAAATTTTCTTTTCAAATTATTTTATATCTCAGATTACTTTTTGTTTTAATTTTGCATTTTTTTTTATAACTGTGATCTACTATTAAGGATGCCTAATTGATAGAAATCCAAGGTCTGAAACTCAACCAATTATAGGTTACTATCTTCATATTTTTTTTTTTTTTTTTTATGAAGAAATTTGAAATGAAGAGTGGATACTAAGGACCTTGATTAAAGCAATTGGCAAAATTATTGTGTTCTTTGGAATAGTTGGCAAAACATTGCCAGTCGATTTGAATGCTATAAAAGGATAAATAATAAAGATATTTCATTAAAGTTGTTTCATGTATTTTTAGAATTTAGTAAATTTTTATAAATTTATGAATAAAAATGTTGTTTTCATATTAATTTCTTCATAAAATGGTAAATAATAAATATTGTATTAGTCCGTTCGCTTATTTTTATAATGTTATTAAATATAAAATTATTCTGGTCTCATAACTAAATAGTGTTTAATATTTTTGTTGTAAACAAAGAAAATGTATAAATTCACTTTCATATATTTAGATTTTTATAAAATTCTAATCATTGCCTTTTAAAACAATAACCACTGATGAAGGAGTGAAGTGAGTATACAATAATAGCGGTGTCAAGGAAAAAAACATCCTTTTGACATCCTTCTTTGGGGGGGACAAAGTTTAAACTTTGACATGCATTCTTTTCTATTTTTGTCAATTACTCTGTTAATGAATGATTTTTAGCATTATTATTTTACATATATTTAAGTACCTCCAAAGAAAAGTAATGGCTAAGGTTTAAAATGCATTTTTAACAATGAAAAATCTTTCTTGACACTTTTATTTTAGTTTTAATTTCAATTAATAAATTAAATTTAATATTTCCATAAGAAAAATACTTTAAGGAATCAGCACATATGCTAGGCCACAGAAATCTCCTGAGCTGACCAAGCATAGAAATAAATACAATATGGACACCAGTAATAAGGAGTGCCAGAGAAAAGCATTGATAACAACAAAGTTGCAATATGAGCTCTGGTAAAAACATGCAATGATATCAGCAAAAATTGCAATATGAGTACTGGTAAAAATGGTTGCTGAAGACATTAGGTTTATAATACCCAGAAATTCATACTCAGATGTCCTCAAGGACACATGGCACAGTGGATAAAGGCGTTGGTTAGATCCAGTGACAGGACCCAAAGTGTGTGAGTACAATACCCGGTTAAGGCAGTGGAGAACTTTTAGAGGGAAATTAACAGGAGGTAACTGATAACTGACATCCATCAAACATGGCACGTGGAACTAGAACAGTCTAAAGGGTTCCAACCACCTGAAGAAGGCCGGAGCGTACAACGGCCGAAACGTTGTGATAGATATGGCGACAAAGATGAGGACAATAGTCCAAATAATGTAAATAATGTACATAATACCTCATCTCGGAAATATAGACAAACTCAGAATTTTAAAAGATTTAAAATTTATAAATTATTCTAAATAAAATTTTTTAAAAAATGAAAACAATTCTTGTAAAAATTCATTCATCAAAAAAAAATTTGTTCTTAAGACAAAAAAAATGCAATTAAGCAATTAAAATATTTTCTAATTAAATAATGTCTTGTTGCATTTCTTATTTTATGATTCAGAGCAGATTTTCTGTAACTGGAAGTCTTGTTTGACCAAAAGAATTTCATGATTTAAATTCTCTGAGAACTAATATAAACATTAAGCACTACAAAGCAGAATTTCTTGAAATTTCATAAAATTAAATAAGTGTAGTTTTTTAACAAATATAAGGAAAAATATTTTTTTATCAAGAATAAGTCCTGAAAGTTTCATTAACTTTTAATACACTGCATTATTCACTATTTTCCTTTCCACTGCATTGTTTTTCAAGGCTCCTCTACTGCACTACTTAATTTTAGTCATGGTCTTTTTCTGTTGTCATAGCAGGATATGACAACATAACTGCAAAATTCAAGCATGCTATTATTCATTCATTTGAGTTACGTGCAGTGGCAGGATAAAATTTTCACTTTGCAAGCAAAATCATCTCCAGTATGTTATCTGGTTTTTGTAACAATTTCTAAATAAGTGTTTTGCATCACAAAAAGACACTAAAATTTCCCATACTAATTTATAATCACTTGTTGATGCACGCAAAACAAAATTTTTAAGCAAAGTTTCAAAAGTTCTAAAAAGGATCAAAAAATATAATTTAATAATCAAAAAATCCTTTGGTCTGTCCTCTTAATAATAACATAATGATTTTCACAAGAAAACTTTGTTTTTATTAAGTTTTGGGCATTTTTTTCATCATGTACATTCAGTTTTTAGTGAATATTTGGAGGTATCTATATGTATATATTGTTCTTTCATGAGTGATGTTCTTTAGAGCAAATAATTGTAATTATTTACTATCATCTAGTTTTTTTTTTTTGTGTTATTTTTGTTTCCTATATTCTCTTATGAGTACAGATCTGTATATTTATTTTTGTAAAGTTCTCTTCCTCCTGAGTTTTATGCTGGCAAATAAATACCTAGTCATTCTTTCACTTTCTTACATATTACTTCACACTATTAGTTTATGCCAACACAATCTCATCCTCACATTTCCTAACTTGTAAGCAGATAATATTTATATTTTTTTTATTTCTTGAAAGAATTGTAACTTGTATTTTGGATTATAAGAGTTACTCTGATATATCATACTTATAGGAACTATCAGTTAATTTGTAAAATATTATGTATGTGAAATATAAACTTTTGATCATTTAATTTAATGATATTATAAAGTAATGAAATCATGTATGTAAAAATGATACTGCTATAGTGTTCTTTTGTCACTTTAGAAAATAGAACCTTGATTTATAAGTGATTCTTTTGAGATATATGAAAGTAAATTTAGTGCAAAATGATTCCTAAGATGTGTGCACCAAGATGTACTTTAAATTAATCTTTGTATTACTTCATTATTTTACAAGACGGTGCTGAAAAATTCTTGGTCTGACCAAGACGGGACTGACATAGAACCATGAAACACACATACTATTCCATGTATTCACTTTACATTTAGTAGACTGTTTCTCAACTCTCTTCCAAAATAAATTCTAATATTTGGTCATTGAAATCACCTCTGTTCAAAACTCAATTTAAGACTTCAAAAAAGAAATAATCAGATGAAACAAAATCTGTTAAGTAGAGTAGAAGATCACTGTAATCAAATTCTAAATTTTTCAAAACTTTCATTGTCTTGCTAGATCTGTGAGCAGATGCATTGTTCTGTAGAAAAGAACATGTTTCTGCAGTTTATTTTACTGTTTTTCATTCAATGCTTTCTCTATTCAACAATAACTTAAAGTGGTATTCTGCATTAACTGTTTGATCCTTCTGAATATTGTCAGTCATCCTTACCATAATGTCCTTATCTAAAAAATAAAAAGATGACCAGTATTACCACTGCATAGACTGTTGTTTAGTCTCTGGATCTTAGGGATTTGTAGCTGAATTATCACAAGTCATGCCTGTTGCACTGGCAGTGTCCCTTCAAGTAACTGCTCAGTGTTAACAAATGCTGGCTTTTATGGTGTCTAGTGAGGTCACTACGCAGATTTTCAGTCACATGAGGCATCACTCAGTCCACACAAATGTAAAACAATATATTCTGTGGATAACTCTACCTTGACAGTATTTTTTTGCCAAGATTTGTTGGTCTATTGAAATTAAGTGATCAAAAATTTTAGGTGTTAACACCATTGAAGGTGTCCCTGATTGAGCTGCATCTTAGATCCCAATATCTCAACATGGGAAGCTGGTATACAACTTCTTTACAGTTGAGTATGATAAGCACTTGTCACTCAATGTTTGAATCATATCATCATAGATTTCCTTTGGGGGTTTCTTTTGCAGGAACAAGGACTTAATGACAGCCTGTGGTTCAACACCTGAAAATTCCACTATTCGTTGAAGTGGTTCAGTTAAAGATCTGAAACAAATTAAAAATAAGCACAAAGATCTTGCAAATTGGCACTTTAAAATATAAAGAAAACTTCTTTCATCTACAGTGACAATGCTCGGACTTGAGAAGTGGGTTGTGCCAAGAACTTTTCAGCACTCATTATAACAAAAAATGTCAGTTTCTGGAGTTGTGTAAAATTTCTCTATCAACAGGTTCTACAGTTCTGCCTTTGGGTTTAATCTATTTGCACTCACTGAACCAAATCAAGCAAATTGACCATAAATTCTACATCTATCAAGAAAAAATTGTGCCTTTTAATTCAGATTCAGAATCAGATGATGATAGTCAAGGTAATGACATTTTTTTAACAAAATTCTTCTTTTACCATTGTCACTGTCATTTTTATTAACAATGTTTTAGGATTAAAACATCAGTAAAGTTGTCCAGCTTTAAATTGTACTAGATTTGAAACAAGGTCTCATCATTTTATATTTGAAGTGGCTAGATGTAATTTATAAAAATTATTCTTTCATTAGTGCCATTATCATTACAAGTCATTATAGATTTATGCATTTAATGAAACTTCATTATCTTGAATATTTTACCTTTTCTAATGTAAATATTCTACAGCTTTTGCCAATACCTCTTAATCTGTTCTTTATTTTCTTGGATTAAGTCAATCCAGATACATGTCCATATTTATGTAGGCCCTGTGAAGAATTACATTTGTGATTCATACCTTACAATGTCAGCATACTTTCCACAAACTTAGACATCTGCTTTTTAAAGTTTCTTTAAATTAGATTAAAAGCATACCTTGTTATCACCATTATTTATATAAAATGTATAATCATAAATTTATTCATGTGTAAATTATCTAAATTTCTTAAAGTATTCTCATTATTAATTTTTAAGATTACTTTTTTCATTTATCTGATTTAAAAGAAAAATGAGTAAAAAATGAATAATAATTATTAATGTGTTGTTCAATTTTATTTATTCCATCAATTATTCCGACCAACACCATTTGTTTTCTTTTCACCATAACATTTCAGCCAATATATTCTCTAATCTTCTTTAGGTGTGTTTTGCACTTGTTTTAATTCTATGGTTTTTTTAAAAATTTCACTGACTGATGGAAGAGTTCGTATATTAGAACATCAACAATTTATGCTGATATAATAAACTATATAGTCAGTTTGAAAATCTAGACTATACATATTGAAAAGACTAACATATTTGTTTAATTTTTGTATAGTAGGTAAAGGAAAACTTTACTCTTCACAACAATTATGGAAGGTCTTAATGACTATTATTTTTATTGAATTTTTAGCTCTCCCTAGCACTGGTTTTCATAATTGTTACACTCTATCTACTTACACTTTTTAAGGGGGACAAGCTTATATCTGCTGCATTTTTTCTTTTGTATACCTCTTTATTTAGTGTTAGTCCAGAGAGGATTATGTGCCCTCTTTTTATTTTCTATATGGTCTACCTTGTCTGATTTAATGGTATCATCTTTAATTATACATTTTAATTGCCCTTCAAGTCTAATTTTTCAGGGATGGCTAGTTTCTTTATTTTATTCTATATAATTTTGTAATGTTTACTTCATATAGAAGTCTGACATTTGTGAGTTGTGTAATATAGTTTTACTACCACCCGATATTATACTCACCACAAATTCTCTGAATAATTCCCGCTTTTTTTATATAAATTTGTATCAGTGGTAGGATTCCAAATTTTTGTGAACTGATTCATTCTTTCTTTATGTTCATAAACCTATTGTCTTCTTCTTTTATGCTATTCAGGACGTAGGCGATCATGGCCCTCCACATCTTCCTGTCCCTTTTGGCTCTTAATGTGTTTTGTCTTTTTGTTATTTCTCCCAAACCCTGTTCTGCCATCCATTTGCTCAAGCCCATCAAGTATGTTATGCACTGCTTTCCTTTGTTTCTCTTTCCCTAAATAAGAAATCAATTAGAAAATATCTAAGTAATAAATTTAATTATCACCATATTTCAAATATTTATATATTGACATTTGATTATCATCATGTTTTTATTGTTTTTATGTCTGGGTTTTTTCCAGCTATGTGAGTTTTTTTCAATCGCACTTGAATAGAATACAACCATGAATTCAATGGAAGGCCAACCAAATTAATTACCATGGAATTTGCCACATTTTTAACATCAAGACTATTTATTTTACTGGAATTGATGGGTGGGTAGTGAAGTTTTCCGCTTGACCAAGAAACTATTAAGGAATTAATTTGGTCAGATTTTAAGAAATGGATTAAACTAAGATCTTTTTGTATGAAGCTAATTATTGAAAATTCTCTTTCTGTCTCAATAGAACTCAGAGCAATAATATTTTTACTCTTTTGTACTGTTTTTGTTTTAATTTCTTCATTATGGCAATTTTAAATAACATTTTCTAAATAATCACTAAAATCTTTAACAGATTTTATGGTGAAATTGTTTATAAAATTTATTGAATTTTTCTTCGTCTGATTTCCCAGAGACAACCACTTCATCAATATTCTGAGAATCTGGGTGAATGATGTTTACCATTCATGAATTCTACTGTTAATGTTTTCATCATTATTTCTTAATTCCATGTTATCAGAATCCATCAAATATTTTTATTATTGCATCTAGTAGTTCTTGGTGAGAAAGGCTTATATATCTCTTTTATTTTCAACAAACACAATATGCAAAATATCTCAAAAGAAATGTGTTTATCTATTTTCCTTTCATAGACATCTTTTGCTTTCAATGAATTTTTTGAATGCATTCATTGCTTTATTTATTAATTTTTCAGTTCATGATAAATTTAAAGTTCTTGCTTCAGGAGAATTTGAAAGTAAGGAAATTCTGTCTGATTTTCTGGAATGTTGAGTTATTATTTACATCATTTCTTTCTAGACTGATGTCTTCATCTTTGTTAATGTTATCACACTTTAACAATTTTGTCCCTCCAGCCTTCTTCAGTTATCTGGCAAGCTAGGTAACCTTCAGGGAATTTTAAACTGAACTCCACAGGAGTAGACTGTTCTTGGTCCACCAGCCATATCTAGGGATATCATTGTTCTTTTTTTATTGTTGCTTGGTTATTGCTCACCCAGTTTCCACTGAGTCATGTCTGTAGTACCTGGCCCAAGGATTAAACCTAGGGGATTAAAGTGTTGGTTCATGAATTTGATGACATAGTAATTGTGAGTTCAATCCTAGGGCCAGGTAGTACAAATTTAGATTCAGTGAAAACATGATGTACAATAACTGAGCAGTACTAAAAAAGAACAAGACAAAACATCCCTAGATATGGACAGCAGATTGAAAATAACCTATCCCTGTTGATTAAATAAAAGGTTCAGTTTGAAATTCTTTGAAGGTTACTCAGATCAACAAAAGGGCCCAATGACTGAAATATGATAACAATAAAGATGAGGTCATTTGCCCAAATGTAAATAATATAATTATGGAAATTTCTTCTAGTGTACTTGTCATATGTCTAAATTTATTAGAAAAGACATAGAAAGAAATCCATTTCAGCATGTTTTTCTGTAGTAGAAAATATTCAATGTTGGATAAATGTGCCATATTGCAACTACTGATCTAACATTACAAGCAGAGCCCATCTTAATCCTAAAACTCTACCAGTTTTTAGGATTTCTAATCCAAATTGGCCTTAAATTTTAATATGTTCCATTTGTTTTTATATTTGATTGGTGAAGTATCCTGTATATCAATAGTCATTCACTTAGTAGTTCAAGGGGAAAAAAGTAGAACTTACACTCACCTGGGTTTCTTGCAAACTTAGTCTGAATGGAAATGTAACAAATCCTCATTTTATCTTTCATCTCTGTCTTTGTTTGCTATGCCAAACAATAGCCTTTCATACATCATCTGTCTTCTTTTTCCTCTTCACTGCTTTTCCTTGACAACACATTCGTATGAATCTTGCAACTATCAAAAAGAAAAAAGAGGCCACCTCTCTATCTCTCTCTCGACTTTTCTGTACCCACTGCCTTTACCCACAATTCTCCACTGCTGTTGGTTGTGGTTGCCACCATCAGTATTTAATCCCTCACTCTACACCTTAGTTCTTTGAATAAGTTTTTGGTTTTTTAATACACATCTGTTTTCAAAACAATTTGCAGACAATGGCTCAAGCAGTACAATATTATAATCTCAGAAAAATTATTACAAATTTTTTCCACTTCTTCCTTTAAATTTTTCTAAATTTTGTTATTTAGTTTTAATATTTGTTTATTTTCTATTTATTTCTTGGGGGGGTAATTTTACTTGATGTAATTCTAAATTTTATTTAACTTTTTCTAATACTTTGTTACTTTTACTGTCCTTTATTTAACTTTTTTTGCCTGAATACACACACACACACACACACATCTGAAATTAACTTTCTAACTTGTCATTTTTGGTAGATTATTGAATCTCATAGAGAGAATTTTTTTTCTATCTGTAAATCTCTAAGGTATCCAAACTTGAATGAAAATTTGTGAATTTTTAATAAGTAAATATTCTTTTTTTCCATCTGACCTTGCCGCTGACTTTGATCACATAGAAAGTGCTCTTAGCTATAAAGTCAAGGGAAACAGAAAGTATGAGGAAGTTTTATTTTGACTGAAAAACTTACCTCAAATTACTATGTCAGCTATTTAATAAGTGGTAAAGTTTTTATTTGAGAAGGCAATTTTCAACATGGCCATTACCACTTACCACAATATGTCAGTTTTGTTTACACTTTTTAAACTATATAAAATATACTGTAAAAAAGAATATAAGGAGAAAATATACCTCACCATTTTGACTTTAGAATGAAGTCAATTTAATAACTGCATAATAATTGCTGACTTGACAATTTTTACTGAAGTTCTCTTCTACAAGCTTTTATGAAGACATTCTATGAATAGTTTTAACAAATGAAAATAGTGACTGGCAAACATGGATACTGTTCACATCAGGCATACAGAAAAAATGAATAATTCCCTCATGTCATCACTTTGACTATGAATCTTATAGTAGCTTTCACAAAATAATCAACAAGATTAAATAAAAGTAGATGGCTATTAAAAAAAAAAAAAAAAGAACATTCATATGAGATTGAGATTTTTATTCCAAATTTGTTATCACTTGAATCAACTGGTAATTAAGGACAAATGTTTTGTTGAAGAAATACCTAAACTCCAAAAAAATATTTTAAATAATATTTAAATTTACAATTTAAGAACAGGTTCTGGGAATCTCTCTAATTTTAGTAACTGGTGCACTGCACCACTGGCTGATGATTTCTGATTTGTCAGTCAATTAGTCATATTTTATGTAGGTTAGAAGATGTTGTTGTTATTATTATTACTATTATTATTATTATTATTTGAGGGAGAATGTAGTAGAATTGTTCAAGACAATACATATTTGCTTATCAGTAAACTTCAATAAACTCTATATATCAGCAAAGTTCTCCTGAATAAATGTGTTTAGGACAGATCCATTAATGATCATATCACATTCTCCTCTGGCTTATTCTTACAGAGGGAAGAAGTCACAGAATCAAGCAGGCATCCTTTGTGAGGCCATGGTGTATTGCCAGGAGCATGATGAGATTCTTCCACTTTCTCACTAGAACTGGATTTAATCCTGCTATATTTTCGTAATCTTCTATAAGTGGCTTGCTCATCCTCTGAAGTAATCTTCAAAAGGAGACCAAGTTTCTGTTTCTTTATAGTCAGTTGAAGTGTCCTAAGGACAGTTCTTGCTTAGGCTTTTGGGTCCCAATTCAACCTCTGCTGAAATCAAGCCCAGGGGTTCATTCTTATTCAGTCATGTGTGTCTTTTTAGTAATATCACTCCTGGTTTTGAGAGCCAAGATTGTAGGGACATTCCAGTCAAACTTCTAGGAAATGGGAGGAAGCATTTATAGGATGTAACATTCTAATTGCATGTAGGGCCTTTGGGAGTAGTTGTTCTCAATTCTTTAAAGTTACTCCATTATCAACAGCTGTTAGTTGAAAAGTTTTTCTCATTATTTTATTATACTTCTTACACTGGCCATTGCCTTGAGGGTTATAGAGTTACAACTACTCCTGGCTCTTGTAGGAATTGCTATATGCGTTCAGACATAAATGAAATCCCTCTGTTTGGATGAATATATGTAGGTAGCCTGTAAATGGCAAAAACTGAGCAAAGTGCTTGCATGACCATTGTAGAGGATAAATCAGGGCAGGGTATTGTGAAATGATACCACGAATATTTGTCAATTATTGTTAGCATATATTTGTTGGGGGTTTTTGACGGAAGTGGTTTTTCAAATCCAGTGTAATTTTTTCATAGGGTTGCATGGCTTTTATGACCTTGTTGGTGTTAGGACAGTAAAACCTAAGTTTATTTTCAGCACAAATCTCACACGATTTGGTGATTTCTTATACTGAGTAGGGAAGGATTTTGATTTTTGTCATGTGAGCTATGCATATAACACCTGGGTGGCACAATTCACTATGTAGTTTTTTAACTCTTCTTTGCAAGCTGCTGAGCTACATACACATGAGAGGATATCCACAGCTGTGTTTTCTTTACAAGGGTGGTATGTTACAAGTAATACAGGAGTTCCATTCTCCACATAGCTATCTTCTCTTTTTTAATTTTGTTTTTTGTTTTTGGAGAAAAAGGCTATGGGCCTCCTTGACTGTCTTAAAAAGAGGTGCTATGGTGCATTCTGATACATCTGTCTCTACTACCAGAGGTAGTGTATAATCAGGCATAGTAATGGCTGCTTTTGCTATGCCCCTCTTTAACATACTAAATGCTTTCTCTGCTATGATTGAAGTTTGATACTGTTGATAGAGGGTAGATTTTGTCTGAAAAAGATGATATCCAATGTCTGTAGAGTAGTTGACACCCTGTAGCCAGTAAGTGTCTAGAGACCATTTCATTTTTCTTTTTAATGTAGATTCTGTCCAATATTGTTAAAACCTCTTTGTAGGAAGATGCATTCACAAAATACCCGTAGACTTGTGCTGAGACATATTTGGTAAGATTGTGTAGCTTATCAGAACTTTGGTTGCAACACATACTCAAGAAATTTATGAAAGTTACTCTCCAGTGACGATATTCCACTTGGCATCAGACGCATTGAGTAAATTAGTAAGAGTAAATTAGCCATTCTCAAAATGGTTAACAATGACAGTTTATTAAATTGTAGTAGAATTATTCGAGACAATACGTATTTACTTACCAGTAAACTTTAATAAACTCTGTATATCAGCAGAGTTCTCCTGAATATATGTGTTCAGGACAGATTCATTAATGGGGGAGATGGAGCATACCAGAGAGAGAAGTAATAGCTTGTTATTTCAGGCTGTAGGGTGTTATTTATAAGTTTTGGTGTCGTAAGCCCCCAACTGTTGGTTCTTTATGTACAAAATGAGGATGAAAATTTAAGTCCAATATAAGATGTATTAACTTTTCAACCTATACATACTATGTAAATCACCAAAATATCTCAGAAGTCAAGTTTGTTGTATTCTGTTTTTCTAATGATGGTCAAATGGAGTTTACATGAATCAATACTATTTGTATGTCCAGTTAGTGGGACCAGAGCAGAAATATGAAGACGGTCAGAGAATGCACCAGCTGAAACATTGTGGTGAAAAGTGATATGAGTTCAAATAATTAATGGAATAATGACAATGTTTTATCTCAGAATATCAGACAGTGTTTGTTAATTTTATTTTTGTTTTTAGGCCCAAATCAACCTTCCTTCCATCCATCTTGTCGAATATTTGAGCTAGACCCTTGTGAAGAGCTGGGTAAAGTTTGTCTTGTTTTCAGAGATTGTCATTTGGGTAAGATTTTAAGAAAATATTTTATATGTAAATATAAAATATTCTCAAGATATGTTGGATTTTTTTTCTGTAAAATCTTTCTTTCTTATCCATTTCTTCTTTAGTTATAAACTCTTTCTTTTTACTGTTTTTAATTTTTCTTTTTTCATCTTCATTTAATTTTTTAATTGTACACTCTTTTTTTTTCTTCTCTCTTTTAGTTTTTTCTTCTCTTTTAGTTTTTTCTTCATTTTGTAGTTATTTCTTGCTTTCTTTGCTTTTTTCTTTAAGTAATTCATATATTAACATTCTCAATAGATGCAATATTTTAAATTCTATTTATATAACCAAAAATCAAATATAATCAAATCAGAATAATTTGGTCAGTAAATTTTATGTAAAAAATACATAAAAACTTACAAATTTGAGATGATCTCTAGGTTCATTTAATTCAGTAAAAAGTTCCTATTTATTCATCAAAGAATGGAAATTAAATGTCATATTATTCTTATACCTTTATATTTTTTATACTTTGTAATTGATAAACTTGTAATTGGTAAACATTGACTTTTAACTTCTTCAGCGGGATCAAACAATATTTTATCTTATTTGAACTTCATTTGACAGTTAATTGTAAATAGCATTACTATGTTGTTTTCTTTCTACAAAATTATGATAGGGTTAAAATTTACATACAATTTAATACCTATAGCTACACTCAAACTTTGTTCTGAATTTTAGAAGAAAAATTGTTCTATTTATTGATATATGCAATATTAATTTAGCAGTAGAAAATAGTGAACTAATGGTATTCCAAAAGAACTTCTATAATGATGGAGAGGTGTGTTAGTGGCAAATCAAATTCTCAAAATATTCCATGGTAATGTTTAAGGTGAAATTAGCTATTTCCACACAGGGAACATTCAGTATTCATTGACCAAACAGTGCTTCTGTCAGTTGAAATCTATTATAAAATCTTTTCCTTAAAAAACAGTTTTTCAGGAAATTAAACTTTTCAAGTCCACTGATGACTAGTAAAAATGATTCACTAATCATTTAAGGTGTCTGCTCATGTTTTTTTTATTTTAATGTTTTCTTTTTCAATTTCTTTCATTGCTTTAAATTATTTTTTTTAGCCTAAACAAAAGACTTAACCTTAGCAATATATTTCTTTCTGCAACAGTGTTTGAAGTACATCCTGAAGAAACTCATCATTTTCTTATCACTGAAGATGAACCAAACACCTTCAAATTATGAATGTTACAATATCAGATTTTTTTCTCTTTTGTTGTCCAATTGGTCATATTGTAGGATATTTTCAAAAAAACAGAATACGTTAAACTCAGTAAATCTCTTTTTAGGTTGCAGTAATATGAAAACAGAAATATGGTTTTTGGATCGATCACTTCGTTGGCATTTCCTTGTACCAACATTTACTTCTTATTATAGACTTATGTTGCTCTATCTTGGCCTGCCTCAATGGCAATATATCTTTACTGACATTGGATTATCTATGCAGGTTAAGGTAAGTCATTGGACTATTTATTCTTAGAAAGTATTCTGTGTATAATGTTCACATAATGGATTTTAAATAATTTTACAAATAATATTTTTTCTTGAAATCAAAGACTTTTTTCTACATTTTTGTTTTCATTTTTTAACAAAGCATTTTAGTCAATATTTTCCTTAGGACAATGTGAGCTTCCCAGAATTCAAGCTTAATATAAAAATTGATTGTTATCTTTTGACTTTATGTCATCTTTAATTAAAGATGTAAAATGATTGATAATCAAGAGCCATGTAACACTATAGTGTTGGAAATTTTTTAAGTGAATATAAACAAATGAATAAAGAAAAAAATCCATGGTAGATATTTAAACTTTTGCCTCACTTGTTCATGTTGAGTCTTAAATTTTCAAGTTATTTAAATTTTATATGTAACTTACTGGTAAATTACAGTTATAACTCTAGCAGATATTATTCACTTGTTTCTCTGATGCATTTACTAGTATCATACTATTACTATTTTAAACTATTACTACATGTTGCAACAACTACACAAATTCACAAAGCAATCAAGAAACCTTATTCTGTTAATTTTATAAATAAGAATAGTATACATAAATATGAAACAAAAGCATTAAAGACATTTGCATTTATGGCAATTTTTAATAAGTATTTTAAATAAAAATATGTTAAATTTTAATAGTTTTCTATACATTCTAAAAACAAAAAAACAATTTATATTACAGTTTCAAGCACAGTGTTAAGTGAATTAAAAATTATATAATTTAGAATTATAAAACTTGTGATTCTGGATTTAATCCAAAATTTAAATTGAGATAAATGACATTGATTTGTCATTTATTAATATTAGTTAACATGTTAATTTTTAAATTTTACTACATATTTTGAATATCATATATTCAATGGAGATAACAGAGATTTTAACATGAACTTTACAAATTTCAGTGAGCAAATGTTAAAGCACTTAAATATAATTTAGTAAAATTATAATTTAAATTAGTTCAGCATCACTTAGAAACAAATAAAATTCACATTTTATTCCGTTTATATATTTGGAAATAAAATAACTGAATAAAATGTAACAATTTTAAGTTTTATAATTTTTAATGCACTTGTTACTATATACCTGAAACATTCGCTCGAGTCTGTAGTGCATACAAAATTAGTTACAGAAAAAATAAGAATAGAGAAAAATATATCTTTAAGTATCAATTTCTGATTTGCTTGAAAAATATGCATGATTACCCCATCTAGTTTGTTAGGGGACTTCTCATAATACTAGCTAAGTGTCATTGTATAAAACACTAAAAAAGGAAAGGACAGCAACCCTATTTCTCTTTTCTCTGTCTCTTCAATCACAGGATGTTATAATTGCAAGATGTGTCCCATTTCTCTTTTTAGAACCCCAGGTAAACAACTTATTGTATACAGAACACTATACTATCAAGAAAACCTCATATAACCAAATATCACATAAATATGTATCCCAGTTCAACAGATTAGATAATGATCATCCAAACTGATGACTTTCATAACAAACTAGTAGCCTAATGCTATTACAAGTTTTCAAAGAAACATATATCAGACACTTTCTCCCAGTAGAAAATTAGTAGTTTGTTGAAGAATGGATTTTTCTCTTTTACTGTTATACTTAGTTATGTATATAAATGTTCTGTTACACTTAGTTGTGTTAGTAGAATGTAGAATAATATCTGAAAGAAAAGTGGAGATAATGGAACAGAGTGGAAAAGCTTTTTAATGACAAGATAATTTATTTTCAAGGTTTATCAAAAGTCTACAAGTAAGAATGATCTTATACACTTTTAGTCCCATCACAACAATAAAATAAAATTCAGCGTAATCATAGGCATTTACCTAAGAGCCTTTAGAATCTGTAGCCCCCAATTCCTGTACTATGTCAAATGCAAAACCTACAAAATCCACAAAAGAAAAATACAAAAATTCACAGATAATAATAATCCCGATCACCATAACAAAAGTAGGCACATAATTATATCTACCAACTCCATAACAGCTATCATAAAAAATAACTTATTCAACCTCAATCTAAACATCAACACCACACTAAGCGATACAGTTAACTCTAAACAATATAGCAACAGGACAGAGGAAAGAATATACAAAATAGATTGTACAAAATGCTCAATAGTGTACATTGACAAAACATCTAGAAATTTCATAAAAAAGACTATATGAGATATACTGCATAACAACACTGGTAGTTCACCATAATACATCTGACCACAGTCTAATCAGGAGAGAAATGGATTCACTAAGAAGAAAATACATTGAGAGTGTACCAATCTCACAATCGGCAACAATAAACCTAAAACCAGGACCATACATAATATCACTGATCATCGCAAAAGCAATAGTAGCACAATATGGTTTACAAACTGATAGAGACAAAATGAAGATTTACTCAGAGTGGGTTGATTTAAAATCTAACAGTTACCAATGGCTCTAATATATCAAAAAATACATTCTGGTCTCTGGGCATCAGGTCTGATGAGGTAATTTAATTTATTGTCTGTGACACTATTTAGCTATGGTAATTGGCTAACTAATTAATCATAGAAATTAAAAACGGGAAATACTTAAGGTGAGAAAGAGCTATACTGAAAGATAGACTGAGCGACATTAAAAAAGAAGAATTTATTATATTTACAAAAGGAAGATACTTTTCGCAAAAGACAGAAAATCAGTGAGAAGGAGCGAGACTGATTCTGTCAAATTAATTAATGTCACGATGAAGGAGTGACGCATCAAACGAAACAGAATTCTGAAAACAAAAAGTTGGCCAACGCATGCGGCCATAAAAAAATTTCAGCTTGAGACCACCCTAGAATTAGCTATTAATTATCTTTCAGAGATATCATTTAACTTCAATTCCTGATTCCAGCAAGGGAAGCCATCTGGTCTATGTACGAATCTTGACATGAAGAAAAAAAGAGTCGAAAAGGGGATCATTATTATTGCTTATTCAAACTGTTGACTCAAAAATGAGCATCTGGTGATAAGAGAATTTTAAGACATGAGAAAAATAAAGAATTTAATTGTCGGGTGGGCACAGCCACCCAGTTGAAGCTTAACCAGTGGAGAAGCCAAATATCGAGTGTCAACAATGATTAATGAGTCAGTAGAGGTCCGAGCTAAAGTGGATTTAGGATGTGATAAAAATTAATTGGCAATCTGGGAATTGTAAATGTTTTGGCTGAAGGAAAAAGAAAAAAAAATGGATTTTTTAAACAAAATTTTCGATAATAATTCTAAGAGGGCCAGTCTAGCCATGCCCACATGGCCAAGAGATCATTGCCTAACTGGTAGCATGGGTGATAGGTGGAGGTGAATGTATGAGAAAGACTGAGAAGTTGTTAACACCCATTGAGGGGATTGGTATGAGATACCAATGTGAGAGAGAGGAAGAGTCTAGGAGGATAACTCTCCTCCGACCTTCCCTCACGGACGAGGGAAGAACCCTGAAGTGGAAAGTGATTAATCTTCCAAAAATGGGAAGTAACTAATTTTCCTGGCCTAAGAACAAAGAGATTTCTTGTTGGGAATTAGGAATTGTCAAAGAACCCATATCATGACAGGGCCCCACACTGGAGTTGGTCGGTGTTGATATAAACAACCGTCTCGGAGCAGCTAGGCAGAGTTTCAGCAGAGCTTTTTGAGGCCAGACACAGTCGGAGTTACAGAGTCAGTGTTGCCTCGCAGAAGCTGACCAAAAGATTTTCACATCCTTTTCGACTTAGTCTTCCTACCAAAAGCAAGATTTTATTGACGAACGACTTAAGATACCATAACTCACTTAAGAAACGCATAAAGTGTCACAAATCCATATAAATGGGCCAGGAGAGAAACACACTCCTGTATTCAACAGATAGATAAAGTTAATTGTTATTTCTCAACATATTTGAACCTCGTGAGTTTGTTTTATTATTTTTCTTTTACTTACACTTGTGCGGTATCACCTTTACCCCAGATTTAGCTTGCACTACGGCCCGACGCCTGATTGATTTCGTCTACCTAAGATCAAAGTCACAATGTGGGTAGGTTAGACTTGAGATCAAAGCAGTTACTTCGGTGACCAAGTGTTGGAGGCGAGCTGAGAACGACAAAGTTGGTATCGGGAACAACCAGATCGACTGGTGGAAGAAACCTTACAGCTTCACGCCGCAACTGGGAGTTGACCACAGGCTCAAGGCACAGTGTTATATATTGATGTCGCAACCAGTGGACATCACATGTTGGAACTGGGCTGCGACTGCGACTACCAGTGGGTGTCACAGTCCCTCTTATACCAACACATTTTCCTGACACATAGTTATGTCTTTCATGCCAACTCGAGGATGCCAAACCTAACACATCATCGAACACTTTGTCCCATTATTTTCCCTTTAGTTCTATATATAAAATAAAATCAATGTATGTGTTGAATTCATTTATTTTGAGATTGTTGAAATTTTATAATGAATATCATTACAATTGATGAGTGTGATGTGATCTGAATATGCAACTACAACAAAAAGTTCCCCTATTACACATATTTGGTGTAAATGCATTCATTAATAAATCCAAAAGTTTTTATCATTGTTTTTGGTAATAAACTTATTTCTTAGTTCCTTTTCTGCTTTGAAATTTCTGTGTTCATTCTTTATTTTCTACTTTTCAAAAACCCATGTTTCAAAGTTTTATTTGGTTTCATGTTACTTAAAATGCACAAATTAGAACTACAATTTTCTCTTCTCTTTTATTTCACTTACTGATTATAAACAGCAATGGTTTAATTTGTATGTACCGAGTCGAGTACAAATGGAAGAGACATACAACCGATTACGAGGCCCAGAAGATAATGAAATAGTTGATGCTTTGGATCTTCAGATTTTGACTTTCAATCAACTTGATGTTCAAAAAGTATTCAAAGGAAAAGGAGATAAAAAGTAATTTTTCAACAGAAATTCTAACTTGAAATTTTGTTTTAAGAAAATTTATAACAAATTAAAATTTTTATACATCAATTTATTCAAATTGATAATTTCTCATTTCAGAAATTAGGATTAAAAATAAAAAAAAACAAAAAAAACTTTTAAATATAAAGTATCAAACTAATAATATTTACAATGAATATGGATTAAAGTAATTGAAAGTATGTTTTTTAGAAATACAAAGATAATCCATGTATTTGGATTTATATATATAAGACTAAATTGCACATATTTCATTTTAATGTTTTGATTTGGAAAAATATGAGAAAAAATATCAATAAAACGATATTTAATATCAGCAAGACCAGATAAAAAATATCAGAAAAAAGTAGCAAAGACCATTATACAAAAATTCATTCTCACATTTGTTTAAAATTTATTATCTTCAATGTTGAATTTTTCCTTTTCTTATCTTTAAGGAAGCCCCCGTTGCCTCAGCAAGTCAATCAAACAATTAAGAAGAAGACAGCTCAATCGAGGTATTATTTTTCATGCATTTTTAAGATTATTTCCAAATTTCATATAATTTTCTTTGCATTTGCACACTCTGAATATAATTATTGATGACATTTTTTATTTCAGTTTTTAATCTTAAACTCTATTTTGATTTGTATATTCATAATTAAAAATCAGATATTTTATAATTAAAACATAAATAAATATGTGTTGCGTTTATTATTGTAAATAATATAATAATGTCTAAATTAAAAATTAGAATCTATTCTATAATTCTAAAAATTTTAACAAAAGGAATTCAAGAAATACTGTTTGTTGAAAATATGTTCTACAGACAGGCTTTTAAATATATTAAATATTGACAAAGATATGCTCATATTTACACTATTAGGAATTTAAAAAAAAAAATAATGAATGCACTGAATATGGGAATGCAAAAATATTTAGTAACAGTTTTTTTGATAGGTTTAAATTTTTATACAAAATTGGAATTGTGATATTGTTAAAATTTATTGAGAATTAAAAATAGCTATTAACTAATACTGTTTTAATATATATTTCATTTAATATAAAGACATTTTTATGAGTGTGTATAATGTATTTATATTGTGCTCATGAAAACAGAATATTGTAGAGTATTATACAAGGTGAAAAGTTGTAAGCCTAATCAAGAAGCATTTAAAAAAATTGTTTAGTCATTTGATCAGATTTTAGGAAGTGGGTAAGATTGGGATCTTTTTAGCACCATCTTGCACATAAGAAGATTAAAAAAATAAGAAAATGAAAAAATAAAGACGTTTATGGTATAATTTAGTATGAGTTGAATGTAAATTGAATTAATTAAAATATGGAAATGTTTAATAAGTTGTGACTTGCCTAAATTGTTACACTGATTTTTGATTTATGCTGTCTCATTATGTTGCTTTGACCTCTTATAAATTTCCTTTTTTTTTTGTTTCCAGACAAACAGGTTTGAGTGCCTCCAGGTTTGCTTCTAACTCTCAAGCTACAACTTTCAAGAGTGGCAACAGATGATTTATTTTGAAAAATATTTGTTTCATTAATTTATTCCTTAATTTATTATATAATAAGCCAATTACACAAATCTTGGGAATACACAATGGGGTGTTGAAAAGTTCTTGGTCCATCCTACATCCTAAAATTTGAATTTTGTGAGGAGAGCTTCTTGATCAGGTCAACACCTCATACATCTATATTCAATATCATGTATATATTCATATTTTCAACATTCCATCACATGTATATGTTAAAAACACCATGGTAATAATACTTGTGTTAAACAGAAGAATAATAAAAGATACATACATTGATAAATATATTCATTTTTTTTAATTCCTAATGTTAACTCTATACAAGACCCAAGGTAGAAGGTTACCAAAGGCAGTTGCTGTGAGAGCATTAAGAGTAAGGAGTGCAGTTTATGTAGATCTGTGTGAAAGATAATGGTTAAACCTAAACTTGAAGAGATTAAGATTGTAGTAGTCGGAAAAGCATCCTCTTGGAATTCTGTTCCACAAAGCTACTGTTCTTGGGAAGAAGCTATTTGAATGTAAATTACACCTTACTAAAGGAATAGGAAGGGAATTAGTGTAGTTTGCCTCAATGTATGCAGCATGGCTGGTCTTAGCTAGGAAGGATAGAGTTGGAATGTAGTTTGAACATTTTCATGAAAATAGTGATAGAGTAGTGAGAGGCATTCAATGTTTCGTCTGTAGGAAAGGGGTTGTAAGGTGGAAAACACTTCATCACCCAAAAGGATGCAATAGACATTTTTGGACTCAATATTGTAAAGTGACGTCTGGGCAGCTCCAGCTCGGATATGGCAGCAGTACTTCATATTCAGCTTCTGGCTCTTGTAAAGGTAGAGTATAGTAGGAGGAGTCAAGTACTTACTGGAGTGGTATAGGTTACCAACTATTTTTCTAGCATCTTTAGAAATGGATCATATGTACAAGTTTCATTTGTGATCTGGGGAGAGCTTAAGTCCCATTAGGCATTCAAGTTTTGAGGCCTTCTTGAGGGAACACCCGTCCATTGCAATAGACAGAAATTTAGGGGCTGCTTGATGATGATGGAACATTACAAGTTTGGTTTTTGAGATATTGAAAGTGACTAACCAGTTTATCCACCATTGAATTGTTAAAGCTAGGTCAGACAAGATTTTTGAGAGGTACACCCATATTTTGGAGGTATCATCTGCATAGATACTCAAGAGATTGGATTATGCTCCAATTTCTTGATCATTAACATAAAGCAAGAAGAGGGTTGGACTGAGAAGTGAACCTTAGAAAATGCCTGCATTGATTTCATGGGCCTCGGATGACTGTTCATTACCTACTACCTTCATGGTTAGCAATGACTGGTAATTCTAGTGATTCCATAACTGGAGAGCTCATGTAGCAACCCTTTTTACCACATCTTGTCAAAAGCCTTTGATATATCTAATGCAGTCATCCTCATGATGTGTCTATTGTCTAATGCCTTGCTGATTCTCTGAGTAATGACAGTTGGATATCAGCAGTGGATTGAGCAGGTCAAAATCCATATTGTTTGCTAATGAAAAGGTTGTCACTGTTGAAGTGTTTGACAATTTTCTTGTTGATTATAGCCAAAAGATTTTGCTACTGACACTGAGAAGGCTCACCAGATCTCTGGCATGCATTATCATTACTTGAAGGTGTTCTTTCTGGTATTGAATTTGAGCTGTGAACGAACACTGACCTGCATTCTTGAAAACTGAGAATATGCTTGACACCCATAACCTTGGGGAGAATATTTCCCCTTTAGGTGATGGCTGAACAATTTTGATAGGACAAGATAATTCAATGCTAATATTTGTAAGGACAACCACTGGGATTTTATCTGGACTGGTAGCCTTCTTAGAGTCAAGTCTTTTGATAAGTCTTAAGACTTCCCAGGCATTGGTAGAAGTATTACTAAGTTTGTGCTGTTTTGAGGTGGGGGTGGTGGTGATAGCATTTGTCATCTAATATAAAGCTAGAGTTAGATATCTTTGTGAAGTGCTTTGCATTTGTATTGTAGTGTTACTGACTCATGGTAAATAGTAGGCACTCAACTACCTAATGGGTAATGGCCGTAGCTATTTATAGTCTTTATGACTTCATATGTAAATGAATCACTTCATTTCCCTGTACAGAAGAGGTTTTCTCCTTATTAACCCTGGTACTTCTGGGAGCTTTTGTCTCCTCACTATCTTCCTCCCTCACCCTAAGAGATTGTCTCGATATAGGAGATCTTGATCTTTTTTCATAGAAGTGTTCCTCCAATGATTGTTCTTGTGCATCTTCAGAATCTACATTATTCTTGATTTCACTGTCTACTTCTTCCTGCTTTACATGACACTTTTGCCTTCATTACTTTCAGGTTTGGTTTGGTTTGTTTTGTTTTACAGCATATCAACCTCAATGGGTTATTTAATACTGACAAGTGTTTTGCAATAGATTCATATGCATAGAATATATATTCTTTCTAATGAAACGGTTTGGAAATCAGTTTTCATTGATATACTTTTGTAAAGAGGGTTGTCAAGTCTGCTTTCATTGATGTATTCTTTTTAGATACACGGTTTGTAGAGAAATTGATTTTAACATTCTCATTTAGTTTATAATTTTTTGTAGAGTCTTACTGTTTTGAGAAATTATATTATTTCATCCACATTTACTTTCTTGAACAGCTCATACATATTGTTTATATTATAATATTTTTGTCTTTAGAGAGCAACATCTGAGCACTCAGTTAATATATGTTTAATAATATATGCTGTTTTACATGCTTGGCATACTGGTTGACCTTTGTTTAGTAAGTACAAGTGGGCTATTCTCATATGGCTAATGCATATGTGAGCCAGTACCACTTCTTCCTTACAAGATTTTCTGGGGGCTGACTTCCATTCTCCTAGATTGGCCAGAATTGCAAAGAGTTTATTGTGTGAGTTATCATCCCAGTACTGTTGCCATTCCTTTTTAATGTATTTATCAATAACCTCCTTAAAATCTGTGTATGGGATTTTGGTCCTTGTATCCAAATTCACATCTAAAGCCAACTTGACTGATAGATTTGCTTCATTATTACATTTAACTCTGATATGGCTAGGAATACAGCTTATTTTGATGTCTTTATGCTTGTTAATAGTGCTCATTTTTTATAATATTTTCATAAGTGGATTGTTGGATTTTTTTTTCCTTCAAAGCCAATAGGACGGATAGTGAAATTGAATTTTTTGTTTACTCTCCGAGACAATGTTGAAATCTAGCTCAATTGCATAAACCTTTGCTGTGAAAATAGAGCTTCCTTTTGGGAGGGGCCCTTTTTTGGTAATATTTTGGCTCACTACTGCATATCCTATCATGTCCTCACATCATTTCTTGTATATTTGTGAGTGTGGTGCCTAACTCTTCATCAATGGATTTCATCCTGAGTGTGTAGGTTTGTATAGCATTATCTTTTTGTCAGAATAGATTGCAGTAATTCAATTCGAAAGTAATGCTATAAGCTGGGTTGGTTGGACATGATTTTATTTTTACATAGTACTGTAGTGCCAGTTTAGTGCACCGTAAATGTGAAGGTGTTTCATTAGCTTCTCTATATAAGCTCTCCATTGGGGATGACACTGTTAAGTACTAAGCTCCAAGTACTAATCTGAGACCTTGATGATAGGTTGCATTGAAAATTTTTAGGTATGACTTTCTGACCACCCCATATATGAAACTAGCTTAATCCTGTTTTGTGCAAAGTAGTGATCTGTATAATTTGATCAATGTTAGTCAATCTGTTCCACATTCAATATAGGCCACTACATGCAGAAGTTGTAGGGCTTTGTTACATTTTGTTTTCAAATATGGGGAATGAACGTTAATTTTTTTTAACAAAGATAATGCCTAGAAACTTGTGTTGTTCCACTACTATGATTTCTATTCTGTCTAATTTTAAAGATGGGTCATTGTGCAATTTTCTTAATTTGCAGAAAATGCAGGCATTTGGTTTTTGTTTTGAAAAACATAAACCCATTTTTAGTGACCCATTTTTGTATTTTATTGAGACATTGTTGGAGTTGTCTTTCAAATGATATTCATATGTCAAGAGCTGTACATTAGAAAATTATCGACATAAAGAGAGCTTCTCACTCCTGGGCTTAGGAGCTAATTTTTACACAAAATAGAGTTTCTTGATCTTGCAGTTCTGATAATGTACTTTCTATACCAACTTGAAACATCCAGTCTTTCAGGAAACTTCCCATTATCTGAATCAGCACTACTCAAGTCCCAGCTCATGCAGATCCTTCAAAATACTAAACCCCAGTGCTGCACTGTACACCTCTTCCAAATCAAAAAAGACTGAAATGCTCTCACCCAATGAAGGCCTCCCCCACAAAGGTCTTGAGGTGCACTGTGATCCATGGTATTTCCCTCTCTTCCCAAGAGCACATTGGCAGTCACTGGTTTAGCTGCCAGCCCCCAGGCATCAAGTCAACTTGTTGCTGACCACTCCCTCCACAGCTTCACACAGGCAACCCACCAGTGCTACCAGAACAGGGATGAGGAATGTCTGCCTCCATCCAGGAAGCTGCCACCTGTCCACATGTTGTTACACAAATCCAGTAACAGTTGCAATGATTCACTGGACAATCACTCCATACCACCCAGTCCCACAGCTGCACTGCAGGCCCTCAAAGATCTAGTTTCTCCATAGTAAATGGCAGGCTGCAGCTCCCAGCGCCACCTGATCCAAAGTTTAATTTTTGCTTTTCTGCCTGAGCTTCAGAAACTACTGGCCACCACTCCTGACAGATGAGACCATGATTATTGCTTTTTGCCAGTTTATCAGCAATATCTTCCTTGCTGGCCACTCTACAGTTACCTATTAAGAGAAGTTCCATAGTGCCAGCATGACATTTACTAGCCACCCTCCCTATTATATCTCACATGGATCCTGTTCCTGCAGCAGAACCAAGTCTGCCAACACAATACCTCCAACATTCCTCTTTGCCTTCAATCATCCTCCATGTCTCTGCCCAAAATTGCAACAGATCAGACACTGAAGTCCCACTTGCTGAAATCTCCTAAAGCCTCTCCTCTGAGCCTGATAGCCTTCCCCATATTCATCATTGAACCAAGGTCTATTACATCCTTCTTGTACTGAACTCTTTGAAATTCATTCTCCTGCCACAGATATAAGGACCTCCATAAACTGTTCTAGTGCAAACACCAGTTCATCAGGACATTGGTTTTCAAATTTGTCCCAGCTCACTCTGCCCTACCTCCAACATAGAGGATCCCTATCACTATATACTGAATCCTGCAGAACAATTGGCAAGCATCCACTACCACCACCACACACATCTGCCAGAAGCCTCCAAGAGAAATCCATACAGATTGATGGATCACACATGCACAAATCCACTGCAGAGCAGCTGCCAGCAAATGGACCCATGTAGGTCGGAGCCCCACTGCTACAAATACACAAATCATTGCTGTTCATAACCACCTCCAAAGTCCTTCCCCCTTGGCCCACGCCTCTACAGCCCCATATGGCACTGTGACAGCTAAAGTCTCCCACCACCACAAAGAGTGCAGGGAGCTGCCCATAACTTGATGAACTTCGGCCCTATTCACCCTTTCATTAGGTGAGATATATATCGAGCAAATGTTTATTGGCCTATGTAGTGTCACTTTAACAGCAGTCACCTGTAAAGTAGTTATTTAAAGTAGTAATTTATTTTACTTTGGGATATATCATTCCTAACTAGGATGGATGTACCGCCAGATGCATGAAGCTCAGTGTCATGTGTAATGGTTGTATTGCTGATATTCTTTTATATTCACTTTGTCACCTTACTTAAGGAATTTTTCCTCAAGGCAAACAACTGCTAGTGACAGGACTGTTAATAACAGAAGCAGTTCATTTATATTTGCCTTTATTCCATGGCAGTTTCATTGAATTATCATATGTATGACTATTTAAACTTTTTAGGCCTTTAGCTTATGTGGTTGTGATTTCCTTTTTCCTAGGTTTTCATTTTGTAGGTTTTAGCTGTTAGAGGGTTCAGGCTTTCTACCTCCATCTTTTCTAGTTCATCAAATTGGTTTTGCGTAGGAATTTGATTGTTGTGGATTTCCGGCTGTTTTTTGGCTGATTCAGTTCATTTGGGAGATAAATGTTTCATTCTGTTTTTCCTGGGTTTTGGTGGACGGATAGGAGATCGCTGTGACCTTTACTAGGAGATTTGATATTTTTGGTAGGAGTGGTTTGTGTTTGAGCTGTTGTTTTGCTATTTTTTCTTTATTTATTAATTCAGTTTTTCATTGTCCTTTTGCAGTTCAGCCTGTGCCATTTCCTTAAAATATAAACATTTTAGATAAATTTGAAATTTGGACCAATCATTTGTTCCCAAGTGTATGAGCATTATTTGTAGTCTTATTTTCTGTTATTTTTGCATATGAAGGGCCTTTCATCTAACCTTCTACCACTTGCCTTGCTTCTGAAAATGAGATGTTTCTTTTATATTTTACTTTGACAATTTCCCTTTCCTTTTTTCAGAAATCACATGTTCTTGAGTATGCCGGATGGTTTTCCTGGCAGTTAGCACTTATTATTTCATTACGGTATTCTTCTTCCTTGTGGTCAGAATCCTTTTGCCCACATTTTCCAAATGTTGGGTAACTCCTGCAGCTATCCCTATGATGTCCAAATTTTTGGTACCTAAAGCATCTTAGTGGAGCAGGGATATATAGTTCCACTGGCTCAATATTATACCCTATTTTTATCTTTTGGAGGATTTGAAGTGTACCAAACGTAAGGATATATGTGTCATTGATAATTGTTTTCCCTTTTCTTTTAATTGAGATTCTTTGGCTTTCTCCCCTGACTGATCTTAAATCCTTTAGCTTTTTTGTTCTAGCTTTAGTATCTTAAGCCATGCTTGTGCATATTCATAATTATCAAGCGATAATTATTTATTCAGTTCTTTACATATTGGCAACACCATTGTAGTGTAGTGTTGCTGATTCATGGGAAGTAGTAGGCACTCAGCTACATCATGGATAATAGTTGTAGCTACTTAGAGTCTTTGTGACTTCATATGTAAATGAGTCACCTCAGCCTTATTTGATGAGGATGAAATAATTCCAGATCTATGTAAGCACTAATGTTTTGCCTCTATTGAGAATTTGGTTAGAAGTTTTCCAGAACTCACAAGTCATTTGAATTTGTCCTTGACTTGGACTGTGCATAGGTGCAGTTGCATTTTCAAGAATTCTCTTGCAATGATTGTGGTCAGTTCTAAATTCAGCATGTGTTAATATTACATATTTGAACAAATGAGATTAAGAATGACTGGAAATGAAATACAAAATGAAGCATTTATTATATATAAGATATGAAAGAATATAAAATGAAGTATCAAAAAATGACAGTTGTATATTGGATATTTTTGCCCTCTCCTACTTGTAGAAGTAGTCCTAGTCAAATGGCATATGAGATAATAGACAAAGAGGTAATGTACCTAGAACAGGGCAGCTATGGGACATATGTCAAGTTACTGTACAAGTACTACTGTAAGCACATTTGGGTCATTGGCAACTTTCCCCTAGTAGGCTTTTCTGGTTAAGAGAGCAGCTACACACACAGCAGAATGAAAAACAAAACCTGTTAAAGGGTGCCCATAATGCAAGGAGACTACTGGCAATTGACAAGGATAGTAACTACCTGATGAAATCAGAACACTGTATCAAATCAGATCCTAGTTTAATGCTGGTGCCATTCAATCCATCACACAACACACTGTACAATGTACATTATATTTCATGGGGTTTAATTTTTCTTGACTAACAAGGGTACTATTATTAACACCATGACATCACTTACTGCATATCATGTGGACCAGGGAACATCTTTGGACAGTGGAAAATTGCTGATAGGTATGACATACACAATCTTTTTTTTAATCATTTCACCACAAGCAAGGTAATAAAGCCACTAAGATATAAGGGGTTACTGAGTGTGAAAGTGTCTGAGAAAAAAAAGAGAACAATAAAAGAAAGGAATTACTGAAACAGAAGATAATGATTGACATTGCATTTAAATTTTTGAAGATCAAATTTGGCTGGAAAGCAAGAAGCTAGAAAAGTGAGAAGTGCAAGAGAACAAACTATTAGCATAGAACTTATGGTTAGATCTAGCAATTTCAATAGTAAAAAGATGAAACTTAGCTGTCAATCTAGTAGCTAGACAATCTTAAATCACTGAAGTTGAGGTACCAAAGAGGAAAGCTTATCAGATCCATTACCATGAAAATATTTATACAAAAAGCACTGGAGAGCTACATATGGCAGTGGGAAAAGTGACTGAAGCTGAGATGCCAGGTCAGGACTGATAATGTTGCAGATTCTTTGGATTTTATCATGAATCTCTAAATATATAGCAGAAGCACCAAACCAGCTGTGGCAGCAATATTCAATGCATGGACAAATGTTAGACCTATAAAGATTTAAGATAGATTCTATCAAGAAAAATTGTCCAGCATGACAGTGAATCAACTTTCCTGGTGACTGATTCAGTGTAATCGTTCCACTTTATATTAGTGAAAAATGTTAGCCTGAGGAGGCACAATGAATTGCTCACCTGTATGTTAGCATCAGCCATGTTGATAGAAGGTAAAAAAGGTTCTACTTTTTAATCATCTTAATGATTAAAATAGATGAGTTTTGTTTTGTAGGCATTAAAATTAACAAACCATTACTTTCCCCAGTTAGCAACAGATTAAAGGTCATTTTTGGGATCAGCTGCCAATTTGATCTTATCAAACTTATCAGACTTACCATTAAGACAAGAGTAAATAGTTGTGTCATCAGCATAGATACTGAGTTGGGAACTGTCACATACTTTAGATATCCAAAGACTCCTTCAGTAATAACTATTAACACATCAGCAGTTGACCTAGAGAAATGAAAGTTATATTGTTTGTTTGAAAGAAGACCTAGCAAGGGGAGATATTTAACCAATTTAGACTTGATTCTTGGATTTCACCAAAAAGAGTTAGAATACTAATAGGTTGGTAGAAGGATCAGACAGTCTGCCTAAATTTTTAAAAACAGGAACTACAGAAGAGGATTTCCAACAAGCGAGGAAAGTTGGCTCTCTGTGTCGTGTCAGGAAATTTTTCTCCCTGGAATCAATACTTCAAATATACAAATCAACCATTCACCCTTGCATAGAGTATTGCTGCCATATATGGTCTGGTGCACCTTCTGTTTACCTCGGAGTTCTTGACAAGATCCAGAGACGGATATGTAATATAATTGGCCCTGATCTCGTCTACAGTCACTCTCTCACAGACACGCCATCACCTCTCTCTGTCTTTTTTACAAATACTTTCATGGTAATTGCTCTGATGAGCTGCTTTCACTGGTTCCCAGACTTCATGAATTCAAGCGCCCTACGAAGCTGGCATCCCGCTCTCACCTTTTCACTGTAGAAACTTTTAAATGTGGCCATATCTTCTACTCCAATAGCTTCATACCTCGCACCTCTCGCCTGTGGAACACCCTTCCCAATTACTGTTTCCCTGAGAGCTATAATCTCCAACTATTCAAATGTAATGTCAATCGATATCTCCAGTTACCTTGATCTATCCACTATCCCTCTCCTCATCCTTTCTTCTATCACTCCTATCTGCTCTCACTCCAAATCTTCTGCAACCCCCTGCATCCTAGTGGCTTCACGCCTTGCTCAGGGCGTAATGCTAAAAAAAAAAAAAAAGCAGGAAAGCAAGAAGTAGCAAAGCATTTATTGTAGCATTTAGAGAGAACAGGAACCATTTTAGTAGCACAATCCTTTAGGGCTATTGCAGGGATACCATCAAGACTGCATGCTTTGTGCGAATCTAGTTTAAATATGATAGCAGAGACCATGGACGGAGTTATATGCATATCACACAGTAGACTCGGTTCTAAGGGGAAAATCAAGCAAAGATAATCCAGATAGGTCAAAAGTAGAATTGAAATAGACTTTACAAACAGATGTTATTACTTCAAATTGAGTGAAGAGAGGAGGGGTAGAGGAACTACATTTATTTAACACACTATTACAGAGCTGCTAGTAGTCACAAGAAGCAAATTTGTTAGAGGATATAAGGTGCCTCATTCAATCAGCAAACAAAAACTTTGCCTCATTGAGGGCATGTTTGCAATTATTACAAGCAGATATAGAGATACATCTGTTGTCATCAAAACTATCATGGTACAGCCAAAAAGAAAGTGATTCCTGTTGGCTATAGTTGCTAAGCAGGCAGTGTGAATTAAGAAGATAGTGGTTTCACATGGTATTTGGTAAGGAACAAATCAAGTAATGAAGCATCTTGATCGGAATTATTATGGAAATGACTAAGGAAATCCACTATTTGAGTGAGAGGCTAAGCAATGTTAAAATTGAAAGTCTAAATACCAGCAACATCAGTAAGATTAAAATGCTAAGCCACTTGACATACTGAGCATTAAAATCATCAGACACAAAGTTGCAGATGAATATAGAGAGATTGTTGCAGACAATTTGCACCACTTTGTTTCCCCTTTTCCCCATTTGTGATGATTTCATTCAGTAAAATATCACAATACTCCATCATGCATGGGTGGTGAGAAACTGGTTTTGGGAACACAGCTGACTTCCAGCTACTCCATTGCCCACTCCATGCTCACCAGATATAAACCCCATTGAACATTTGCAGACATCACTAAATTCTATGAAGCCACATGCAATAAACACAACTCAGTTATGGACAGCCCTAAAACAAGATACCTGGATAAATATATCTGTGTAATGACTCCAGTACCTCATTAACTTCATGCCACATGGTGTAGCCAGTATTATTCAGGTGAAGGGAAGAGTCATACTTTATTAGGTAACTGTCTTAATGTTTTACTGTTCAGTTTAAGCTTGTTGTTAGCTTATGATAATATGTTACTCAATGTAAAATCGAAAATGAAATAACAAATGAATGATATTGATAAATTTGTAATGGAAAGGGGTTGCCAATTGTAATACTTTTAATATTTCAACATTTTCAAAATAAGTGAATTCAACACATAAGGCAACCAAAAAAAAGTCCTTGCTGTTTTTTATGTCATGTGGAAAGAAGTGATCACTGACATACCTGTGTGTCACTTGCTGGGAAAGAGGTTGGGTGGTGGCATTGCTCTTGACAAATACAGGTGCATTGTGCACACACATCAGTCTTAACTTGATCAGTGACAAGGAAACATGATAGTGTCAAAATAGCTGATTTAGGGTTGTCTGACTGCCTTATGACTTTAAGATGTGCTTGTCTGCAACATCAAGTCACCAAATGTGTCAAGCCTTTGAAGATAATGCTATAAGTGAATGACCTGCCAGGTATTCGTACCAGAAGTTCAGGTTGAGAGATCTGTCACTTTGTGACGAACCCTGCAGTAGCTAGTTATGGGTCCTTGATGACAAAGCCCTGAAGGTGACCACAGAGGAGAAAAGCCAAACCTGTGATGATACTTCCAGGTTTCAGATAAAACTGTCAGATTTCACCTGCACTGCATAGGAAAGGTATACAAATTGAGCAAGTGGTACCCTACACACTGTCAGAAGCCAACAAGCAACAATGAGTGGCAGCCTGTTTCTTGTTGCTTTCTTGGCACTGCATTGTACCCATATTTGATCAAGTGTCACAAATGATGAAAAGTGGGTCCTCCCAAGTGTGCCAGACATTGGTGGTTGTAACCATAGGAACCTGTGACTCACACCACAAGACCACCTCTACACCCACACCAGATCATGTTCTGTATTTGGTCTACTAGTTGACAAGTGGTGCACTATGAGCTGCTACCAATGGGCCATTATCACTGCAGACTTGTACTTGCAGCAGTTGGAACGTGTGCAACAGGCACTGTTGCAGAAGGATCCAGTATTGATTAATTGAAAGAGTGTATTGTTCCTCCATGACAATGCCAGGCCTCATGGTGTGGGTAGCAACTTGGCTGAGATACACTGTGCCATCCATCTTACTCCCTAGATTTTGGGTCAACAGATTATCACCTCTTCCATTCCCTGAACAACCACCTTCATGGGAAATCCTTTGCAAATGGAGCAAACTTGTGGCAGACACCCACAGACTTCTTTGTGTACAAGACAACTGGTTCTTACCACCAGGTTATTGTGCAGCTGGAGACACATTGACAAAAGTTTCTAGATACCAATGAGGATTACTTTGAGAACTAACGGTATGTTAAATTTGCTGCATACCATTTTTTTTCTAATAAATCAAAATGGCAAGGACTTTTTTTTGGTTATCTTGTACATGGATTTTATATATATTTACAGAATTTGGTGTAACATAACTCAGAAAAGGAGATATATATATATATATATTTATGTGATTGGTTGTATTCATTTTTTTCTGAAATTATAGTATAGTGTTTTTATGCAATGTGGCATGCTTGGGAGTTAAGTTCCTCACAGGGAAATGAGACCTGTCACTACAGCATCATGTGCTGAAGATATATATATATATATATATATATATATATATATATATATACTTCTTTATACAACACCACCTAATGATCATTAAAGAAATTCTCCTGGCAAACAAAATGAAGTAATCCCACAAGTTTTAAAAATATTTTGTTTTTACTCCAGTGTTAAAAGGTTTTCTTTCACATTAATTAGGTTACTTATATTTTGTATCTAACTAATTTTAATTGGACATGAAGTACTCTTAACTTTGGCTGAATTGTAATGACTTCAAATAATATAATTTAATGATACATTGGAAGAAAGGTTTATTTTCTCATTTCTTTTTACCCCATTATGGGCATTATCATATCTGTTATATAATAACACCATATTTTGTGGATGGAACAGAATGGCTGGAAGGAAAAAGAATGACAAACATACTTTGTTCTCAGAGAGACTGTTATATCATTAAAGCATCTATGAAACTATGTATACAGGCTACGATGGATAAATTGTTGTCTAAATTATGAAAAAATGGAAATAATCTCATATTAACATATATTTACCAAAATTACACAAAAATATCTTGAAATACTAAAGAGTAAATTTATTCAATAAAATCACCATTGGCTTCAACCATTGCCTCCAAACAACTTTATAACTCTGCAACTCTTTTGGACATTTCCTTTTTTAAGTTGGTGAATATTGCCATAATCCTTGCTATGGGTTCATCTTTGGTGTTACAAGGATTTTTTTGGTCTTGCTCAACTGTGCCACACACATAATAATCCACTCTGGAGAGTTAAGTGGCCAGATGTAAGGGCTGATGTGGTCACAGGAATTGTTTGACAGCCATGACTGAGTTCTCCTGCTTGTGTGGCATATTACAGAGTTCTCTTACCAGACATAGGATCTTCCAGCAGGCACCCTCTTGACTCAGGGCAGCACTATCTCTTCAGGGCAACTCACCAACAAATTTGTGAGTTATTTTCTTATCAGAATGATCAGATGAGTTTTCTGAGTTGCTGTACCTTTTTAAACACCATTAGACTCATCCAACACCTTCCAAATCCTCAGCACAGTCCTCAAATTGAAACCTAAATACTCTGAAATGTTTGTATGGAGCTTCTGGCATGAATGCCAAGCAGTACAGCATGCTGTTTCCAAATTTCTGGCGGAGTGAATTGCATCATAGTGCTCTTTTTCTCAGATGGTGCCCAAGTGACCCTACTATATTGTGCAGTTGACAAAATCAAAAACAAACAATGCCTGTCTATATTTCTGAGATGAGGTATTATGTACATTATTTACATTATTCGGACTATTGTCCTCATCTTTTTTGCCATATCTATCACAACGTTTCGGCCGTTGTGCGCTCCAGCCCTCTTCAGGCGGTTTGAATGTTGAACTGAACCCTTTATTTCGCTGGGGTAGGTTTATAATACCCAGAAATTCATACCCATATGTCCTCAAGGACACATGGCACAGTGGATAAAGGCGTTGGTTAGATCCAGTGACAGGACCCAAAGAGTGTGAATTCAATACCCGGTTAAGGCAGTGGAGAACTTTCAGAGGGAAATTAACAGGAGATAACTGACATCCATCAAACATGGTACGTGGAACTAGAGCAGTCTACCCCAGTGAGCGAAATAAAGGGTTCAGTTCGACATTCCAACCACCTGAAGAAGGCCGGATAGAATATGACGAAAAAGATGAGGACAATAGTCCGAATAATGTAAACAAACAATGCATATGCTTGAAATTGAAAATATAAGAATATAAAAATGGCATCTGGTGTATATATGTATGTGTGTGTGATGTGTTTGTGTGTCCCATGCAGAGAAATTATAGCATGTATGCAATATGTCAAGCAGAGTTTTAGGAGAATGAAAAGATATGTCCTTACATATAATATGGAGATTTTTCAGTGCTTCTGGAAAAGCCATGTTTAGTATCCTGGATTCATCTACTATGTCTCAAGTGAGGACATATTCCACTAAGGGAAAATTGAGGACTGTAAGCCGGAGTTTCTTTCTATTTCTGAAGAAGATATATTCCCAAAGCAGGTGTGAACCAGTCAGAAATACCTTCAGGTTGGGTAACTCATTTTCCATTTTATTAAAATTCTAAAAACAACTTTTTAAAATAATAAAATTGCCAAGGAGTATACAGTAATAACAACATCAAGAGAGAAACCATCTTTTTGACACATCATCTTTTTTGCAAGTATATATTGTAGAATCTGATTTCTACATTTCAGTGGATCACACCTAATTTCCATAATGCAGTTATTTAACAACGTCCTGATTGGACAATAAATATTAAAAGTGTATTTTGTGTATCTTTATGTGCAAGTTCTAAAATCTTGTGCAAGCTAAACACATTCTAGACTCCAGCTAAAAGTACAACAATAAACCTTTCTGATTGGTTAATAAATACCAAGGTTATATTTACACCTACGCGCAAGTGTTCAAACCAGAGAAATGCCAAAATTAAGAGAACACATGCTCGAGCCTATCACGTGATTAACAAGTAAATAAATATGGTACACCAGCACATCTTGCCAGTGAGCATTGTGATAGCAATGCAATTGCCTACTAAAAACTATGTCACACATTCTGAGGCTAAAAGTTACCTATTAACATAATCTCAGCTTCTAGAACATTCACTCACTCATTTCATTCACACAGCAGCCTTTCATTCATTCCTGCAAGTGAATTAACATCTAATTAATCAACTTCGCCAGTGAGAACCAAGTTGCCAAATGAATCTTTGTCGTTCAACTATTTGAAGTTTTAAAGTTACTTTGATAACATAAAAACAAACTTTCAGAATTCACTCACATCACACTGGATTCCATTTATACACAGCAAAGTTCTCAACCAAAGAACATTATTATTACATAACAAAAATTTTCAATTACAGAATATTATTTCATCCAGAATTTATTTACTTCTTGACAACAAAGAACAGTCAAAAAAAGACAACTCTAGAACAACTAAGTTTTTTCCTAAATTACATTGGAAATTTATATTTCACATACTCTGTTTAATTGTCTCATAAATAGAATTATTCTTTCACTAACTCTGTGAAACTTACGTCACCACAATTACAACAAATATTTCTTCAAGTAAACTCACATACCATAACTTTAAACACCAAAATAAGAGTTTATACACATAATTAAAATAACAAACATCATCAAGATTTCACTCACAAATCTTTACTCATTTCAGCATAAATGCATTGTATCTTTTATGCTATAGAAATCAAAATATTGTTTATTCGAAAATTGTTTTTAGTATTATTTCTTGTGTTGTTTATTGTTTCTTGGCACATTTGTTGAAAGTAAAAATAACAGGGATTGAATTGAGGCCGTTTGATATGTTAAACTTTGCCTTTTTTTCTTTATATAGTAGTGAACTTAAAGGCAGGAAATTTCTTTTTTTTTCTCTGATATGTATTATAAACACATGATTTATAACATAATGCATAACTGTTTTTTAAAAAAATCAATTTTAAGTTTTAAGTGTGTTAATTGAAAAGTATTAAAATTTAAGTAACTTAATTCTTATAAATGTTAGATCAAACTTTAAAACATACTAATTTGATAAAAAAGTTTTAAATAATTTGTAAGTATTATCTTTTTAATTGTAAGTTAAAAGCTGACTAAATTCTATTTTTTAAGTTGATTTCCTCTTGGAATATTGTGTTTCATTAATAATAATGTTTAATTAAGAAAATAAGTAATGTTTATTTTAAATAAAAGTTTTTTGTTTTGTCTTTTTTAAATTTGTCAACTTACTGGTGAATTTGCAGTTTAGCACCCGTGCTCAGTTTGCATTAAAAATTTCTAGAATACTTACATCTATGTGTAATTGTACATGATTCATTCGAATCTGGCTTGATAAATTTGATAAAATCTAGTGTTTTGGAGTTATCGACAGTAAAATTTCAGAGTCATTTGTGTCGTTGGTAGCAGTCATTACTGGCGTTGTTTGCATACATTTGCTGCGAAAATCTAAACGTGGAAGAATGTAGTTAACGGGCTTTTTTTTTTTTTAACTGATCTTGCCTCAATTACTGCGCAGGAGAACTATTTATGTACAAAATGCTCAATTGTGCGCTGTGTGTTTAATAATCACAAGTGAATATGACTCATAGCTATTCAACAGCAAATGTATGCAAACAACACAAGTAATGGCTACCACGACACAAATGACTCTGAAATTTTACTGTTGATAACTTCAAAACGGTAGATATTATCTGTAGTGGGCCATTATGTTGACTATGGCTTTCCTTCACAAAATCACATCAGCGGTCACCATTAATGTAGAAGACTGGGGGTGAAGATGTAAAGAAAACTTGTGTGTTTATATTTCCTGCTATAAGGAGGTCCGGCTACAATAGAATGTTGGACTTGGATTAAGTCCAACTGAAGATAAGGAAAGCAAACAAACAAGACCAATACATATAAACGAATATATGTATTAAACAAAACATTTACAAAGTACATAGACAGTTAACATTGTGTGTGTGTGTGTGTGTGTGAACATTCGCAAGAGTTTGTACGTATGTGAATGTGTATGTGGGTATGGTAACGTTCTTTAAGGTCAAGACGATAATTCTCTGGGACTACATGTTGCAAGAATAGAGACGAAAGAGAGAAATTTACCTCACCTCCACGCGAGGTGGAATTTGGTACGAGGCCTGAAGGAAAAAAGAGGAAGAAAAAAAAATCATTCTCCACATGCAGAGAATCTGATTGGTCGATACTGACCAATCAGTGCATGAGTTTTGGGGAGACTTCTGGGAGCCGATCCTCCCAAAAGTGCACAAAATCTACTATATGAAAATATAGCGATTTTAAAATTGTCGCTTCCTGTCCAATGAAGGAATGCTGTTGAATATTTGAATTTGTGTGTGTGTGTGTGTGTGTGATGATGATGATCATCATCATCATCACATATCAAATTTATCAAGCCAGATTCGAATGAAGCATGTACAATTACACATAAATGTAAGTATTCTGGAAATTTTTAATGCTATCTGAGCGCGGGTGGTAAACTGCAAATTAACACCAAAAATAAGTATTTTTAAAGAACAAATATGTTAGTCAAAATAAAAAAAAATAACTAGTAGCAATATTTACAAAAATTATAAACGTTTATTTTGATGGTGATTTATACTGAAATATTATGATCAGTGCCATTCTTCTCATGAGGTTTTTACTTTCCAAGTAATAATTTGTTTGCTGAATCTATTTGTTTATTTTAACTACCTTACATTTTTATTTATTCAAAGAAGGTCCTTGTGTTATGTTGGTCAATATACAGTTAACACCGGTTCAATATGGAAGCAGAAGATATTCACGTGAAGTTATGTTTGCAAGAAATTGTTAAACTAGATTTGGAAGTTCAGGCACTCATTCAAGTAGGCTTGTTCTATATTTTGAATGCATTTTAATTTACCTCTATTATTTTTAAAACATTTTATATTATTTCTCACTTTTTTTTTGTTGCCAAAACAGTTTTTTTGTATAATGTTTCCTTTTGATGACGTTTTACTTTTTTACATGAAACGAATTGTCTTTTTGTCTTATTCAATATCACATAAAAAGTTACTTAAACGAATAAAAAACAGTTTTACCACTTATTATTATTAACTTGGAAAAAGCGTATTTACTACTCTGACTCGTTTTAAGAACTAGTATTTTCATTTTCTTATATTTTTTTTTTTTCAAATTGACGAAAGCCGCCAGAATTAAGTGATTTATTACTTGTTTAATTTGTGTTTTTTCTGCTTTTGTTAGAATTTTTTTCGATGTAGTTCTCTTTCTGCTTTAAAAATAAATGTTTTAGCAATATGGCATCTTTATTCTTTATTTACACGGACTTTCTAATGAAATCAAATGACAAATTATTATTTCCTGATCTATAAACTTTTTCAGTGGTTCTTTTCTTTTAGTAGTTTATTGTTTATGGTGTAAGAAGCGTCCTGCATCAATTTCAAAATAGTTTTACGTTCGTCTGCTGACTTTTTTTTTTTAGATTTTTAAACGCATTTATTTCTTATTTATATTACTTTCATTTGGACTAACGTTTCGGCTATTATTCTCCAGCATGTTTCATGTGTCTGTCGATCCGGCCGGCTAATCAGGTAATTTCGTACTGAACCCTTTCTACGTTGGTAGATATTGTTTTCGTTCAGCTCTTCAGTGATGTCTTGTTTCTTTTTTAGTACTGCTCAGTCATTGTTTAGTCTTGTTTCCACAGTCTGTATTCCCCGGGCCAGTAATTGAATTCGCAATTACTATGTCACTAAAAAAAAAAAATTCACGAACCAATGCTACTCTGGATGTTAACAAGATCGATAGAAAACTGAGGAAGACTGAACAGCACATCGAGGTGAAGTCTGAATGTAAATAATGAGAATAACGATAACTTCTCATCCCAGAAATTCAGACAGTCATTTTTTTTGTAGTTGCTTTGAGTTTGCAGAAAGCTTACCCTGAAGAAAAGTGTAATGCACATTTTTTTTTTAAATTTTAGTTGTAAATTAGAATATTCAGTAAAAAAAAAAAACCAAAAAAAACTAATCATTCAATAACTGTTTTTGTGTATGTGTGACAAACTGTCCAAGGATTAAAGAAAATTCTAATGTAAAAAAAGTCACTGAAGGAAGAGTGAAGTGAAGAAGACTTAAATCATGAGACATTTTCTTCATAGCTTTTTTTTTTTTATTTCGGTCTTAAAACTTATTTGTTATTTTGTTCTGAAGTTATAAGTTTAAAAAGATAATTTGTGATTTTTTTAAAGGGGTTTGAATTTTGATTGACTTTGTGAAATTATTTCTGAAAACTTTTATTACAGTATGAGTATCTTTTCATAAATAAATATTGAATAAATTATTGAAATCAGATAATTAGCAAATTTTTGGTAGAGTTTTAAAATCTGGGTGGGGATTTTGACATATGCCAAAAAACTTATCGATTATCATTTTTAGTTTTAAGCATGCAATAAAAAAAGGATATTTATTCAGTGTGAAACCAAAACAGAAATTGTTTACTTAAATGTGCAAAGAAGGGTGTGTAGAAGTTGTTAAAAATATTCTTTTGAGTGCCTAAAGAAATGGACAAAAATGTTCATAAAAAAGTGGACACTAACTGTAGTGTAGTAGGTGAAGTTATAAAAGTCCTTGATAGAGAATAAAGTGTCTGTAAAAAAAAGTCATTGAAATTTGTACAGCAATTTGGAGGTTGATATGTTGTTATTATTGGGGTGAGTGATTTGTCTTGTATCATGAAGGAAGGCTTGTTCTGCTTGTGTGTTCATTCCAAACAAACATGTTCAAAATTATCAGTTTTTAAGATTTGTGTGTTGTGGTTTTAAAATTTTCCCCATTTTTGATAATGTATATAATATTTATTTTTGTTAAAAAGTGCATGGAGGTACATAGAATGTTGAACTAACAGATCTTTGTGATCAAATATTGAAATTTAATATTTATGTAGTTGAATGTTACATTTTAGTATCTTTCAGTCTTTATGTTGGAATTTACCATATTTCAGTTTAATATCACCCTTTTATTTTTGAAATTGTTGAGTTATCTCTTTCTTTTTTTTCTGCTTAACCTTAGGCTGTATTAATATTTTTCTTAAGTTGAAACCATTATTCACTATGGATTTAAAACATTTCTTTTGAATTGCATCAAAAGAATAAAGTGGAAATTTAAATAAATTTGTAATGCTAGTCCAAGAAGATTGACCAGTCAGTTTAATTTGCATTTGTGTCTAAAATTTGTACTTGTATTTATTATTGATTTAAGTATGTATTTTGAAAATAAGAATAGTCTATATGTGCTATATCTCTTCAGGACATGGGTAATCATGGCTCTTCACAACTTCCTATTCTTTGTAGTTCTAAGTAATGTTTATCCCCTTACTATTACTCCCAGCCCCTGTCCTGCCATCCACTTATACAAGCTTGTTAAGTAGGTTACTAAAAGTTTCCTTCCATCTCTCTTGCTATTATTGTCTTGTGAGTGTCAAATTCTCTAAGCTCTCTTTCCTCATTATATGTCCAAGAATTTTCAACTGTCTCTTTCTGATTTGAATTACAATTGTCCTTTTTGTTCCCATTTTCTTTAAAAACTTTCTTATTGCTCAGATGTTCCAATCCATCTATGGTATTCTTAGCATCCTTCTGTATAACTACATCTTTGTTGTCTCGAGGGAATTATCAAGCATTCACTGCAATATAGGAGTGATATTACACAGAAGTTCAGAATTCTTTTCTTTGTTTCTAACAAACATTTCCTATCTCTTAATACTTTGTTTAGCTTTCAGAAGGCTTCTTTCACTATTCTAATGTGCCTTTGGATTTCTGTCTCACATTTTTCGTTGTCTGTTTAAACACTTCAAGAGTTATATTTCTGTGATTGCTTGATTCTAATGTCTTCAATTCATAGCCCACATTTGTGCTGTCCCTCTTGCTAACAATGCATGGGCATTTTGTCTTCTTACAGTCAATGGTTAGTCTTTTCTTGTTTTCCTTTACTACTTTGGCTAGAAATTTCTATAGCTGTTAGGAGTCTGCCATCAACATGGTGTCATCTGTGTATCTTATGTTCTTAATATTGTGTCTGGCAGAACTTTTAGTTCACTTAGAATCATTTCATTGTATAGGTTAAATAAATCTAGTGGGAAGTGTTCTTGCCTTGCGCATCTATTTTTGTATATTTGCTCAATTCATTTTCTATCTGTAGGTTCAAGATCATTCTAATATATTTCCTAAATAAATCGAGTTTTCCTAGAAGTTTAAATAAATCTTTATGTAGTACCTTATCAAATAATTTTGTGCAGACTATAAAACATAGATATAGGTCTGCTATAATTACAACTTATTTTTCCTGACAATTTTGAACATGCTAATAGGTTTCTGACAGTTAATTCTGTGAGTTTGCTCAGGTGTATTGTCTGTAAGTAAAAATGAAACTGTTCAAAAAAAAAAAAAGTTTGAATGTTAACGAGTCTTCTGAAAGTTGTAGATAATATTGCATACCAAACAATGTTAATGATATATAAAAATCTTTGCAAAGATCTAATTGATAGATATTACATTTTCTTTTCAGTATATATCTAATTTTATTTAATGTTTATGGGACTTGAAAAGAAAGAAATTGTAACAAATATGATAATGATTTCCAAGTAAAACAAGTTGAAACATTTTTCTTCCTATTACCGCCCTTTATTTCTGAAATAAAAACAAAAGGGCTTTAAATTTACTGTCTTCTTTTCTTTTTATTTCAGGATATTCGAGAATGTGGAAATCAAAGTTTGTCTGATGATGCCTCAAACAAAGTTGTAAGCTTATTGTGTAAACAATTTATCTGTTTGTTATTTCTTCATCTTGAAACTGATATTCACAATCTTTCATTCAGTAATTGAAATTGTTCTGTTAATTTGTTGGTGCATGTTAAGTTCAGTAAAAAAAGCAAGAAGCCAAAAAATTAAAAAAACCAAAACAAGTACAAGGGTATATTAATAAGTCTTTAGCCTGGACACAGTTATTATATGAATTTTTATCTGAAATTTTCACTGTATAATGTTCAATCCAAATAATTAACCCTTAAATGGTGGGAATCATCAATTGATGATATAGACCTTTTCCAGTGATACAGTTATCATTCATTCATGATTCAAGTCTAAATGAATAATTGGCAACACTAGGATTCATGATGTTACATTATTTCCTGGAGTATTTGCCTGCAAATAAAACTGGAAGAACAAGCCAAACACTGATATGTCTGCATACATATTTTCCAAAAGAGAACAGAGGAGAAATATGGTGACAACTTGGTGCAAAGAATGTACAACTTTCTTGTGCATGGAATTATTCAAGGAGTATTAAATGAAAATAAACATAAGACTATCTTTTAAAAAATGAAATTTCTTGTTTTTACCCATTTAGTATGCTACATTTTCCTGCCACTTAAGGGTTATATATACATTGACAAGGAAGGAGATTATATTGAAAAATAAATATTTGTTGTATAAGATAAATGTTTTTTTTTTTTTTACTTCATTTAGCTATAAAACTATTGCTGGACCTAAGTATACCATAGTAAAATTACAAGCCTGATAACTTTCTATTAGAATATTGCTTTATAGCAGATTAAAGAAAAGTCCATTAATACAGATTATATGTAACACTTGTAGAGTCAAGTAGCAACCATGTTTATAAACAAAAACTTACTGTCAAGTTCATTGATAATTATTTAAGAAACTATTATATAAAACAGTGTTTTTTTTTTTCTCTTGCACCTTTAAAATATTTAAAGGTCCTTTTGATTCTAAATAAAATCTCAAACAGTCCATATCTGTTACGCTAAGCTGTGTGAGTGAGTTGAAGAATATTACTATGAATAAAATATAAAATGAAGTTAAAATCTTTGGTTAACACTTCCACTGCTTTGGACATATTTATAACTTTCTGAAAGTTACATTGCCTGTTGTTGACATGTATGTAATATAAGGTACCTCCACTTTTTTGCTAAAAAAAGAGCATAGTATGTTGAAAAAAGCCCCAACATGATGAAAACAAATTTTTATTGTCAAGATGTTTGTTATTATGAGACGCCAAAGTATTTTTTTAATTATTTTATTAAATATTTTTAATCCTTAATAGCATATTCAAAATTTTGGTTAAAATTCTTTTCTTGTATTAGCGGTGGGCTAAAGATTACTATGGAAAATTTAGCATATTCTTTGTGGCAAAAAAAAACAAAAAACCACATTGTTTGGAAATTCTTGCAAAAATTAAATAATTGTCAGATTTTAATGAAATTTTTCAGGACTTATTCACAAATGAATGAAATTATTTTTTTAAATAAATTTTTTAGAAAATCTTGATAAAAAAAATTTTTTTTTTTTACATCTGTTACCTCCACTTAATTTAATTATATGAAATTTTGAGAAATTAAATTTTGATTTGCTTATTTTTTTATATTAGTTAAAAGCTGGACTCCTTGGTGAATGTCGATCATCAATTTTCTTTTTCAAACAGTTACTCACTGAAAATCTGTTCCAAATTGTAAAATAAAAAATGCAATAAAACTATGACATTATTAGAAAAGCTTTTAATTGCTTTTATAAATAAAATATATTAAGGTCATTAATATTGTCATAAGAAAAAAATGTTTCCCTGAATAATGAATTTTTACTAGAATTGTTTTCATTTTTTTTTTCATTATTATAATTTATAAAGTTTTAAATTTTAAAAAATTCTTTATTAATTTCTACATTTTAGATGATATTATTAAGTGAAAACTTTATTTACTAATCATAAATGGAAAGACTTAATACAAATCATCATACACCAAGATTTTTAAATTTTTATTTTAGTGTATAAACATGCCCATTTTTATAAGTACAGGTGACCATGCACAGTATTATCAGAAAATATGAGCTATGACTATAGTAAATTTAAAGTCAACCTTCCTAAAATTAGATTACAGAGAATATTTTCCAAAATTTTTAAGATAACTGTGTACTTAAAATTTATATAAAAAAGTGCTCATGTTATTTTCTTAAATTATGTTTTACAGATAAAGTATCAATAGAGAAACATTAAACCTGTGATCAGGCTCTCAACACATCAAAACAACTACTGTTGGGCTAAAAAAAATGTGTTTCTGTAATACTTTAAATTTAAAGTAAATAATTGTTTTAAATCAGTTTTGTAATGCCCATTTGTAGGAGTGACTTTGTAAATCACAGATACAACAATAGTAATACCTTTGAACAATACTCGGTCAGATGCTGTTAATTCCCATATATATATATATATATATATATATACACAGACACACATATATTTTTACTTTACCTGTCACATGATCTACTTATTTCAAGATGAGGTCGACTGCGCTTGCTCTCTGGCAGTCCATATTCAAACCCAAGTGTCAGCAGTGACACTTTATTCCTATATGACAATCAAATTAATTATATTTTAAACCAGCTAATATTCCTCATATAAAGTTTCAGAAAAGTACATTTTGTTTTTGGAAGATTTTTTTTAATATAGAAAATTACATTGTGATGAAAGATGACTTAAAAAAAAAAAAAAAGATGCTAATCAGCTATTTTAGCAAAAAACAAACTCCTTCCTCTCCATTTGAATTAGTTTTTGAAACACAGCAAAGTAATTTGCTTATTGGAAATATTGAATTTAACCTACTAGCTTGAAATTAAAACTAAAATAAAAGCTTCAAGGAAGATTTTTAATTTTTTAAAATTCACTTTAAACCTTAAGTATTGTTTTTTTGTGGAGGTACCTTATATATATATATATATATATATATATATATATATAGTGTGTGTTCAAGATGTACTTATATGAACTGTTCTGTGACATATTGTTATTATAATATACTTGGGGTGTTGTTTACCTTAGTCTGCATTGCAAAGTATTCTATTGAAACAGGATGGCAGTGCTCATGAGAAATTGTTAACTTCTTTATAGTCATTTATTTTTAGTAAATGGCAATCTTCTATTTTTCCCCAATGCTATAACAATGAAGCAGTTAAAATGTTAAGTGAAGAAAAAAATCCTCTCATATTTTCTTTTAAAAAGGTGTAATTTCTTTGGAAATTGTCTATGTAGTAACACCAGAGAAATGTAAAGTTTGTTTTCTATAATGTAAAAATATATACATTTCTTTTTTAATTTGTTTTGTAACTTGAAGCATTTTAAATTTTAAAGACCCTTCAAGATGGCATTTATTTGGCATCCTCCTTAGAAGATCTTTCCCATCAAGCAGATGACCGTTTGGCTAAACTAAGAATTAAAATTAAAGCAAGTATCTTTTTTTTTTTTTTTTAACCCACTTTTCTGCCTTCTTTTTAACATGCTATATTCTTTGCCTCATTTCTTAATGTTCTATATTATTGTTGAATGTTACATAAGTATTGTATGACATCCAGTCAATGTCAATATTCTTTCTATACAAAATCTTTTATATTCTTATTGTATGCATTTTACAAATGATTTTGTATTTTTATGTGACAGGAGCTTGATCAGTTGAGCAAAGAAGAAGCAAGAGAAGCAAACAGACAAATCATTCAGAAGAATGTGAATGAACATCAGCAAAGTTTGTTAATGTAAGTTCAAATAAGACTTACCAAAATTTATTTATACCCTTTTTGTTGGGGGGATAATTTTTTTTTTTAAGTGTTTACCAGCAGAAACTAGAATTTCAAGTGCTTTGAAGAGCCTGTACAAACTAAAGTTTTAAAATGCCAATTTGTTTTTACCCCTTTTTTTTAATCATTTGTATCCAAAAATAGAACAAGAAATATTTTGAAAAGTCCTGCTTGATAGCTGTCATCCATAATTGTCATTTTTCTATAGTAATTTTGAAGTTTCAGTACCTTATAAGAATTTCCCTTAATTTGTACCCTTTAAAGTTCTCATCAGGTAGAATGACTTAGCCATTCTCCTATATATCTTTGCCTTGTATATAAGATATCCTCAGTTACAGCTACAGAATTTTATTGTCTTCTGAAGTCAGAAACCATGTTTATCCTTATCAAATTTTAATTTGGATATCTTGTGCCTCATAACATATTATCAATTCCAGCAATTCAAAACCCAGTAATTTACTTCTTTATTATCATTGTTAATCTTTACATGTCTGTGTGGTTGTTTTTGTCTCTATATTAAAAAGCAAATTTTTACATCTAATGGCCATAGAAAGAACAAGAAAGAAAATTAGCTTTAAGAATGACACAAAAAGAGATGCGAGAAAAATTACAAATGAGAAAATTGGATTGACCCGTAAGAAAATATTTTGTATTATCTGTAATAGTAAACAGCAAAAAAGATAAATGTCTAATTTGACCATAGTACAGTAATTTTTAGTGGTGAATGTAGAACTACATTGAATGGACTTAATGGTTGGGCTAGGGCATGGGTCATATTGATCATATATCCTGAAAACTTGACCAACATTAATTGGTTAATACAAAGTTTATTGTGAAATCATTGACTTACATAATAAAATCTGTGTGCATAATATTAGCAGCCGTTCAAGTATAATGATACAATTTCCCAAGTGAGACAAATGATTGAAATGATGCTAACTATTAAAATGTTTTTGTTAGATTGACTGAGTATTGTTGCTAAATTCTTAGAATTTAGTTTGAAAAAAAAAATCAACACAAGAATTATGTTTCTTAACATGTTCAGCACCAAAAAATATTAAATTATAATTTCATTATTTTATCAATTGAGTTTTTGAAATTTCTGTTTTGTCCTCTACACATTTCTGTGACTAATACCGACTTTCCAGAAATATTATTTAGTCTGGAGATTCTCAATTTTTTATTCTTGGTCCATTCAAGTCAAAGAAAAAAAAAAACATTAGTGCGGAATGTGTTATTACAATCATATCACTTATTGAGCTCTCAAGGAGTAAACTTAATGATTTCAATTTGTACTGTTATTTAATGTGTCTATATGGATTTCTTGTTTTAGCACTGTCAATGCCCTGAGGAAAGCAAAGCTTATAGCTCAAATGACTTTTGACAGAAGGTTAAGAGAAGAATTTTTTTCTGGAAGTAAAGATGTAAGGCAAAGGTTTGTATTATTTGGCTTATCAAGGATTTGATAAATATTTATAGTATTTCTTAATGAATACTGCTAATGTTACTTTGAGAGACTTTGGCAAAGCTTGAAGATATGCTCAGTATGACAGTGAAGAATATTTCTATTTGTTAGATTCAAAGAGAGTCAATATTTTAAAGCAAAATTAAACATTTAATGCTCACAAAGTTTCAGCTATAAATGTATGGAAGATTGAATGTGGATGCAGTGAAGCTGGGAATGATCATTTAGCATTTTTCCCCTTCAAAAGGAAAATAAGATTCTCTATGCTGCTTCCAATTTTTCATACTTTTACAAGAAAACTGATGCACATTCACATGTAAATTCTTCTTAGATAATATTTTTGTTTTAAATAATTTTTTCTTTTAAAGAAATGAAAACATTTAACTTCTGGAATGTAAAAATATATGAAAGAGAAAAATAAATTTGCATATGAATTCAGAGTTTAAGGAAGTTGAAAAAAATACACAAATTTGTATATATCTTTAATTAGGTACCGCCACAAGTTCGCTAAAAAGAGCATAGCATGATGAAAAAGATGCCAAACGTGACGAAAAGAAAATTTTAGCGTCTAAATGTTTGTTATTAAGAGGAAAGATCAAAGTTTACTTTAATTATTTTTTTTAAATTTTTCCTTTTTAGAACATTCTGAATTTTCATTCAAAAATAAAAAATAATGAAACTTTTAGAGACCATTCACAGATGATCGAAATTATTATAAATATGTTTTTCTTTTTTTATTAAAGTCATGGCAGAAATATTTTTTTTATATTTATTACCCCCCCAACTAATTTTATGAAAACTCTAGAAATTCAATTGAGTCCACTTTAGTAATTACAATAGTTAAAAAGCACGAGGCTTTGACGAATGCAAATCATGTTTTTTTTCGTTTTTAATTGGACCCCCCCCCTCCATCTGAAAATCAGCTCTGAATTGTAACACTCAATAAAACAAATATATTATTTAATTTCAAATGCTTTTATTTGTTGTTTTTATGAATATGGACAATGTTTTTTTGAAAGCAAAAGATTTTTTCAATGAAAAATGAATTTTTAATACAATTATTTGTTATTTTTTTAATTATAATAGATTTTTACATTTAAGTTGTTAAAATATAAAATTAGTTACAAGCCGCATCCATTTTCATAAGTGTCCTTATGAGATAGATCTTTTTTTTTAGCGCTTTGTAAATTGTATCATTTTGACTAATCAGAAGACCCACAGTAATTAAGAAATGTAATTTTGTGTTTATAATCGGGCTGTAATAAAGTACGGAAGACCAACCAGAATACAATTAAGTTGTGTTATTTGAGTTAAGCATTGTTCTCCGGTTAAAGCTTTTACTTTTGCGAAACACATGTGGAGAAGTTAATTTGATTTTTCAATTTCAACTGAGAAGGGTACCTACAAGTATCAGTATCATCTTAAGAAATTTACATGATCTTATTTTTAATTTTAATCTCAGTTATGGCATTTTTTCCATAAATGAAATATCAAAATTAATAATAAAATGAATGGAAATACCAATAACATAGTAAAATGTAGTAAATGTACATAAAATTATAGTATTTTATGTACACTTCTGATAAAACTTCATAAGAAAGGTACCTATATATTAATTAGATACCTTATGAAATTTAATCTCATTCTTAACAGTTTTGTTTTAATTTCTTTATATTTTCCATAAAGCATCGTAAAAGTGAAAGCTAAGTACAAAAAAAAAAATTAGTGCTGAAAGTTTTCCTTAAAAAATTTGTTCACTTAAATGTAAATAATTTCACTTTTCTCTTTCTGTAAAAGGAATTATCCTCATGTAATTCGTCAATGTGTCATTCATCACCTGTCAAGTGACGCAAAAGTTTATGACCTGCTTTATTTTCAAACTACATCTTTTCAGCGCAGAAGCTAAGCTAAGTTAAGCTTGGTTCAAAATATTTTAAATAAACATTATTTCTAATTTTCTTAAAATAAGTTTTGAAAAAATGATAATTAATTTTTAAAAGAATTTCAAACTGAGATTTTCATTTTTTTTTTATATAATGGAAAAAAATGGTGCCATGATCAATTATCTGTCAATTTTGCTGACTCAAAAAAAAAAAAAAAAAAAAAGATTTTTAATGAAAATATCGGATGTGCTAGGAGCGATTAAAAAAAAAAAAAAAAAAATACCCCCATATGCTTTGATCTTTCCTCTTAATAATAACAAACATTTAGATGATAAAATTTTGTTTTCGTCAAGTTTGGTGTCTTTCTCATCATGCGATACTTTTTTTTTTTTTTTAGCAATCTCATGGAGGTACCTATCTTTAATTCTCAACTGAATATTCAGAACCTCCAGTCAATGGATAATACAAATAATACATAATTTTTTATCCAAGATAACTATCTTCTCTAAAAACATTTTCTCTGATTGGCAGGAAAATCAACAACAAAGAAATACTGGCCAACACTGCTTCCAGCATTACTGAAAATCTAATGAGTCTAAATCGTATGATGTCTAATCAGGTGAAACAAAGCGATGTCACTGTTAACACTTTGGGTAAGTGAAGTGTTAGTTTCATAAATACAGTCTCATAATTTAAATGGTAGCAAAAGCCTATGAAGTAGACTATAAAATTAATCATTTTTTATAGTTCACATTTTGTTATTTACCACAAATGAGCAGCCTACAGTTTATAAGATGTTATCACCAAATATATCTGACAGGTTGTACTCCATAGATATACACAATGCACTCACAAAATAGAAAAACTTGCAATAAATACGAAAATAGCAATTTAATAAACCTTTAAATCTCAGTGATATATTTTTTTTTACTTTTGCTAAAACTAGTATAAACTTCTCAGATTTAACACACACTCTTATTTATTTTAATAAAAAGTTACCAAAATTTAGGTTTATCTTTATAAGTGTAACGATAATAAAATGCTGTAGAAGTGCAATTTGAAGAGGTTGTCTTCTTGTATATTTATAAGGGTGACTGCTGAAAGTTTTTGGCTTGACTGACTTTCCAAAATTTAACTAAATAATCAAACATGAGAATTGATTTTGGAATCACTGCTAAGTTGGGCCAAGAACCTTACAACACTTCCTAGAACTTTTGTTCTTAAATATGAACATTTTTTTTAATTTTTCAGCTTCCTCTTCTAAAACAATGACTGAAACACATGAAGAATTCAAGAGTATGTCTGGACACATTTACACTTCAAAGAAATTGCTCACAAAGTACAATCGTCGGGAATTAACTGACAGACTGTTGATCATTTTAGCATTAATTTTCTTCTTTTCTACTGTTGTATACATTGTTAAAAAAAGGGTTTGGTCATAATAAAAACAAAAGATTTAACTTTTCGAAATGATTTTTTCTGCACTTATTTATTTGTATATATATTTTTTCTTCACAAAAATGATTTTATGAGATGAAATAATGAATGATATCAAAAAAAAAAAAAATTTCTTTCTACATTTCTCCACATTGGGAAATAACAACAGGTAATTTTGGTTTGTTGTTGGGACCTGTTGGGACATTTTCAATCTTTCGCAGAACAAGGAGACCCTCTGTCACTCGACCTGTTGTAAAAAGATGTTCAACATGAGAGCAAGTTTTCTGCAACACTCAAAAATAATCATTAAATTTACATATTTTAAATGTAATTTTGATAAGCATATGGAAGAGATACAGACATTAATTTCCAAATATTTTACTCTATAGAGAGAGTGGGGGTGATAGTTTACAATTATTGGACAAATTGTAAAAGAGTAAGAACAATTTGATTTTCTTTAATCTAACAACCACTAAACCATTGCTCCAAAGTTGATTAAAGAGATTTTTCAAGTTTCCAACAGAACTTTCAATTGAACAAGAGGAGTACATATTAATAAAAGAAAGTATTGGAGGAGGGGGGCTAAATCTACACACAAACCAGTGGAACTAGGAGAAAGCTTAAAAATGTGAAGTAATAATGAAGGCTGAGGATGTGAAGTTGAAAGGCAGAAAAAGTGATTAACACATTACGGAAGTAGAAAAAACGTATCTGAAAAATAAATGCTTGATTCGTGTCAATCTGCTTTAATGTTTTTTTGTTTTGTTTCTTTTTTACTAGTTTATAATAATTCTCACAAAATATGTAAATGATGAATTTTACTTACCAAACACAACATGTTTACCATCTAAAAAGTCACATTTGGCACAAGTAATGAAGAATTGACAACCATTAGTGTCTTTACCACTGTTAGCCTAGAAAAAAAAACATTTAAATTTAAGTTTCATTTTTCTGAGGTCACTTTTATTCTTTTAAAAGAAATTTGATTTGAAAATTTCTACAATAAACATAGATTCATTTACCATAGACAACATGCCAGGACCTGTATGCTTCACTGTAAAGTTCTCATCAGCAAATATGCTTCCAAATATACTCATTACTCCAGTGCCATCTCCCTAGATAAAGTCAAGGAAAAGAAATCAATTAAATCTAAAAGAAAAATACTTGCCTCAGGACAAAAAAAGGTTGTTTTTGGTCATTTTTGAAGACACATAATAGAAAATAGTCCTTATAATATTAGTTTTTTTTTTTTTTTAAATTCTGTCCATTACAGACATTTGCAGCTGAACTCCTTTTAACATTTGAGGATTACTACAAGCAAATCAAGAGGATGCACTTTGCCCAAAGCTGATGTAGTTTTAATGATTACATATAGAATACAAGAAAAATTTATTCAAAACATTCTAATTTTTATTGTTTTGCTCATATTTCATTAAAATTTTCCAGATGTAAATTATGAAGGATTTAACTTTATTTCATTTTTGTAATCTAACATCAGACATTTAAAATAGTTTCTTGGTAACAAAATTGTTGAATCTAGTCAATAATATCCAACAAGAATTCTGACATGACTTAATACAAAAAAAAAAAAAAAAAAAAAAAAAAATTGTGTAAACTTTCACTTTTTTAAAAAATCTAAAACATTGAAGCTGTAAAAACACATTTGATTAAAACAATCTCCTATACACCTGAATAAATTATTATTTTACATGTTAATATGGACTGCAATATTCAATAATATTCATCAGTCCATTGATTTTGTTCATTTTTCTACTCTCCCAACTTTCACATTACTTTTTAATACCTAGAGATTTTTGTTTGAATATTGTTTTCCATTACCTTTTGTCACTTTTAGTCCACAAGTTTTCTATTGGATTAATACCTGGAGAGGCTGGTGGGTGTCATTCCATTAATTTGATTTTTTAAAAATCTTTAGTTATATGGTCAATTGTTAGCTGTGCAGAATGTGCAGTAACATTGTTTTGTATGAATATAATGATCTCAGTTGTGGTCTGTGCCAATCAAAAAATATCTTGTCCAACTATTTGAAATAAAACTTAATTTATTTTGACACTATAATCAATTTTGAAGGAACCTATTATTTTATTAACTTCACTACTATCCTAAAACATTACATCATCTCCTCCTTCCCTTGCTGTATTCTATGTTGTTTGACTATCCAATCAGATCCATCCAATGTAGCTCTAAATTAATCACTAAAAAAGAAATTCTGTTGAGAAATCAGTTTTCATGTAATTCTTTTTACAATATACATTTCTATTTGTAATATTTACTTAAGGTGGTAATTTGTTGGCTTTCATGCTTTTAGCCAATGTTCTTCGTCTTTTCTGTTTATATTTGTAGTGTCAGCTTCTAATATTTCTTTCATCAATGAGCTTTTTTAACTTATTTTTTCTGAAAACTTTTTTCCACATCTTTAAAGCTGCCTTTTTTATTCTTCTTAGAAATATTTCATTTGATTTCTTATTTTCTTTCATCTCTGTTCCCATCACTTGACAATATTTTATTTCTTTTTTTATGACCATTTGCAATCTTTATATATTTGTAAATAAAAAAAATATCAATATCAACTATAATATTATATATATTTATTTTAAATATGATGAACACTTCAGTTGAATAATAAACTCTTACACCATCAAATATCCTTAGTTTTATCAAATTCTGTTGGCTAATATCAACTGTATTGTGAAAACAATGACTTGCATAATAAAATCTATATAAAGTTAAACAATATCTACTTTAAATTTGTAGCATTAAGAGAAGTAATATTTTTTTATTCCTACATAGCTTGTAAAAGTATTAAATCAATATCTGTCTATATTTCTGAGATGAGGTATTATGTACATTATTCAGACTACTGTCCTCATCTTATTACAATGTTTCAGCTGTTGTATGCACCATTCTGGTTGGAATGTCAAAATGAACCCTATATTTCATAGACTGTTCAAGTTCAAGTTCCACATGTTTAATGGATGTCAGTTATCTCCTGTTAATTTCCCTCTGAAAGTTCTCCACTGACTTAACCAGGTATTGAACTCCCACTCTTTGGATCTAACTAACACCTTTATCCACTGTGCCATGTGTCCTTGAGGACACCTGTGTATGAATTTCTGGGTATTATAAACCTAATGTCATCAGCAATCGTTTTTTACCAGTGCTCATATTACAATTTTTGTTGTTGTTATCGCTTTTCTCTGGCACTCCTTATTACTGGTTCCTATATTGTATTCATTTCTATGCTTGGTCAGCTCAGGAGATTTTTGTGGCCTAGCATATGTGCTGATTCCTTGAAGTTTTGAATTTTCCAATGGTGTTCTTTATCTATGATCTCAACATGACCCCACAGAGGGCGGTGATCTCCCTTCTCTCTCCATATGTGGCCAGCCACGCCTGATTTTTCCACTTCGTGTTACAGCTTTCTGGTGTTCTTGAAGCCTTAAAAGGGTGTCCTGTCTCCCCATTATATTTCTTTCTGCAGCTGCACAGGATAGCGTACACACAGTCTTTAGTCATGTTCCCCTCTATGGGGGGGGTCTTACTTGGGAGAGATATTTGCAAAGTGTCGTCAAGCTTTCGAAGGTTTTCCTGATGTTATATGGACCGCAGATCCTTTGTATTTTCTCTGATAACCCCTTCACATAAGGCAAACAGAATGTTTTCCGAGTGTTGTTTTCCTCCTCTTGCAACTGCCTATCCCAGTTTTTTGGGGCTGCTGCAAAGTACCCAGGGTAGTTGTTACGTTGTAGGGTACTATTTATACTGACCAATTCTTCATCTAATGTCTCTGGCTCGCCACTTATGACTTTTGCTCAGTGTTGTAAGCAGCAGACGATCCCTTTCTTTATGCTGTATAGATGTGGGAGTTGAAATTTAGGCACTGTCCAGTGAATGTCGGTTTACAGTATACGGATATCTTGAACCTATGCTCTGTTCGAGATATTAGAACATCCAGGAATGGGAGTGTGTTGTTACTCTCTTTCTCCATTGTATCAAAGGTCTTATTGAGTCCACATGGTCCAGTAGAACCTAAACATCTTCCTGGTGTGGCCAGATTATGAAGGTGCCATCTATGTACCTTAACCATGTAGTTGGCTTTAGAGATATAGATTCTAATGCCATTTCCTCAAAGTATTCCATGTATATATTTGCCATTGCTAAGCCCTCATCCTGCCGATATATGTGTGATCTCATTCCAAAGTGTGTTGTTTGTGTAGAGAATGTCAACATCTCCATTAAATTATCTATTGGAATATTGGTCCATTCTTCTAGGAAATGAGTCAGAGGCCAATCTGTCTCTGACTACTGAGAGTGAGTACCTTGGTGAACAAACTCACCACGTCCAAGTTGACCATCTGGTTGGATAGGATGGGAGCATATTTGATTATTCCCACAAAGTGGGCGAAGTTTCAGACATATGAAGGACACTTTCCAATCAATGCGTCAATTATATCTACAAGGAAGCAACTCAGAGGGTGGCACACAGAGCCTTGGCAACTAACAATCGGCCTGAGCGGAATAAAGTCTTTGTGAATCTTAGGGAGGTATACGTGAGGTAGCTTGGTGTAACACTGTGATAACTGCCTATACATCATGCATGAAGTTATCCTTGTTCTTGATTAGTATCTGTGACAGTTTGAATTCCGTTTTCATTGTAGGATCCTTTTTTTACTTTGCTGTAGCTACCATTGCTAATGAGGTCTTCCAGCTTTCTTGTATAATCTGATTTGTCCATCACTACAGTTGCATTGCCTTTTTTAGCCCGTAGTATGATGATGTTTTTGTTCCTCTGTAGGGATCTGATCACCAACCTCTCAAGTTTTGTTATGTTAGACTTGGGCGGGTTGGCCTTCTCCAAGGTTTGTCTCACCTTCCATCTCAGCTCATCTGCCTGAGCCTGAGGGATGCTCAAGGCCACCTCCTTGACTGGCAATGATGTCCAAGTATGGCACTCACCTGATGGTTGTGTCAAAGTTGAGACCCTTATTCAATACGGACTCTTCAGAGGCACTCAGCTGATATTGGCTGATGTTGACTACTGATTTCACTGGTGGGTGATGGACCTTGTGTGTCACCTTCTGATCTTTCGATCTATTTAATTTTTGTACTTGGTGAGCCTTGACTACATTGAATTCATGTCTGAAGGATTTATCCAGGTCATTTTGGATCCTTCTCTGATCTGCTTCATTAGTGATTCTGTTGGAGAAATCCTTGAGCCTCTGGGAGATATGAGCTTGTTGACTCTGTTTTATCCGATGATTGTACTGGATTCTCTCTTGGACAAGGGTGTTTCCCGCTTTTTCTGTGACCAGAGGAGCTCTCCTAGAATTGACGGGAAGTCTTGGTGCCAAACCTGAAGGGATGAGATGTAGGTCTCTGCATCCGTGTATGTCAGATGGTTCGATATTCATGCCAGTTTCTGGTAGGATTTTTCAATTTGTCTCCATATTTTTGGTATATCAGGTCTGTACCGATCCTTCAGTATCTGTCTATATTTCTGAGATGAGGTATTATGTAGATTATTTACATTATTTGGACTATTGTCCTCATCTTTGTTGCCATATTTATTTCAACCTTTCGGCCTTTGTACGCTCCGGCCTTCTTCAGGTGGTTAGAATGTTGAATATTCACCAGACTGTACCTGAATTTCAACTCTTACCATCCATACAGCATAAAGAAGAGGGACAATGCGCTGCTTACAACACTGAGCAAAAGTCGTAAGTGGCGACCCAGAGACATTACATAAAGAATTGGTCAGTATAAGTAGTACCCTATAATGTAACAACTACCCAGAGTACATGGCAGCAGCCCCAAAAACTGGGATAGGCGGGTACATGAGGAGGAAAAAAAACTCAGAAAATGGTCTGCCTGCCATATGTGAAGGGATTATCAGAGAAAATACAAAGGATCTGTGGTCCATATAACATCAAAAGCTTGACGACACTTTGTAGATATCTCTCCTGAGTACGTGTGTATGCTATCCCATGCAGCTGCAGAAAGAAATATAAAGGGGAGACAGGCCACCCCCTTAAGGTAAGGCTTCAAGAACACCAGAAAGCTGTAACACGAGGGGAAGTGGAAAAATCACGCGTGGCTGACCACATATGGAGAGAGAAGGGAGATCACCGCCCTCTGTGGGATCAGGTTGAGATCAAGGACAAAGAACACCATTGGAAAATTCCTAAACTTAAGGAATCGGCACATATGCTAGGCCCCAAAAATCTCCTGAGACGACCAAGCATAGAAATGAATACAATATGGGAACCAGTAATGAGGAGTGCCAGAGAAAAGCAATAACAACAACAAAAATTGCAATATGAGCTCTGGTATAAACATAAATGATAACAGCAAAAATTGCAATATGAGCACTGGTAAAAAACGGTTGCTGAAGACAGATTTATAATACCCAGAAATGCCTTTATCCACACAGTGGATAAAGGCATTAATTAAATCCTAAGAGAGTGAGTTCAATACCTGGTTAAGTCAGTGGAGAACTTTCAGAGGGAAATTAACAGGAGATAACTGACATCCATCATGGAACTAGAACAGTCTACCCCAGTGAGTGAAATAAAGGGTTTAGTTTGACATTCCAACCACCTGAAGAAGGCCGGAGCGTACAACGGCTGAAACGTAATAAATATGGTGACAAGGATGAGGACAATAGTCGGAATAATGTAAATAATATTAAATCAATGTTCAGTATTGTAATTTTAAACATTATAGGTGGTACAAAACTTCAATAATCCTTTTAAAAAAAAAAAAAAAAAAAGAAGAGAGAGAAAACAGACATTTTAAAATTATATAAAATATACAATTGTACCCTTAGTTGCATTGAAACAATACTTAAAAGATATGGTGCTGATTTGACTTTGAATTATACGAAACGGACATTTTTATTTTGTCTTTCAAAAATTAATTTTTACATACAGAAAATTATAAAAATTTAAAAAAGAGAATTTGACTGAACACTATTTACATTATTGAAAACTTTTACCGAAAAAAGGAAATTCTTATTAATGACAAAACAAAAAGAAAATATATAATTTGTCATAAGACTGAAATGAAAAAGGTAACATAACTTACATTTACAAAATCTCCTCCTTGCACCATGAAGTCTTTTATCACTCTAAAAAGATTAAAAAGAAGTTGATCACATCAAGTAAGACTAATCAATATTCATTAATAATCACTATATTAAAAAAATGTCTTTCTTTTAATTTTTTTATAAAGTGATAACAGTTTATTATACAGTCTTTCAAATAAAAATTCCTTTACTAACCTGTGGAATGTGGATCCTTTGTAACCAATGGGCACTCCATCTTTCCTATATTCTCCAGTACAAAACTGCCTGTAATAAACGAAGCGACATAGTAGAATTTTCAACATTAAACTGATGCAGATTCCTTTAAAAATTCTGATACACTATGAATCTAAGTTATAAAAAAAATTAAAAAAAAAAAATTCCGTATATTACACTATTAACAGAAAACAAAAAACTTAAGGAATGGTGTCAAAAAGTTTAGATAAGCATTTTTGATCTTAAAAATAGCCAATATCTTAACTTCCAGATATTTAGGTCAGTTTTTTAAAGACAGGAAAGAATATTGACTTTCTCTACTTCTTTGTAGCATTAGCCTTTTTACAATGTTTCTATCCTACTTCAAAAAAAAAAAAAAAAAAAAAAACTTTCTTGTTATTTTCATAGAAAAAATCTGATTGATTTACAGATAATGCCCTCCCCTACACCAGGTAGAAATTAAAAAGCTATTAATTCCAAAATAAAGCCAATTATAAGCATTTACTTGGAACTCAATATACATCACAAATATATGCTGGGTGGGTCATCAGTAATGTTAATACTGATAAAATACAGTCAAGATTTCTTAACAAAAAAAACACAAGATGCTGTGTGTATCTCACTCAGCTTGTGTGGCAGCACATTGGTTCCAAATTACAAACAGATTTTGACTGTAATTTTTGAGACTAAAGAAAGTGTTGGGTACCTCATATATGCTGTGTTATATGGGGCTTACAGTCATTGAACATGAATGGCTTTTGCTGTATTATATGGCTTGAAAAAAAATGGTATATATATATATATATATATATATATATATATATATATATATATATATATATACACACATACACACACAGTGCTAATTGGGAAAAAAAATTGTGTGACGTGTTTTATCCTTTAGGACTTCACTGGACTAAAGTATTGTTTATGTTGATGGAATGATATATATGTGTAGGAAAAGGTGGGGGCAATATAAAAATGCAAATGTTGCTTATAATTATGCACAGACAGGAAATGTTGGAATGCTGAAATTTTAAAGTTTTACATTTTTTTTTCTCTTTTAGATGTGTCTGGGTATGTAGTCAATCCAATTTCATTCAGTTTTCTTAAATGGTTTTTTTTTGGTATTTTTTAAAATCACTTATTATTAAGTATCGCACATTATAATAATAGAAGATCTGCCAAGAAAGGTGAAATGTTGTAAGAAACTGAACACAAATTTACTGTAGATGACGTAGTGGTCAAAACACTTTTTATACACTGAGTAAATTGCTTTCTATTAATAAAGATGCATTTTCTTTTAATCCAAATTATAGTCAAACTCATTACGGTGAATAACAGTGTGTTTTTGTAGTGGATCTATTTTGGGTTCCTATAATTTTTTTATTTAAATTTCTAGAGGTTTCTCCTATGTATTCATTGTAAATTCTTCCTTCAGGTTTCAGCTTATTATTTTGATTTGTATTAAGTCTCTTATTGTTTTGGAAGTAGTTGTAACAAATTTTAAAATGAAACTTAGATAAATTATTTTCAATTGTAGTTGTGATAGAGTTGATAAGTAGAATAATATCTTAATTTGTTGGATTTGCCTGAATGATTCATTTGTCTATTTTGAAATATTTTACAAGCTTTGTTTTGCATTGAATATAAAATAATTAGGATATTGGAGGAGCTTAAAAGTATTTTCAATGTATTTCTTCTCAGAATGTAGATTCTGGGAACTACAAATTCTGAGTGCTCTTAAATAAAGCCCAATAAGTACTCTGGATTTTATTTTGTTGTTATGGTGAGAATAAAAATCATGTGATCATTGATTTGTGATAGTTTTAGGTTATTATCAGTATGGTGTAACATAATAGGTAATGTGTTATTTGTTTCTGTTTTGTAAGTAAATTCTATTGTATGTTTGAATTTATTTAGTTTATCTACAAGGTCAGGTAATGTAGTTTTGTTGGGTTATATTAATAGAGCGCCATCAATATATCTATATAATAAATGTGAATATCAGTGTGTCACACTTTTTCAATTAAAAGAACAATTCTCTAACTTTCAATAGCTCATGTTACAGAAATTTTGGATTTCCATTTTTATTACTGCGATCATTTTCAGTGATTTTTTTTCATAATTTTTTGCGACAATCTTTTTGCACCATAATTTTAATAATTTTGAAATAAATTTGGGAATAACTGAAATTGTGAAATCCAGTGAAAGTCACCCATGAAATAAAAATAATTGTTTGTATGGAAAGTAAGGACCTACATACATCAAATTATCTTTAACCTTTCAAAAGGTAAGCTTGAGTGTTAATACAATACTTAAATGCAATGATCAAATTTGAGTTATTCTGTAGTTTATTGTTGCTTATTGCATATGGCAGCAGTATGCCTCACAAAAAGAAATCTCCGCCAACAGAGGACCAGATTGCAATCAAAAGAACCAAGGCTACAGTGAGGTAAAGAAAGACCCCTGCAAATGAACCCCCAGATCAAACGACAGCCAGGAGAGCTTCCAATGCTGAGAATATACAGAGACTTTCAAACTCCTGAACAAGCTGAAGGCCCAATCAAGAGCCCTTGGCAGGAGCTAGCTTAAATACCACCCTATTGGACGGCTTTTAAGCTAGTCAGAAATATGTTGTTTACCTAAACTACTCAGGAAAGGACCAGATTCAAGAAAATCTTAGAAAAGACAAACTAAAACCCCACTCAGAGGTGAACCCATTGGTAATTGTTTTTCATTTCAATAATTTGCCTAACATATAACAAATATATAAAAATTTATATATTACATTTTCCCATACAGTACTAATATAACATTTATCTTGAGCCTTAATATACTAATCACATCTCTCACAAAACTCGTATAATATAACATTTCCGAATCAGGTTCAGAAGCAGCATACTCCATTTATTCTAGTAATGCATTATTTATTAGTAGAGAAAAAAAAGAAATTTTCTTGTGCAGTGTTGTCTTACTAATTCCTTGAAAAATATTAATTCAAATGAAAAATTACTTGCAATCCTTGGAGAAAAATCATGGCACAATATATTTAAATAAGTATAATTATCAGTTTCATCTCACATCAACCCAATATTTCAGTCTTAGATTGAAGTTTAATTAAATAGACTGATATTGGCTTTACAAAGAAACAATGTGCTTTTCTCAGTTTTCAAGTTTAATGAACTCACCTAAAATTTTCTGCTGTTCTAGGAACAGCATCTGCAAACAATTCAAATTTGATACGTCCAACTTCCTGAAAACATACCAATAGTGAAATATGAATATTTTTAGGCAGAAAATGTTAATAATTAGAAGTTTTAGAAATATAATGTATTTTGTAAAAACTTAAGTCTGTGATAATTTTATTAAACTTTACAGAGATACTAACTATAATGAAAATTTTTCCTACATGTTTATATTGCAGAGAAGTCAATAGATAGAAACAAATTTTACTAAATAAGTTTCCTTATTTGATATTTATAAAAAACAAATCAATATTTCTGTGTGGAAACAGTTCAGCTAAACTTTATGTATCATTTATTTACAGTTATTTTTCTAGTACAATGTTCTAAATGATTTTTAAAAAAATTTTAAATTTAGGAAAAAAAAAAAAAAAAAAAGAATCTATGTAATTTTTCTTTTAGTGGAAAAATGGTTTCATTTACTGACAGTAAATATATGCAGTATATTTTTGAAAAATAAATCAGTTAATTTCAACCAAGCTACAAATCTCTTTGCCTATTGTCAAGAAAACCAGGTTTACATTTAAAAGTGAACTTCATGTTTGGAAAAATTTAATGATAATGACTATTATAACCTATTAACTATCAGTAGTTGTGAAAATTTCATGGTTTTCCAATTTAAATTTTCTGATGAATCATAATTCTTAATTTAATAACTGATTAAACTTCTTGCAAGTTGCATCACTATAAAATACCTTTAGAAATTCTATTGTATCGTTAAATATTTGAGAAACGAAATATTGCAATAACAATCATAAGTGAATCACTGAATACAGGCCATTGCAGTAAAGATTAAAAACTGACAAGGTTTTTCATTTTACTGAAGCAGATAAATGCATTAGAGCATCTTTAAAATAATAATAAAGTTGAGACTAACAGTATTTTGATAAATGCCTATTTCACAGGTTTTAAGTTTTCATGAATTCCTGTTGATATAATTTTATCTTAAAATCTGACGAGGTGATGATTCAAGTGTGTGTACTGAGGGGAAGGGGGAGAAAACTATAAAAGCAACCCATGATGTTAAAGAGAAGGAAGGAAAACTAATGGTAGGATTTGCTACCAGAAGCATGAACCTACAAGAGCAACATAAACAGAGGCATTCACATGAGGAATAAGCAAAAGAATAAAAGGACTAGATTCAATAGCTTTGAGGTGTATATCAGGGAGTGTCTAAAGTGGTGAATTATATCTAGGAGAAACACAAGTGAACTGATAGAAAAAAATCTTGGTTGGCTGTGTAAGTTGACATTGTTAACTCCCTTAGTTGGCAATTCAAAATATAAGGTAAAAAAAAAAAAAAAAACGCTTCAACCTTGCTTTTAGTAAGTAAGTATCTCATAATTACAAAAAATAACTATTATAAACTCCCATGGAGGGATTGATGAGTTAAATGTACCCACTTGTCAAAGTAACCTACCTAATTAGGTTGTGTAAAAAGTCAGAAAGAGTCTGAGTGATGATGAATGAAATTACGTATTGATTGACAACATCCAGAAATCACTACAAAAAACAAAGTTACCAATGAATGAATGTCAGGATCAAATTGACAAAAAAGAAAAAAAATCCTTATCAGAAATATGGAAGATCATTGTTTTCAGAATTTGGATTAGTTTTTTTTTTTTTTAAAACTAAAAAATTCTAAATGATTTTTTTTCATCCTAGTGACTTAAAAACGTAGAGCATACCATTGAGAAAGACACCCTTGGATTAAAGTAGTTTGCTAAAACCACAACAAATACATCCAAATTCAGAGTCACAAATACCCTGGTGCCATTGTAGCATTCTACATTTGGTGGACCATGGGTATATCAGTCTACATTACAATGTGAGATGGAGTAATATTAAAAAACAGAATCTTTTTAGCTGATAATTTTTCTCTCAAGCTGAAGATATACCAGCACCAGAGTGTAAAGGAGATACCGAGAGATAGCATCATTCGCCCGCTGTGAAAGGAATTTGTGTGGCATCGTGCATTGTTTGTAGCCATAAACGGAGTTGATTTCAGTGTGATTCGAACCTGAACCTCGCATTAACCAGTTGCGATTGATTTATCAAAGTAAAAGAATGATCAATATCGACACCAGCGTTTTGGAGAAAGGCATTCTTAATGGCGTTTTTGAAAGGACAGTGGGCAAGAAAAAACTGAGGAGATGAGAGACCGGGTTTCTTTCCGTTTTGTATTTTAGTTCACTTTCTTTTTATCTTAGAGAGAAAGATTCTAGCGTATTCGAAAAACGTGAAAGTAAAAACCAATCCAGAATTTAAGTAGCTTTAATGACCATGAAAGCAGATCCCTTTGAAGAAATGTTTCATACAAACAAAAGACATAACAACATCTTTGTAATTTGCGATATTGGTTAAAAAAAAAAAAAACAACAACAACAACAATGTGTGAATATCACAAAAAAAATTCCTCCTCTATTATTATATAATTTGCTAAAAAAACTGTTAGTGTTAATAATGCTTTGCTTGGCCTGGTACTGAAATGTTCAGAAAAGCAATTTGAGTTTGACCCGAGTTTTACTTTTTTTGTCTGATATTCATATCCAATTAAAACTGGTTACATTATTTTTGTATGTCATTTTTTAACACGTTCATTCCTAAATCCTACATAAATATTTTATCTCGTCATAGTGTATTTAAAATTGACTCAGGTTGTTGATTATTGTCGCTGCTTGCGTGTTTTTCGTTTGACTTTTTTGCATACGTTTGGTTTCAAAATGACATCTCCATGTTGGGTGTTCACATGATGTTCCACAATTGTGACGGGAACCTAAAATTAATATTTAATTTAAGTGAAGGCCCAGTTAGATTAACCGTGAATTCCCTAACGAAATTCGGCAGGAAGTTTCAACAATCTCAAAAAAATATAGTATGGTACGATCATAAAACAACTTACGAAATGAAAAATATGTACTTCATTCTCATGCGTACAATCACACAAGAGCTGATAAGATTATTATGTAAACTTAGTATCACTTAAAACGTAATCATTGATGTGAAAACGACTTACTGTGGTGCCAATTGTAATATCAAAGAAAACAATCGGATTGTTTGGATTCGTAACTTTGTCGCCTGCCGCCATATTTTCCAACCGGTGTGAAGTCAAGGGAGATAACTAAGAAGTAAAAATTGTAATTTATTGAAATTGAAAGTTTTAGACATACAAGCGATTTTTAAAAGAGGAATTAATCTAATTTTGGGGTGTTCTAATATAACAGTTAACTTTGAAATCATCAAATAAGTTTTCGATACTGCTTTACTGGAAGAATTGCTTAAAAATTGGTTAATTTCTTTCTTGTACCTTGAATTTTATTTTATGTTTGAATAAAAGAACTGGCTGAACAATGGTCAGATGCTGCAGATGAAATAAGTAAAAACTATAAAAATTAGAAAATATTCATCAGAGTGAGAAGATATTAAAAAAAATTATAATGGTTTAAATCTTATTTGTGAAAACTACTTTCTCGAACTTAAAATATATTTTCTTGGAAAATGAACAATACCTGAATCTAAGGAAGCTCTCTTTTCAAATTCAGTTGCATGAAATTGTAATGGCCACCACGTGCGGGATTCAATTGTGGCGGCACTACGATTTATATTGACGATATTTCCAACGTACACGATTCAAGTAAATAACAATAACTCCAAATTGTTAATCAAATATATATTGAAATAACATACAAGAACAAACATGTAATAAAATTGTGTTCAAGGTATAGATTAAGGGAAAAAGGTTGTTCCCCTTTAACTGTAGAATGATTTGTAATTAATTGTTCGCAGAAAGTTCTCATGAGTGAAAAATGTTCAGAAATCAATATTAGAGCAAGTATGCATGTTAAGAATAAATAACACAAGAATACAATTAATTAAAAATGTGTTATAGAATGGTTTGGATCAACAGAGTTCTGGTTGATTGAATTTGGTAAAGTCACAGAGAGAAATGTAAGTTTATATTACGAAATTCTGTGTGTGCGTTTGAAATGCGACGAGTAAGATCGTGGATTTGTGCTGACGACTGAGATCTTACTGACGACTTGTGAAAAGTCTCCCCTTTTAAGAAACAAGGGTAGGCTCCCACGGAAACGCGGGGAAACTTAATCCTGCATTAAAAATACGCGATTGGTTAAAAATTAACCAATCACTACACTCGTACTAACAGAACAGGCAAGCAAACTCAAAACCGAAGGATTCAAAGAAACGACTGCGATGGCTAAATTGTCTTATATAAAAGTAGTAGTGATTTATTAGCCAATCATAGGCGAATAAAATGTGGGCGTGGAAAAACATAGCAACTCCTACAAAATAATAAGCAGTCATTTTTTTCTTTTTAAAGTAATTATCATTGATTACATGACAAGAATCTAGTATATTTTAAAACAATTGAAAGTGTTAATGCAAAATACATTAAACAGATTCAGACTAAAATAAAAAACAATTTATGAATAAAAAATATAGTATAAAATATTTCCTTTAATTTTGTCTGGAGTTCATTTTTTTTAGTATTTATAAAAAATATACGTAAAATAAAGATGGAAAAAAGGAGAAGAGATTAAATTTGCTAATTAATCTAATTTTTTTTTAAAAATAAAAATGAAAAAGCAAATAACCTTTTTAAAAAATTTGACATTGCATTTTTTAAAACTTGTAGAAGCCCGTTTTATTCTTATTCCTTTTGAAACATCGGGGTTACTATTTGTAGAAGACTGTTAGTTGATATGACCTCTCAATTTATATGTAACACAAAATACCACAAAATATGAAACAACAAGAATTAACACAAAACTGTTTTATAACAACAACATTTATATTTGTATAATGATGTACACAAGCATTTTACTAATGAAATTGAAATATTTTTATCTGAGCTCACAAAAGTTGAATGAACTTGCCGCTCAAAATGTTCACTGTTAGAGAGCTAAAAGAATTATAAAGCTAAGAATATGTTGAGTAAACTTTTAGCTTTAGGAGAGTTGAAGGAGTGAGTGTTCCATAATGTTTGTAATTAAGTTTGGAAAGTTTCGTACATACGTGTATGTGTGCGTATGTAAATATGTTTTCAGCATCTATCCGAACTGGGATCGGAACATAGTTTCCTTTAAGGCTACATTTTTGTAGGTGAATGAAATCAAGTTAGAGAGAGAGAATTAACTTGTTTTAATTAATAATTAATTTAATCACGGCTCGAAAAAGGCATTGACATATTTTGGCGGAATTATTTTTTGTCAGGTCAAGAACTAGGTCAATGTTATTTGGACATGATTTAGATATTAAGTGACCAATCAGAAGTTGAGATTTCCTGAAAATATGTATGAAGCTTGATGAGCTCTGTGATCCGCTTTTTGCACAGGAATTGACATTGATATTTGGGCATGATTTAAATATTAAGTGACCAATCAGAAGTTGATATTTTCTGAAAATATATATGAAGCTCTGTGATCCACTTTTTGCACAAAAATTGAGATTAGTAAAAAAGTGGTAACAGGATGCTAAAAACTTACTTTAAATATAAGTTAGCAAAAAATAATTAATAACACTGTTTGTGATGAGATTCATACTAAAAATTATTTTTATGGCTATTAAACAATCATTTATTGGCTTCATGCTACCAAAGATCTTAATTATCCCATTCAAATAGTACTGAATATTGAAGCATTTTTGAACGATGGACAGTGGACACTAGTTTCTTTTATGTATCAGAATAAAATAGGAAAAAATGTCAGTGTTATAAATTTTACTGACTACAACAATAAATACCTAAAGAAAATCCTGACGAGTATACTAGTCCAAATAAAAATGTCTGTTATAATGATAATTCACCATCTCAAAAAATTCTTGTATAAATTTATGCTTGCTTATTTATAGCCTGATATGAATAACCAATCCAAACTTAAAACATCTGGAGAAGAAGTAATGAACCAAGAAATGCTGATAAGAGTAATAACTGGTGAGTTAACTGTAAGTTAAGTATTGCAATACAAAAGTCAACCTTAGAAGTACAAGAATAGTTGATATATAAAATAAAACTTGAGAATAGAAATATAGGAGTAATCTTATAAGAAATTTTTTGTCTACAGTTAGAGGAAATTAACTTAAGAGAAAAAATTCATTGTGCAGAATATTCTCAACTCTCTCTCAGGGTATACTAATAGCATTGGCTAATTGATTTATAATCATTCCCCTGTCATCCATCACCTTATAGTGAACATGATCAATGTTTTCCTTGATGGTAACAGTTGCAGGATATTCAGACCTTGGGTCATCTTAAAGACATTCCCTTCTTCTAAATTCAGCTGCCCAACTTTGCATTATTGATAAAGCTGGAGCGTCATCCCTTAGAGTAGCAATCATGTCAGCATGAATGTCTCTGCGGGCTAAATCCATTTTCTGCAGGTAACACGACAATGTTTTTCAAGAGAAGTCGCTAGTTGTTACATGTAAAGTCTTCTTTGAAGAGTCAGATGTCAGTTTATTTGGAAACAAATAATGTGTTTTTTAATAAGAACAGTTGAAATTAATACATGCAAGATTTCACAGCTCTAACATCATTCCTTCATAGTCAGCCTGATGAAATAGTCCATACATACCTTTTCACCCCTCCGGAATAATACACTCTACCACAATATTACCTATTAACCAATCAACACCCTAGTTCCAGTGAACTAGGCTTTTCATTGGCTCAAACTGTAGCAAATTCACGCAAAATATCTTTTCGTGCCTAGCCGTTTGGAGCCGATTCCTACTTCCAGAACAAAATAAAAAGGAAGCGTTCAGATCGATTAAGTCAGTCAGAATTTCATCCTGGAGAAGTGCCAAACGAATCCACGCCAGTCAAAATCATAACCAGCTACATTTTTGCCGTGCAAATTTCTCTGACTCAACACATGCAGCATTTCGCTCTTACCAGGAACAATTTCTTACAATACTAAAAAGGGATAATAACTCACTGCTAACAAGTATTCGTAAATATTCAATCAAATATCTAAAGAATCCAAGGTAACAACTCTGGAGAATTTAAAGAATTAAACTCCTACTTTATTCACGCATACAAACTACACAAATTTCTGTATAAATAATATTTTCCACTTAACTCTGTTTGACCAGTTCTTAAACACTTGAACAATTTCGAACTGTAAATCAGTAAGAAACCCAATTTACCAATGGTCAATTTCTTGCATTATCAAATCAAGTTTTCAAATTGTATATTAATTGTACATAAATGCATGTTGTTTTATTGAAATCTCATAATCGGTGTTCCTTACTCAATTGCCTTGTGATTGATTCGTTTTTGAATGTCTATATTCTATATTGTGGATTAATATGGTGAACATGCCCGTAAACTAACAATCTTAATATAAAAACCTGATAACAAATTCAAACTTATAGCAATCCCAAGAAACTTATGAACTTTTCAGCCTACCTTTGCATCTGCATTGTTAGCTTTGAATTTTGTCAAAATTTGACTGTGTTGTAAGCAACACTTATATTTTCTATTCAAAGAATCTTTTTGTTTGAGTGTGTTCAAATATTTGCATTTTAAATCATCTATGCATTACTGATAAAGATAATTTTCTTATATTTTTAATTGAAATTTGGATATTTTTATTGTGGTTAAAAACTTTGCTTGTATTGGTAAATAGTAAACTAAGAAAATAAATATTTTTTTTAATCAGAGAAATTAATTAAACAAAATCTTCCCAAGGAATGTAGTAGCTTTTGTTTAAGTTTGCCTCCTGAAATGACTTCTGAGATCTGAAATGCATGGACTGAGGCTCTTTTTTCCTTTAGCAGTTTAATAGAGTACCCAAAAGCACACAGAATGAACAAACATTTGGACAATTTTTACACACACACAAACACACACACACACACTCATATATATATATATATATATGTATATATATATAAACATACATACATATATATATATGTATGTTTATATATATATATACACACACACACACATATATATATATATATGTGTGTATATATATATATATATATATATATATATATAAACATACACACACACATATATATATATAGTATATGTTAAAGATTACATTCCAAGTAAGGCAATAAATCTACTAAGATGCAAGGGATTACTGAGTGTTAGAGAATATGAGAAAATATACTATTAAGGGGAGAGAAAAATAAAAGAACAAGCATTAAGAAGACAGAAGATAATGATTAACATTGATCTTCAAACATTTAAATGCAAAGAAAGAGGTACGAAGAGAGTTCTACAAGCAAGAGAAGAAACTCTTAGTATAGAACTTATCGTTACATCTATCCATTTCAATTGTAAAGTGATGAGACCTTGCTGCCAAACTAGTACTGTGATAAAATTCATAAAGCCTAGGTTCCATATTACAACAATTACTATGAAAGTATTTATTGAAAAGGCATGTGACTAGCACAACAAATTGAACAAATTTTTATAGCAGCAGACTTAGCAATTGATTCATTATAATTTTTCCATTTCATGACAGTAAAAAATGTTAACTGGAGAAGGCACAAGTCACTCATCTGGAGGTTAGCATCATCCATGCTGATGGAGTAGTTTCGTTTTGGAGGTGTTAAAATTACCAAGTCATTCCCTGGTTCAGTTAACAGCAAATTGTAGATCATTTTTGAGATCAGTTGCCAATTTGACCTTATAGACCTATCAGACATAGATACCAAGTTGAGAACTGATGACATCAGGAAGGTCATTAATGAAACTTAGGAACAATGTAGGTCCAAGGATAGAACTCTTTTTGCATTAATACAAAAAGATCTAGAAGGATAGCCGAAAGATTGGATTGGGTAAAAGTGGACATTAAAGTCTACACCTCGGCATGAAGATTGCATTTAAGCATGAAACAGACTATTGCTGCTGGGTATTCACTGCAATGTCCACTTTTATATTTTCATATGTTCTATCTCTGATATTAAGCTCTTTAACCCATAAATATAGCATCCCTTAAAACTATATATACAGGGTGCGATGGATAAATAGTGGTCTAAATTATGCAAAAATGAAAATAATACTGACATCTCATTTTAACAGATATATTTAACAAAATTACACAAAAATATCGTTAAATACTAAAGAGTAAATTTATTCCATAAGATTGCCATTAGCTTCAATCACATCTCTAGATGACTTTGGAATCACCTGCAACTCTCCTTTTTTAAGATAGTGAACGCTGCCATAAACCTTGTTTCAGTTCACCTTTGGTATTACAAGGAGTTTTGTTGGTCTCTTGCTCAGCTGTGCCACTCACAATAATCAAGGGACTTGCAGTCTGGGGAATTAGGTGGCCAGGTGTAGGAGGTGATGTGGTTGCAGAAATTGTTTGACAGCCATGACTAGATTCTCGCGTTTGTGTGGCATGGTGGACAGACCTGTTGCCAGACATAGGTTCTTTCAGCTGCCACTTTCTTGACCCAGGACAGCAATACCTCCTCAAGGCACTTGATGTAGGACACTGTATTGAGTTTGAGGCCCTCACTCCTCACCAACAAATTTGGGTGTTCTTTTCTTATCAGAATGAGTTTTCTGAGACGTACCTTCTTAATCACCGTTAGATTCATCCAAATCATTCTGAATCCACTGCACCATCCTCAGATTGACACCTAGACACAATGAAATGTTTATAATGGAGATTTTAGCATGAATGTCAAGCAGTATAGCATGTTGTTTCCAAATTTCTGGCAGAGTTCAAAAACACAACACGCATGAACAAAATTAAAATAGCGACAATTTAACCATCGTTCGCTCTCTCTCTCTCTTTCTATATATATATATATATATATATATATACACATGATACACACACACACACACACACACACACACACACATACATATATATATATATATATATATATATATATATATGGTGGACTCTCCTATCGGGAACAATAAATGAGGGTCAGCACTGGATGGTGCCTTTTGTTTTACACTTATGCATGCTAGCAGGGGCGATTGTGAAGAAAATCAGGTAAAGGAAAGACATATTTCATTTGTGCTTTCTTAAGTGTGATATTAGCCCAGCCTTGCTGTGGGCGACAAAGCCACACTGACAGATGAAATTTGTTAAAGCAGGACTTTAATGGCATCTCTGCTTCAGAGCTTGACTAAGCTGATCACAGTGCTTTAGCCTACTGTTTTCAAACCACTTTAACTTAATGAAACATGTCTTATGCCACTCCTTTTGGTTTGATGCTTGGACTTACCAGGTTTTCAGATCAAAGTTGAGACGTTTCAAGTTGTCTTTCAGTTCGTCTTCGTAGCGTAAGAGTGGACGCTTGGAGTTTGGTAGTTGTCCACACAGCACCTTCATTGGAAGTCTATGCCCATCCATTCTACAACATGAACAGCACACATAAATTTGTATCTTTGCTAGTATGGTTTCAATGTCTGTGATGCTGTTACATTTCTTCAGTATTGCACTATTTTTGACCCTGTCATCCCATTTTATATCACATATGATACGAAGACAGTGCATGTGAAAGGCATCAAGTTGATGTGCTTGCGGTACAGGCTCCAAGTTTCAACACCATATAGAAGCGTTGAGAGAACGACTGATCTGTATATGTCGAACTTTACTCTGAGTGTGACACGTCTTTGGTGTTCCATCACCTATGTTTAAGTTTACTGAATGCTGTACTAGCTTTGGTTATTTTGGATATAATAAACATGTATAATATATATATATATATATATATATATATATACATATATATATAGTAAACACTGGCCTGCAATGTTTTCAAGATCTAATATATAATTTCTGATTTTAAGCCTTGGTAGTGCTTAGTAGCACTAGGACCAGTCCAACCATTCTTCCATAATGTGAATGTCTTGGTGAAAGTGCTCACCCTGCTTTTCACTCAAATCTATGCAGTTCTTTGGAAAATAATCTAATTGTGAACGCAGGAAGTGTCCGAGTTGGCAGAAACTCTTCAGTAGCTCTTCAATTTCCTTCTCATATTCTGCACTCCGGTGGTTTCCCAGGAAGTTTTACCTACTGACTTCAGTGACTGCCAGCCGAATTATTCAGCTTTGCTTAGTGCTCCGTGAAACATTGAGTCCTTCATGAGTTCTCTTATTTGAGGGCCGTCAAATATACTAGCCTCGAGTTTCTCCATGCTTATACGTCGGAACTTCATCTGGAGGAAAGCAAATCTACTGCCTTCCCTGTCCATTACTTTCACAAAGTTCTTCATTATTCCTAACTAGATATGTAAAGGTGGAAGCAGTATGTTGTTTGGTTCATCAAGAGGGTGAGACTGAATGTTATGCGAGCAAGGTTTTAACCCTTGTCTTAACGGCCACTCTTGTCTGACATAATGTTGGTCGTATGCCTGGGTGTTCCAGAGACACAGAAAACAAGGATACTTTGTGTACCCACTTTGGACCTCTAGGACCAGTCCAACCACCTTAAAATCTCCACAGATCAACTATTTATGCTCCTGGTAGTTAGTAGCAGACAGCAAATGACCCATGCTGTTGTGAGTTTCTTTTATTTGTGCTAAATGCCCAATAGGGATAGATGAAAAACTATTCCCATTATGTAGAACAACTGCTTTGAGACTTCTGCTGGATGAGTCAATAAAAAGTCTCCATTCCATAGCATCATACCCTAAGCCCATTGATTTGATCAATCCAGCCATGTTGTTGCAATAAACTAATGATGACATACTGGAATATGAAAAATTGTCTTAATTCTCTCTCATAGTCTCAATACCAGTAGAACGTTGTTTCTGTTGCCAACGGATGTTTCTCTTTGAGACGTGAACTCAGCAGCTGAGCAGACTCCTTTGAAAGGTTCACGTCTCATGTCAGGTCATTGAGTTCTGTTTGTGTCAAGAGTATTGGCTGGTTGTCCTCTGGCTTGCATGCGTCATCCCTAGTCATGTCACTATGTTCGGAATCAGAGATATATTCCATGTTACCATCTGGCTCAGGAACAGGAAGTTCTGGGCCATGATGGATTGGTCATATGTCAGAAGGAGTATCGGTGCTTGTTCTTGCGATTTATTTCTTTTAGATTTTAAATGTAGAAATATCAGTCCGTAATGTGATCTTTTCCTTAACCTCCAGACCATTGGAATGACAAATGGCATTCTCTCCCTTTTACCATTCCTGCAATCTCTCAATTTCTCCACACATGTTTTACAGCAAACGTGGGGAGTGAATGATTTTATCCTGATCCCCTAGTTTGACTCCAAATTAATCGCGATATGTCTTCTTCACAAAGTCAGTGATTTTTGCTTGGCAGTAAGAACCACATTACCGCAGATATGACAGAACCTGTCAGGGTTATTCTTACACTTGCAATCCATTCTTACGGAAATACAAATGTCAGGCTGAAAAAATAAATCAGCACTCAGCTCTTCGTTGACACTTGACACAGTGCATTAAACTCATTTTAAATACATAAAAGGGGCGGGCTTATCCCTCAGGATAAGCCCTGCCCTGTTTATGTATTTCGTTTGTGCAGCACAATAAGTCAACACTCTTTCACTAGAGCAGCACAGCAGTCAGTAGTCACTGCTCGTTAGCCCCTGATTAGCCCAAATGTTCATCTTTTATAACCAACCATGGTGAACCACCACTCCCCTGGACAAGTGAGTAGGGTGGTAGACTGTAGTTAGGTACACATACAACATTATATATTATACTAAACATCATGCACGGACAATCATCTGTGACAAGTAGAGTCAACAGGCCTTTGAATAAGGGTTGTTATTGTGTACAACTTGTTGTGAAGTATTCAAGCACATCTTAAAAACTAGACCTGACCAAACACAATGAATGTTATCTTTGAATTCAGCATAAAATGGTGATCATATATCACTTGATAAACCTTTGACCTTTGCCAAAAATTTTTAACGCAGGCCAGATATATATATATATATAATAAATATATATATATATATATATATATATATATATATATATATATATATATATATATATATATATATATGATAAATAATATGTAATATGTATAGTAAATATATATATATATGTAATATATAAAAAAATATAATATATATATAATGGATATATACAGCCTTGGCCAAAATTATGGAGCACCAATGAAAAATCGAAATTATGATTCAAACTTATATACTTAAAGGTTAATAATAGTGGAGTAAACATTAATAACAACAATCAATATTTGGTATGTCCTCCTTTTGCCTTTATAACAGCTTTTATTCGTTTTTGCATATTATTGACTAAGTTGTTGCAGGTGGTAGGATCTATTTTCTGCCAATCTTCATGAAGTTTGGCCTCTAATTCTTTTTTTGATGAACATTTGTGCATTCTCACTCTTTTCCCTAAATGGGACCACAAAGTTTCAATGGGATTTAGGTCTGGGGATTGAGGGTGCCACTTCATCACTGTAATCCCTTTTTTCTCAAACTAACCGATTGAAACTTTTGACGTATGGCATGGGGCATTGTTTTGTTGGAAGATTACATCACTTGGAATGTTATTATTAAATATTTTAGTCAAAGAGGTTCGGTAAACCTGGTTCAGCATGTTAGTATAAATTGTGGAGTTCATTCTGCCCTCACATGTGTACAACATTCCAGTGCCTGAAGAAGCCATGCAGCCCCAAACCATTACGCTTCCTCCTCCAAATTTTACAGTTGGAACCACACAATCAGGATGAAATGCCTCTCCTTCCCTACGGCGAACATAAACCGCTCCAGGGTGCCAAAATCTGATGAAAAAAAAAATGAATTTGTTACAATTTTTGAATAAATGTTATGGATGTGTATTCACATAAAAATTTCAATTATTACATCCAAAGTTTAGGAAATAGAAGCTGTTAACTTACCTCAAAGTTACTTTCGTCAGACCAAACAATTTTGCCCCAATCAGGTGTCCAATTTTCATGTTTTTTTGCAAATTCCAGTCGTTTTTTCTTGTTGGCCTGAGAAAAGTATGGCTTCTTCCTGGCTTTGCATCCTTTTATTCCCACTTCTAATAACATTCTTCTCACTGTTCGAGCTGATATGTTTTTGTTTGCATCCTCCCTAAGTTCAGTAGCAAGCTCTGAAGAACTTTTCCTCCTATCTGCAAGGGATGCTCTTTTCAAAGATCTGTCTTCCCTGGCGGTTGTAGACTTTTTACTGCCTTGTCCTTTTCTGTTTTTGAAAGACTTTGTTTCCTTGTACCTTTTAATCGTTGTTTGAAACCCCTTCCTTGAACATTCCATCTTCCTGTCAATTTCTACCTGAGAGTATCCTTCACCAGATAGAGCAACAATTTGTGCCCTTTTAATCTCTGAAAGCTGCTTTTTTGGAGGCATTTTCAATTAAATATACACTGGTAGGAATCAAATATTACCCGAAAATTACGAAACAACCTTTAGTATTACAATAAATCATTTTGAATATTGGAATGAATTTAGTACGAAACTCAGCTAAAGCTCTTGAGAGAGGCTTTAAAGCAAAAAAAATATTACAATCTAGTGTTAAATATTTTACATTTGCTCTCAATTGTTCACTGTACGATTCTTAACCTTGAAATACGTAGGTTTAAACTATTATCTCAAATTTTTATAGGTGCTCCATAATTTTGGCCATGGCTGTATATAATATATATTTATAAATATATGTAATATATATGTAATAAATATATACATAATAAATATGTATAATATATATATATAATATATATAAAATATATTTAATATAAATATATATATAATATATATAATATGTATTTATATAATAAATATATATGCATATAATATATATACATATATATATTTATATATATGTATATAAACATATATATGTATATATTTATATGTACAGTATTTAGTGGAAAGTGCTCAAAATCAGTGATAGAACTAATATATGCTGTTGTATGGTTAGTAGTTTGTAACCCCGGGTTTCACGCTTTCGTAATCTTCAGACAAACTGGTTTATTTTTTTCAAAAGTGGATCTATTTATGTTTTATTTGTGTTTGATTATTTGTGTGTGGTGGAGGGGAAAATTTTCCTCTGTGCTTGTTTGGGATGATACTCACATATACATAGACACATATACGTACAGGCGTATGCATGTTAGTTCATACATACACACCCATATTCATAATCTTTGGTTTGGCGCAGTTACATATTCATTCGTTCGAGTTCACATATGTACGAATTTTCATTCTGTCTATTTCAGTGTTACGATTTCAGTGTTTCATATGTAGCAAGGTTCTCTTAGTAGGGACAGGTGGGGGTGGTTTTAACGTTTTTCAAGTAGGCTGTTTGTTCCAGCAGACATACTCACACACACACACACACACACACACACACACACACACACACACACACATATATATATATATATATATATATGGTTTTTTTCATGCTAGACGCAATAGCGTCTAGCATGAAACAGACTGTCACCTCTAAGTGTTGACTTCAATGTTCACTTTTATATTTAAACAGGCTCTATCTCTGATATTGAGCACTTTATCCCATCTCTGTTAAGGTTCAATCTCCCCCCTCCTCATATTTACACTTTCTCTAAATTCTGTTTTCACTTCCGGAGTGATTTTTTTCTGTTTTCATTTTGAATTTGTAGGTCTGATGAATTGGATCGTATTTACGATTCCAATGGAATAAATTATGACCATGGAATATTAGTGTTTAAGCCTTTTTATTATATCCTTATTCTGTCCTAGACATTGAGTTCTACTTGGATTCTTCCTCTTGAAAATTTTTTTCTGAAAATATACATGTATGGGTATTTATATATTTTGCATACGTATGTATATTTTCCACTAATATTATCTATCTATCTATCTATCTATCTATCTATATATATATATATATATATATATATATATATATATATATATATACTAGTGCAAGAACCCATGCCATGCTGCATGTCATACATTTCTTTATATGAAAATGATGACTGATTTAAAATCATTGTTATAATTTGTATAGAAAAATGATGCAATTCAATGATCTCAATGATCCTGCCGATGTGACCTCCATCTTCTAGCTTTCTCCTTTTATATCTTTGAGAAGAGTTATTCACTTGTTCAAATTTAAATTTAATTTAAATGAAAAGGAAAAAAATCAGTTGGGTTTTGTGCCTACTAGGGACCCCCTTTGATCAAAATGAAATATACATATCCAAGTACTATGGGTAATGTATTTTCAGAATATATTCTGTTATAGGGGTCTATCTCCAATAACCTATGAGGAGTTTGATAACGAACAAACAGACCGACAGAGGCTACAACTTTATATATATATATATATATATATATATATATATATATATATATATATATATATATATGGCAAATGGAAACATATAGGTAAATGTACGTGCGAATGTTCATATGTAAATACACACACACACACATATTATTTTTTTTAAAAGAAATTTTTTTTACAAAATGTAATGTAGATTTTAATTACAAACATTTTACTCCTTAATTGTTTATGATAATATTAATAATGTTGATAATAGTAATATTGTTTATTTATATTATATTCTTACTATATTTATTTCCTAGTGTGACGCAATATTGTCAGCCCGGGGTCAACACCTAGTCGCGTCGTGAAGCTGTGATATTTATCCTACCAGCATTTTTTGGTTGACTCTTAGTCGCTGGCACCAATATGTGACCCGGTCGATTGGTGGTCGTCGCTACATGGCGGGATCTTTTGGTCAGGGTACAAGATGGGATGGTCGGTCGATTCTAACGGTTTCACACCAGATGCAACCGATCCGACACCAGCTTCATCGTTCTCAGCTCACTTCCAATGACTTGTTATCGAAGTAACTACTTCGATCTCAAGTCTAACCTACCCACGTTGTGATTTGATCTTAGGTAGACGAGATCAATCAGGCATCGGACCGTAGTGCAAGATGAGTCTAAACTGGAGGTGACATCGCACAAGTGTAAAAAAAAAAAAAAATTAAATAAAAAACAAAAATATTCGGTTATGCTGAAAGAAAGCAAATCAACTTTTATCAGTCTGTTCTATACATGAATATGTGTTTTTCCCATCCTGTTCTTGGAGAGTGATACTTTATACATCTAGCAATTTCTGGTTTTCTAAGTTAACTGGTTTATTTTTTAAGTGCTGGCTTAGCTTTGTTCATCAGTATAACCTTCTGTTTCGGAGTCGGAGATAGGAAGTCATGGAATATCTCGGTCAGCTTCTGCGAGGCAACTCTCTGGTTCCTGCTAGCAAAATGACTCCAACTCCAACTCCAACTGAAACTAACTGACTGGCAAACAGAGGGCGCTCGTTTTTATGGACATCGACCAAAAACCGGTGCGGGGTTAAACGCAACTTGGGATTCTTGGTAATTCCCGATTTCTGACAAGAGGCCTCTTTGTTGTCCAACTAGGAAAATTGATTACTTCCCATTTGGGAAAATTAATTACTTTCTATTTTCTTGGTGGGGGATCCCCTCGTCCGTGAGTAGTGGTTGCAGGATAGGTATCCTCCTAAACTCCCTCCTCACATTGGTACCTCATACCAAATCCTTTAGGTGGGCGTTAGTAATTTCTCCGTCTTTCTTACAAATTTACCTCCGCCTATCACCATTGTTTTACTCGACCAATGGCGTCTCGGTCGTGCGGGTGTGGCTAAGCTTGCTTCATTAATTAACCCTTTGACATCCCTGTTTATTTCAGGATTTCTGAATTCCAAAATTATCATCGTTGTTTTTGAAATTCCCTTTTTTTCGACTTACAAACACCTATGCCCCCCCCCCCGGTGCCTTGGCCAACTTCTAAAATCTGGCGATTTCGAATGATATCTCAGACGCCTTTTGTCTATTTCGTGTTTTCTTTACAATTATCATAAATCAATTGTCAAAAGCTCGCCACATGGCTTTTTGTGAATTTATCGTTTACGCCAATCCTCGGTTTCTTGGGAAAGTAAAAAAAGTAAAAAATTTCCATTTGAACGATGTATTTCTCGGAAAATCTTCCCATGCCAAAAAATTCTTACAATCAACATATGGCCCGTCGCCTGGCCAACTTCTAAAATCTCGCGGCTTCGAATGATATCTTAGACACTTTTTGATTCTCGTGTTTTCCTTAACCAGTGCTTTTACAAACATCATTAATCAATTGTCAAAAGCTTGCCATATGGCCTTTTTGTGAGTCCACTGTTTACGCAAATTCTCAGTTCTTGAGAAAAGTAACTTTTTTTTTTTAAAGTAAAAATAATATCTCGGGGTATCTTCTTTTCCGTTCTCAGTATTTTCTTGTTTATTTTTTATGGTTAATTAGTTAATCAATTACCATAGCTAAATAGTGTCACACTAGTTTAGTTTGTTGAAAAACTTTAAAATGTTTAAAATAATGTCAAACGTTAACATCCAAATATAAAAATCTCTGTTTTTTCAAATTAACCGTAATATGCCCATATATGTTAATTTACCCATTCCTTTTCTTTTCCTTCATCTTTTACAAACTCTCTTTTCCATTTCTTTCTCAAACCCTACTTCCCCCTCTCCTTTCTTATATTTCTACTTCCATTTTTCTCTTTATCTCGTTTCCTGTGAGATGACTTATTAAATAGATCAATGTCTGGTCCACCCTCCCCCTTACTCTTAAATATCTTAATAAAAATGGATTTAAAATTATTCCTATCTCTTCCTTCCCTCTCTAATTTCGATCGTGTCTGTAATACTCGTCCCCTTTCTCTATATCACCTTACATCAATTTAAAATTACCCCTCGAAATTGTGTAAAAAACTATGTATAAATTTAAAACATTTTTTCACCCTTGGAAATGAGGTCTGATGAACCAGGTAATATACCTGCGGAAATAAATTATAACCAATGGATCCTTAAGGTTGTCTGTTTTCTATTTAAATTATATATATATATATATATATATATATATATATATACTCTGAAGTGTAAGTAAAAACAGTGCTCAATGTAAAATGACAGAGCTATTTAATATATTAAGAAATATTCATAATATCTTACAGTGATTGCACAACTCGGAGTTCCATACGTTCTGCATTCTTTAGGTGCAATTTTTGGGGTTAACACTGTTTCCATAATATTTCTGTTCATCGCAAGATATTTTATTGTAAGGTTGGACTATTATAGTAGTCAAAATATTTAAATGAATTGTAGTTTAATTTTAGATTTGAATTTAAACCCAGATTAGCATTTAAGATTGAAAATAATGAATTATAAATTTTAATTTGAAGAGACGCAATAATAATCGAAAATAAAAAAGTTTAAAAATCAAGTGTGTGTGTGTATGGGGGTGGCAACTCTATTTTTTTCATGAAAATTGATAAAGTAATTAATAATAATATTAATATTAATAGACTAAATAAGAGTAGTGATATCAGTAATAATAAAATATGTCAGGATAAAATAAAATTAAAATACCAATAAAAATAATACATATCACTGAAAACAAAATAATATGAAATATGATAAAATAAAATAGAAACATAAACATAAACATGTTAATAAATAGAGCAGATAAATGAATAAAAAATAATAATAAAATCAAATAAGAACAAAAATAAGTAAAGTAAGTAAATAAACAAGTTACTAATGATTAGACTTAAGGTAGCAGAAAAAGAGAAAACAATAAAATAATGGATTAGCAAAAAATTTAAATGCGTTACAGTCAATATTAACAATAGTTGTATAGTAAAGGTAGCAAAAAGTAAAAAAAATAAATATTAATAAAAATAAATATCAATATGTGGTCTCCGGGTCCGGCTAGATTATACTAATCTGGGTTAACGTGTTCGAGTAGAATTTTGAATTTTGTTGGCAGGGTCTCATTAACTCACTTCTCTTGCTTAAGAGATTAGGATTTTCATATTTTTCAGGATTATTGATTTCTCAGAAAGACATAGATTACATCTGTTGCCTTTCCTGCTGAAGGATTTAGCTTTCGTTACTGGTTCACAGGAATAATGTAGGTTTTTATTCTCGCTTTTCAGTTACCAGTAAAATTTAGAGAGAGAAGTGTTGTTACTATATTTGATATTATCTAATGCCATTTGGTGGTGGTAGAAGCAGGATTTTCAGTGGTTTTCTGTCGAGCCCACATAAAACTTACCTTGTTATCATATTTGATTTCAGCTTTATAAAATAATGATTTAGACATACATCTGCCGTTTAATGGACAGGGTTTTTTCTGCAGCTGCAATTATTAGTTGCGGTGATGTTGTTGTTTTGAAGGTTGTTGAAGTATCTGTTTAGAATGTAACAGTTCTACTTTGCTATATACTGGTCGATGCTTTTAGCACAACTGTAACTAACTTTGACGTTGTTTTGTTGAAAAGTTTATTTAGGATCAAGGGAAATTTGTTATTTAAAACAGTAATTTGACTAGGTCAGATGTTACATCCAGGAAATTCATTTTTTTAGCATTGATTTCTCTCGAACACTCATATCTGCTCGAAGCATATCTTGACGTAAACAAATGACATCATATAATATGAAATGGACAATTATTTTAATATATTTTGTTTATACGTAATTTTTATACATAAAATATTTAAGTAAATGCTCCGTTAATAATAAACAGTATTAACTACATTTACCGGACTGAATGTCCGAGAAATTTCATAGAAAATAAAAATATCGTATAAACAGAAAATATATTAAAATAATTATCGGACTTAGTCCATTTTTATATATATATATATATATATATATATATATATATATATATATATATATACACACACACACACACACACACACACACACATATATATATATATATATATATATACATACATTCATATATATTACATATGTATATATACATGTAAATATATATGTATATATATGTCTGTGAATATATATATACATATATATTCATATATTTATAACATAAATATGTTATAAAATCACTACAAAAATAGCCATTTGTTTCAACACTTCTGGTGTCTTATCAAGTGATGAGTCAACACCAACACTAGATAAGACACCAGAAGTGTTGAAAAAAATGGCCATTTTTGTAGTGATTTTTAACATATTTATATTTTATATTTTCGAATGAATAATGTTTGCTCTACTCTGTATTGAGCAATCTTTTAAGAATAGTATTTGTTGCTTATTGGAATTTATTCCGTATACACCAATCCTATACTTGTATATATATATATATATATATATATATATATATATATATATATATAATATAACAATATATAATTTTGTATAATTTTTATATATCAACACACTATTTAGAAAAATATGAAAACTGAAAGGTTTTTTGTGACGTGTTTCATTCGATGAAATCCTATAAACGGATGAAACACGTTACAAAATAACCTTTCCATTTTGTCATATTATTCTACACACACACCGCGCGCGCGCATATATATGTATGTGTGTGTGTGTGTGTGTGTGTATAAACATAAAATATATACACATTAAGGCAGGTTTCGTTAGATAATTTAGACATGATCTGTCTACGTATTCTCGATACGATCATTTCATACTCACGAATGAGCTTGTAGATTCGTCCTTTTTTTCCTTACCTTTCAACTCTAGCAACAGAACAGTCTATATCTTACGCCTACGTAGGAAAACTTCAACCAATTAAAACTGCACTAAGCGAAACAAACAATCTTATTGGTTCATCACTGAAAGTTCACGTGCAGAACGAAATTGCGCCAAAACTCAAGTGAGCCAACTTCGGACTTTCAGACCTTATAAAAATAAACGCTGACCGCTTCAGGCAGTCAGTAACAAACGGCGTAGCCTCCTTCGGGGAGGTTAAACCGGCCCTGAACCCGTTTAGGCGGGTTCAAACGGGCATATTTTGGGGCCGAGCCCACGGGCTCGGGAAAACCCACAATAAATAACCCACAATAAATAACCTTGTGTCACATGTTGCCCCAGTGGGTGGGGTGCGGGGGGAGAATGAATATTGTCAGTAACAAACACCCACAGAGAACTTGCCAAAATACTCCACGTCACTCGAAATCACGATTACCCGCGCAAAGATACATCATCGCTGACTCATTCCCGATCGAAAACTTAATCAACTATGTGGATATCAATTCTCAACATTGCTTATCTAAAGTGAATCATATTCGCTACCTATTAGGTAAACATCAACGTACGAACGACCTTAAAAAACATTACATTACAGTTAAAGGTAGATCAATCTTAAAAACTCCTTCTAAAAAATGACACTTAATATCGACAATTATTAATATCAACACAACTTAAAAAGACTGTAAATGAACGAACAATTACAAAGAGAGACATTCTGAAATCAAAAACACCTCATACACATTTCGCCAACATAACATATATCAATTATCCTGTTTGTATATTGCTTTGAATTGTATATAAATGTTATATTAATTTCTAATTGAATATGTCTCGTTCTTAATCGTATTTTAAATTTCGTTTATTTGTTGTGGATGCAGAAAGTCACGCAACCTACACAAATTCGTTCTGATTCTTTCAAGCATAATTAATAAATTCTGCACATCCCCAACAAGCTTTTTGTGTGGTTATTGAAAGACGAGAGGAAAACAGTGTTTGCTCATATTTTATTTATTCCGAGTACTTTCGACCTAGCATGATGTAATCATCAGGGTATTGTTAATTATAAGATAAGTATTGTAGTATCCTTGGTTGTGGAAGACAAAATTTGTTGTGTCATGCTTTGGCTAGCGAGCATCGATAAATGGGAGGTAACTAGGTATTGTTATGGATGATTTTCCGATGTGCATAGTCGAAAAATAGAGGAAAGAACTATTAGGACGCACATTAACATTTAGCAACTATCTATTGTACACATTTTAAAATGTTGGTGGAGTATTCATAAATTAATTTTATTTAGGTTTGGTTTCAATTTTTTTATATAGTTTCAAAGGTTTTTAATTTGTGTTTATTTTTTTCTTGGAAAAGTATGAAGGTGTTTTCAACTGGGATTTTCTTGAATTGCGAAGGTGGACAGGTATGCTGTTCTAAATTTTTAGAAATGTTGGAGGTGTTATTTAAATGAAGATTTAGCCTACGTAAAAGTGTTGTTGTGTGTCCAACATATATATACACATACATACACACACACACATACATATATATGTATATATATATATGAAATAAATTTGGGTATGTGATCCCAAATCACAGAGTTATAGCTTACTGACATTTGGAAAAACGTTAATGAAATTAGGTTTCGAAAATAATATCCGATAATGATTTTCGCATATATGGCTTCATCAGATGGATAATGAAAAATGTGTGTATGCATTTGTGTCTGTTTAAGATAATTAAATCTTATATTATTTTTCACAAGCTAATGTTGCTCGAGACTAAAAAAGAGAAAGAAAATGAGTGACTTTTAAAATATCGTTTAACATTTTATATTCTCCGCCTTAAAAACAGTTCTTTCATCTATTTTCTACCCATTTTGAAGGAGTTCCATCTCAAAACCAGGACACTATATACATATATATATGTACATATATATTGTTGTGGATTAGCCAGTCTGTATCAGTGACAAATACAAATTAAACTGACCCTCTATTATTTTTATTAAATCAAATTCAACAAACACAACAAGAAGAGAAATAATTAAATAGGCAGATATTTATTTCAATAGAAAATATATTTATATAGCAACAAGTACACACGATATAATAAAGTTATTTAAAACTTGGTTCTTGGTTGTGTGATCAACGGTAATATCAAAGGTGTAAAGTATAGATCTAGTAATTGAATGAAATAGATTGCTTGACTTATTGTAGAATTGTCTCGCTTCGACTGATATAGTTACGATTTCCTTTATATTGTTAAGATATTGAGTGAGTTGAATTCTGAATCTCGTCTTGGTTGAATTCGTCACTAGATGAGTTGATGTTGAAAAGAAATTGAATTCCACAAGCGGGTTGATGTTAATAAAAATTAACTTTTAGCGAGGAAGTTGGGTTTCAGGGATTTATGTGACGAGTTGATTATTTTAAGGACTCATTGACTAAGTCTTGTCGAAGTTTCATATTCATGAATTTTCTTGATCACGTGGGAGGCTCGAAAGAATGTTTATCAATTTTTGGCGCGTTGAACTCTGAACAGGTCAACTCGAGGTCAACCGAATGGACGTGGGCATAAATGACATTATTATTTATAGACCAATCAGAAAGCATTGTTTCGTACAGAACTCTGGAGCCGGTTTTAATGTGTTCAGTACAAACTTAGCTGTGATCCTTTTTTTTAACAGGTTTAAAACAGAGAATGTAGAAATTTAATTCTACAATACACACATATATATTTACACACACACACACACACACATATATTGTATAGATGGCCACTTGTATTTGAGGATAGCCGTCTACTAGGGCAGCTAACCAATCCCTATTGCAGACGCTTGCTCAGGCGAATTTATATTTGTTCAACACCCATAGAGTCCGTCTGTTTATACTGCAGCTATGCCTACTTACAGTTTCTGGGAAAGAGCGTGTTATCTAGATTAATGAAGATGGCCTACAATATATGAAAGTTTTTTTTTTTTGCTGTGTGTATGTGTGAGTATTATTGTGTTAGCAACTAGTATCTGTTTAGTTGATAACACAATGATACTCACACATACACACAGTAAAAAGAACCTTCAGATATTGGAGGCCATCTGTATTAATCACCAACAAGTCACCAACACTCAACAAAATTACATTTCAAACTAGTCACAACACATTACATTGCATCTAGACATTGGTTCTGTTGTAATACTTCAGTCTA